>OY776288.1:14075586-14470586 GCA_963675345.1 Trididemnum clinides
AGGGACTTTTACACTTTTTGAGACACGTCCTTCAAAACGTCAAACAACCATAATACTTAAAACCTTCAATTTTTAGAGACGATTTTGTTCCCAGCGGTCGTTATTTTCCCACATTTTGCTCTCCAAAACAATCTGAAACCATATTTTGAGATCAGTTTTTTTCTAACGCTGATTTTATCAAATTTTCTCAATCTGGGTAAAAAATTGCATCGTCGAAAATAAGTTGGAGCCTTATGCCAAATATTTAGTATCCTATTCGTCTTTAAAATATTTGTTGGTCTTTTGTTAAGAAACAAGTTGGTCACTGAAATGCCAGTGGAGATCACTTTGTGGTTAGTTGCTCACCATCCCTGTCCTATGACATGCAATAAAAAAACAGCATGATTTGTGCACCTTTATTTTATCTTGAAGTAAAATGCTTGCTGTTTCTAAAATTAACAGCAGCTCCGTTTAAGAGTCAAAGTTTTATTTCAACAGCTGATTGGAACATAAATTTTCTTCCTAAGGAGGCAAAGTAATCGAATAACTGTTTGGATACGCAGATAGTAATTTGGGTTAAATCTCCAGTTGCATCAAACTTCCTGACTTCAATAATTTTGGTTTGATTACGACACAAGTTTAAAAACCTAAATTGCGGTTTCGGAAATTTCCGGAGATTAGCGTAATTTTTTATTCCCTGACACCCCATTTTAACAACAAAATTCCCGATATTTTTTCGATGTTAAGCAATTATTGGTAAGATAACATTATGTCAGAAAGAAAAAATATGTATCAGGTAGACAAGGTCCCACGTTGCTGGCACAGTGCTCAATAGCAACCAAGATTTGAGCTATACGTATATAATTGAAAGCACTACACGTCAGGATAACATAACAAAATCACTACAGCTGTTTAGCCAAGCGGCTCATCAGGTGGCAACTTATTCAAATTTGAATCATTTGAATAAGTTGTCTCCTGATGAGCCGCTTGGCGAAACAGCTGTAGTGGTTTTTATTATGTTATCCTGACGTGTAGTCTTTTAAATCATGTGTGTGTGTGTGTGTGTGTGTGTGTGTGTGTGTGTGTGTGTGTGTGTGTGTGTGAGTGTGTGCGTGCGTGCGTGCGTGCGTGCGTGCGTGCGTGCGTGCGTGTGCGTGTGTAAAATATTTACTGCAAAATATATGTGTATAACTGACCTACTGTGTGTTATTTTATTTATATGTTGCTTAGAATTTCATTTTAGCCTTCACGTTAAAAAGATCAAAAATTTTTACAAAGATTTACTGAACATTCCAGCAATTTCAGTTGAAGCAGAATACGCCTTTTTCTGTCCCGACTAAGTTTATGACCAAAATCAGTTGACGGTTAAGCGACGAATCTCGCAATGCTTTGAGTTTTCTTCGCGGTGTCAACATAATAAACGTAAGCAAATCAAGCTTTGGTGCATTTTTGCCTCGTTAATTTTAAAATGTTTTGCTTATGTGTTATGATTAAAATAATCGGTGTTTTCCCGGGAACCCAGGAGTGTGCTAAATTTTTTCCGGTTTCGCGGTTTTTATAAACAACCATGAAATCAAAACCCCTAATAACAACAATTATAGAATATTTATATTGCATCTTTGCGTGGTTCTTTCCAGGAAGGACTATACGTCAAATTTCAATAGTTTCTTATAGGTACAGATGTTACGGCTGGCAAATAATTTATCAGAAAAATTTTGATGCAAAATTGTTGAAACAACACCATTGCATTTGTTTATTTGCTCAATCTTCCTCTTCCTTCGGACGAAGTCGCATCGTAAAGCAGAACATCTATCTACTGTACATCAAACAAACCCGATCAACATCACGGTAGGAAAAGCAGGAATTAATTTTGAACCAGACACAATTGAAAATTGCAAAATCACAGCCCCCCCAACAGCAAAGCTAATTGCCGCTGATGGGAGGTCAGAATTCGCCTCAATTACGACGTTTTGGATGGGCAGGCAACTTTTTTAATCCAGTGAAGAACTCATTTTTAAGATATATCTAATGCCTTTATCAAGAATGCATTCGGAGTTGGTTTTAATCTACTCATGTGACGCAATTTTTGAATTAATTAGATTTGCGTAGAATTGCATTTAGAAAAATTATGCACTTTGAAGTAACATCTCTTTCTTGCATTATATTTTGCACTTCGTTTCACAATATCGGCATTAGATAGGCTAGCAATGGGAAACTGACAGTGATGAAAGCAATCCTATTCTTTCTGACGAAATGCCAACTTATAATGATTATTGTGTTTTTTCTGCTTGGTTGTACTGCTATTGATACAAACGCATTATAGCAGTATTACTATAGACTTACCATACGTACCTTACCATTAGACTTACCATACGTCCCGTTTTAGCTGAGACAGTCCTGTTATTTAAGGCTTTGCCCGGTCAGTTAATCTAAAGTCCCATTTTTTTGCATTCAGTCAGCCAGCGTAGCCAGACCTACCATGCGTCCCAATTTAAACGTCCGTCTCGGTACGCAAAAAAATTTGAAAACAAAGTCTAACCTGATGATAATTTGGACCGGGAGTGACACCATAGCGGCAGTAATACCGGTGTTGACCTAGTTGCAGTAATACCGAAAAAAAAGCCAACACCTGATCTGCTACCGCAAAGTGTGCCCGTACCTTACCTGGTCAGCTATGCCAAAACCCTCTGATCAGGCCTGTTGTTCTGGAGGGTCCCGTCTTTCAATTACCAAAATATGGTAAGCCGAAGTATTGGCAACCCTGAAGTGGGTGTGGACACAACGTAGTCCTTGTTTCATCGACCAAGGTTTTCGGCAGACTGGAGTATAACTAAAGGCTATAGGCCTTTAAAATATTTATAATAGCTTACATGGCCTTGTTTTTACGAAAGGTGCAAAGGTGCGTCTCGAAAACTTTTAGCAAAAACATTAGCCATTTGTAAATTGTCAAAACTACACTTATCAGTTTGTGTTACGCTACCGGCATTGGATAAGTTACTGCTGACATTTTTGTAATAAAAGCAATCAAATTCCTCTTTACAAGAGATTAACTTGTAATGGTTGATAATGATCTAAGTTTTGTTTACAATCAGTTAATTTTTTATTTAGATCTTTTTTTATTGTGAGTAGGCACTGATCACGTGAGATTCAGGGCGACGTCAGTCATCGATGACGTCATGCGACGTTGAGGTTATGATCAACCATCGCTGTGGTTTGTTTAATTGAATTGATTCATTATGTTGTGGTAATATGAAGATAGACTAGACAAATGTTGGTGGCGAGGTTGAATAGGTTTGAAAAAGCACAAAAACACTGCCAATGTGGTCGCAAATTTAAAAGGTTTAGGGCAAAACCAGCCTAGTAAAAGTGCACAACATGAAGGACATGCTAACAAACCGGCAGGAACAATGGAATTGCCCTAGTAATTCCTGAAGAACAGAGACTACCCAGGTAGATCCGGGACGTATGTTAGGCCTAGGTTTTTTAAGATTTGTAAATCTTTCAGCGTTCTAAACGTAATGCTAAAGTTACAAACCCAATATTTTTTCATGATAAACCAAAAAATGCTCAAAGAAAAATAATGCCACAATCCGTATGTTTTTCCAAAATGGTCTAAAATCCGCCGCTTTTTATATTTTTGCTCAAAATTGAACTGCTAGTGCAGAGGAGAACAAGCGATATTATGCTTTCTCCCTTTACTAACCTCTCACATTAAATTGCAATAGCATGTCAACGCATTGGATTATAGCACGCTGCATTGTAGATCCTCTACTTGGTATGCAAAGCGCTTTTCAATGCAATAGGTCAGCGTTTTAAATAATTAAGTTAACTTGACGCCATTTTGTCTGTGCTTGGCTTTGCTCTAGCGTCCGGTTTTATCAACATTATTTTGACTGGGTATGTCATTTTCACGATTAAAAGATTTGACGTTACCATTAGGGTAGTTTTCACCTGGGTTCGAGACTCATTCAAGATCGATAAGAACATATAATCCAACAAAGTTAAATTTTTAATGGAACAGACCGCATCATGGGTTTACTTTTGACGAAGCAGGTGAACTTGACTAACTGGAGAAGACAATCTGCTCAAAGATATCTAGATGTTTTTGGAAAGGCAATGCTTTGAAAAACTAAGATAGTGCATGCTTCAGCAAGGAGAGAAATCAACCTCATGGCTTGCATAAAACAACTTTGTGGCTAAAACCCTTCCTTTTACATTCTCGTACACCGCGTTTCCCTTCTTTATGGCTTGACCCTTGCAATTGAGATGTCTCCCATTTTCAAACCGTGATCACACAAAAAATTAGTTGTGACATCACATTACGCAAAATTGACGTCATGTAAGTTGACAATCGAAATGCAGCTAAATAATTTGAACGGCAAGCGTTTTGTTGTCTAAAAGCAGGTGTGAAATTTTTTCAACTTTTTGCACCTCAAGTGTAAATTTGTGACACAAATTTCTGCCACTTGGCTTCTCTTTCGCTGTTTAGTGACCCATGATACCTTCAAAATTTTTATAGAGACTTTCAGCAAAATATTTTCCTCATCAAATATTGTTTTGTAAAATTCATGGTAAAGTTTGTTGAGTATTCAATGTCCTTAACTTTTTACTTTTTTAACCCTTGGATTGACATAAGCCGAAAATTTTTTGCTTTAGCTTGATTACTAAGAAGACAGTTTGAGGTATAATTTTCCTCTTTTCGATGGCGACGTAGAGCTGTTGGCTATTATGGCATTGCATTACAGCGGCAACAGAAATCATTGCTAGTGTTACATATCAACTGTGGCATTACGGCACGAGATTTTGTTTGACATCTGCACCCAAATATCTTTTCTACGGCACGTCAATCAATTTCGGGTAATCACAGCAGCAAACATGTACAGTTCGGCTCAGCAAAGCTGGTCAGAGAATAGAAAAGTTGCAAGTCCCACATCTCGGGCTGCCACTTGGCCTTGCAAGGCCTTGTGCAAGTTTTAAACGTGGAACCCTATAAACTAGAGCGCTTTAAACAAATGAGAAAGAAAAGTAATTGAGAAATATCTTCAGGTAAAAGAGATGAAACAAAAATCCTGAGTATGAGGTGTGAAGACTTCTAAATTGTGAAGATTTGATGAAGTAGAGTTAAAGATTAAAAGATAAAAGCGATTTCACTAAAGGTTTAAGTCACAAAAAGGTACTACTAGGCGAATACGGTGTGCTTTAATGAGAGAAAACCACTCACTTTATATTACGTTTACTTTAAACACAACTGAGAATCGAGGCGAGGTGTCTTCGATTTAATTAATGTTTGATGCATCAAGCATTCAAGATTTTTAGTATTTGTGGTTTGTAATAAAATAGCATTTGTTTGGTTATTATACAACATGTTAGATGATGTTTGATATGATAATGCTTCTTGAGGAGTAGAATTTAGCAAATAGAAATATAAGCCTAAATTGAAGTCTATTGGAGTTTAAAAGAGACAAATCATCAAATAAATACGATTTAGAATTCTCTGTCTTCATAATGATAACCACTTAATGCAGACTTGAAGTGCCTTGAAGCTTTACGGTTCGATTTGCGATTCTACAACAATAATAAACAATTCAATAACTTATTGATGAGACATTAATAAGTTATTAATGGTTTGACGCCTTTTCGTCTGAGTTACGACAATTCGATTACAAAGCTCTGCATTTTCAAAACAGGAGGATCCTAAAGCGTTAGCATTGGCTTATTGTCACTACTTTCGTGTTGCAAATCAATTTTAACGCTTTTATGATCATTTTACTTCAAACTCAATTTAAAAACAAAAAGTTTTAAATGCCTACTACGATAATTTACATTTAAATTGAATTTTGTATCGTCACGGTAGGTTAAACTGCATTAAATCACACAACCTATAAATACAAACAAGTGCTGACAGCAAATACAAACGGAGGCAAACCAATTAAAAATTTTTAGTGGAAAATCACATCACCAAAATTTCGGTGTCCTAAAGAAATATGACATTTATATCTTTAGTAAAAAAAGTATGAAGTTCAGATAAGCTTTGATCTAAAATAGAGTTAATTTTAAGTGCATTAATCTAATCAATTGTTGTATCTTGTGAATCACATTGTCGAACACTTGATATTGTATTTGTTTTGCAGATTAATCGATTAGGAAAATAAAACGATTGGCCGGCCCGCGATTAGATCAAACCAACTTCAAAACAATCAGTCAAGAATAATGTTTTCAATTTACCGTTTATAAAAATATGCTTTTATTTTGCTGGTTTGGTACAAAAAGTTGAAAACTCTACTGCATTAGAGGCATTAGTCCTGGTTTTGCTAAGTTTTTGTGTTGTAAGTAAAAATAAGCCTTAATTGAACAAGCACAAGTAACTTTGATGTTTAATTGGTGCGGTGGAAGATACAAGATTTTAAAATTGTAAAACTGCTTGTCTTGGCTGGGCTTAAATCAGCAAGAAATTTTTCAATATTATGTCACAAAGAAAACAAACAAAAATGCGTTTGAATTACGTTTTCATTTTACATACTAATGAAAGTCGTTAAAGAGGAGTTTTTAATGTAAAAGGTGCTTAGTTTCTTTTCTTGGCGAGCTGTGAGTAGAGATTTGTAGCTTAGATTTCGATTTTTTGATCAAAATTAAAGATAAGAAAATATGCGAAGCTATTTGGCGAAATTTGAACTCTAACGATGGCTGTGTTTTACCAACGTGCTAGTCTTTGAGAGAAGACTATTATGCTACTGAATTACTGCACTTAACTGAGCGCAGGCGTCCGAATATACGCATGAGACAGCAATTTATATATTTTCTTGTATTGAATAACATATTTTTAGTTTGTGCTGGTAGAAGCAAGAGAGAAACTTATTTTTGAACGTCAATTTTAACAGTTTAGATGTTGTAGCCTAGACTTCACATTACGACAATATGGTTATCTCATAGCTATAAACTTGTTTTCAGTAGCCTTAAGAAAGCAACCTAAAGTCAAAAGTGGTTACTGCACAGGGAGGCAGAAAAACAGCAGTTTTGTACTTGGCAAACAAAATTTTTTGCTGCTTTAATGAAAGTTGCATAATACGTATTAGCTTAGCCACCATGTTGTGATAATTCACATATTTATTAAAGCTTTTATCAATCCAACCAGCCTCGGGCACTGTACTAGTCACTGGCAGCCACCGAAACAGCATGAAATATTTTAGCACAACCCATTCAAATATAAATTCAGATTCCCAAACAAGACAATAAATTAAAATGTGCAATGTTTTCCACATCTTTTCCGGAAAGACACGCGAGGGAATGATTTAATGCGCAAGGAAAAAAGAATTTATTGTTGGATTAAGATTAGAATATTTGCTAATCAGCTGTTATTTTACTTATCATTATTGCACTATTTTTACTATAAAAAAAGAAATTTAATAATACACAGAGAGATTGTTTGGTTTTAAACTGATTTAAAAAGTCGTTAACATGTTGATTGTTGTGCTGCTGTATATGCAAAGCGTTTTCAAAATGCTGTGGAGTGTTATAATGTGTTGATAACGTAACTATGTTCAGATAACATTTATCTAAGTTTTAAGAAGTATTTTTTGTTGCAAAAAAAAAAGAAAAAATGGAGTTGAAAAACTGCATCTGTCTCCGATAGCACAGCTAGATACGGGAACAAGAAGACCAGTTGGCGTTACTTCAAATTAAATTTAGAATAGCAATACGCTCTAATTAGTAAAGAAATTGATGGGTACCGTCGGAACTCCAAATAAAGGCTAAGTTTAAAATATACAAAAAGTAACAAAGCTATAGTTATTTAGTAATCAAATTTTTATCTACTGTGAGTGTGAATCAAATTTTTGTAAATTTCTATCATCGTTTCCTCATCCAGTGATATATTTATGCGTATTTCTTAGCGCAGTTTTGCATTGTCACTTGATGAACAAATTCTCGTTGTCGTTCTTGAAATTCTGTTTTTGGTAAGAAATTGGTCCTTGCTTATTTACCGAGAGAAAAGTGAGTTAGACTTTTAAATTATCTTTTTTGTACATGTGGTTTGACTTGTTCGTTTTTTGTTTTAAACGAAACAACGAATTAGTCTATCGAGAAACAATAAATTTTTCCAATAGCAAAAAGAGAGGAGCAGCAACTATTTCACGGAGATCAAGGCTAAAGCATTTGCTGATATGCAAAAAAATGTGCATGGCAAAATATTTCTTGATAACATTTAAGTAATAATTAGATTTAAAATAAATTAAAAATCAGCTCTTCTTGAACTTGCACATGCGAGCTGCAAATACGCTTTAAGCTCATTAGGCTAAATTGGTAGTTCTAAGTTATTTGCAAAAGATGTGAACACATTGCAGGCAAATTACGTTTCTTGTCTTCTGTATAAACTTTTTAATTGCAATTCAGGTTAACGACATTGAAATTCTTCCGCAATTATATTAACAACGCACTACTTACTGATAATTAATTAATTTTTTACTATCCCGTTTGTCTTAAATTAAACCGAAAGAGGTAATTGGTAACATATTGTTTGATTGACTGCATTACATGGTAATTGAAAAGTTAGATTTGATGATATATTTGATAAGCCGATCCGCCATATTGTACTTTTTACGTCTCGATCAACAAGCTGCTGATTTTTTATAACTGAGACACAGTTACAGTGATTAGCGGCTGGTTTTGCTCGCAACACAGGACTAAGGAGGCACGTGGCACTCTTGGTCTAACCCAGTTCTATCTTATCAAAAAGCTAATGGAAGAGTAAAACTCATTGAATAGATAATAATTATTCATATTTGCGGTATTTAAAGCTGGCTGTAACTCCATTGACAACAGCACAGCTTACAAGAGCTATTCTTTTTACCAATAAGCAAACTCGAGACAAATTCGTTGATTTAACTCCAACAAGGTCAAAACCACTGCTATAATCACAGCAATTCTGAACCTTTTTTTATAATTTGAAGAACAAGAACTTTCAAAAAAATTATTTTTTTATGCAGTAATTGTCTTGTCATTTCAGGTAATTTGCTAAGTATTTATTAACAAACGTTGTTAAAACATTGACGCCACTGCTTACGTCATGATGCCGTCAGCAGACCAACACCGGTGGTTTACCCATCACACCGGAATCCCAGCAACATCTCATCATCCTGATGTGACAGGACTCACGGCAGGAGCGGCATCTTTTGCCCCAGGGGGACCCCCTCGTGCCCACCACCCAGCCATCAACCCCTACATGGAAGCAAGCTATATAGATGACATTCACCACCACATGGAGGGCCAGCGTCCTACTGGATATTACAGCCTCAACGTACAATACAGAGCAGCCCACCAGAGGTCCATATCCGGTAAGAGAGTAAATTTTACTTTACATTTCTTCTGGGAGTTACTTTTTACTAAGAACGTAACGATAGGATGGGGGGAGAGTTTAAACTCACAAAATATTTATCAAAACCTTTATAATTTAATAAATTTTTGGAGTTTTGTATAAATTTCTGAGTGGTTTCTGTAAAATAAAAGCCATAACTTTTAATTTTCTTTTGAATTTGGCTAATACCCTTAGCTTTTAAGCCAAAATTTTGGGTAGTTTGCAAAACCAAGGCCATTACCAAAACTATATCTGAATCTGATTAAAAGAATTGTCCTCATAACATTTTTGGTTGGCTACGCCATCGCTTAAAATGCAATAACGAAGTAGCACTAAAAGTTTGAACAATTCCGGTAGAATTTGCACCCACAGACTTTTTCATCAAGAAACAATTGATCAGAAAGTAAATAAGGCTCTTAATATGCATATATGTATGAGGCAACTGTCAGAGTAGGTTACTTTTCGCTGGGATCAAACTTCTATGTACAGTTATAATTACTTAAAAAGAAATTGGGGAATAGCCTAAAATTATTTATTATTATCCTCCAGACTTGCAGGGTCGTTAAGCTTACGACAATTGTTCACACCTGCTCCGTAGATTCCAAGTTTCAACGTTCCGCTTGAATCCGCTTCAACATTCCACTTGCTTGGTACCGCTTGAATGTTTTGCTTGGCCAAATCCACCCAGCAGAGAAATCTTTGTAAAATGCCGTTTCCAATAGGAAAATACAGTAGTCATGTGAGTTTTGTACTGGATGCCTACGTCCCACTCCAACGGACAACTTTCCAGTTCTCTCAGGCATGAAACTAGCTGAGCTTTGCCGCCAAGGAGCGACACTCTCCTTGGCTAATCGCAGTCCTTTAGACCCTGACCACATTCTGCGTGACCAGCTGACTGAGTCGCAGGCTGCTAGCAAGGAGAGACTGAAATCTAGACACCCGTTTGTTCCTCCCGTGCGGAAATTATTGCATAACTTATCTGAGTTGGGCATCCGCGCTACCCAATGTACGAACTTGACACGGAGTACTCTAAGAGTACGTCAGCGCTCTGTGTCTACATTCAAAAAGTCAGCACAAGGCCTATTGGAATGAGTTTGACTAGAACAGCTTGGATCAAACTCAATCGCCTGCGTACTGGCGTTGGGCGCTTTGGTTCGTCCATGCACAAATGGGGTCTTGCTTCTTCAGCAAAACGCGAGTACGGCGCTAATGAACAAACTGCAGACCACAATATTTTAACATGTCTTACACATCGGACACCTCGAGGAATAATGGGTCTGACAGTTTTGGATGACGAAACAAGGTGCTGGCTCAACTCTATCACTGCCAGTATCAGATTTAGGCAACACATCAAACTGGGATGGTAAAAGGATAAACCGTTGGCCCCCATCCTTTTCTTGTGTCTGATTTAAATCATGGATACCCTGCGATACGAAAGAACCATTTGATCATTGTCGCCATAAATATGACCACGTTGCTGACTGGTTTCGGTGGTGGGCCAATGAAGAGAGAAGTAGATTAAAAAACTTTTGAGATTGCAGAAAAATTTAAATCGCTTAAACAAGAGTTGTCTTCTAAAGTTCTAACCAATGCTTTATTTTTACTTATTTTTGACAGTGCATGTACTATATCTTCATTCCTTTAATTTTTTTTTGTGTTGATTGTAGTCGTGACGATCAAGATGTCTCCAATAATCTTTGAAGTAACTTGATTGTTTGCCATGACAATTACACTTCCCTATCTCCCAGCAATCCAGTAACAGAAATAAAGTACAATAGACGCCGCTTAGTATGACCACCTTGGGACCAGACCATTTTGGTCATAATATCCGAATGGTTATAAAAACCGAAGCCGCCATAACAGCTCCAGAATCGACGCCGTAGGCCACAAGAAGTCCAAATACCGTCAAATTCATCGTTTACCCGAAGTAACAGTGTGACGTTGGCAGTAAAACAAAGTACAGTACTGTAACACTACAAGTGACGATAAAATTTAGTACAGTGTGCAACAATATGTTGAAAAAGCGAAGTTATAAGTGCGTGACGGGAAAAAAAACTGTTCTGTAACAAGAAAGATGGAGAAAATATTGGTCATATTATTCGAAATTTGGTCATATTAAACGGAGAATTTTAAATGGATAAATTCCGGACCGTACCAAATTGGTCATAATAAGCGGCCGGTCATATTATCCGTGGTCATAATAAGCGGCGCCTACTGTACATGCTTTGAAGATCGCATTCATTAGGTTAAACCAACTTTTAATATTTTTTTTCTGCGTTCTTCAGCAGGTATCAAAAACTGTTAAGCCAATTTGCTTTTGACAAGGTTTCTAGAACAGTTTTTATAATTAGATTTTGCACTTTTCGAAGGATCTTGCTGAATAACCCTCGTAAGTTTTACTTGCTTTGAGACAAGGATGTCTTAAAGACGGCTTGTCATCTTTAAAGCAAAAAGGTTGCTTAAGCTTCAGTTATTATTACTGTTTAAGTGTATTTGCATTTAAGGACAGACGTGAGAACCTTCGCGTCTTTCCTTCCCCTTCTGAATTGTTGAAAACTTTTTTAAGGTTTACCGATTTCAAGCTCATGAGCACTCTTTGATACAAGTTCTTCCTCTACTACCTCAAATCAATTCCTCAATTGCCTTGCGCTTGCTGTCACTCACCATTGAGTGTTCAGAAAAAGATACGTTCACACTACTGTACAATGAAATTTTTCACTGCAAAATAATATACCTGGTAAATTTTTAACCAAACAAGATAAACGCTTTTGACTATTACATCACTCCTCTATTAAAGACACGGCATGAAGTTACTCTCACCGGGCGACTGATATATCGTCCAAAAATGTCCAGCTGCTGCTTGTTTTTTAATAGAGAATATCAGTAGTTGTATCATTGGTCTGCGTGACTCCATTATGCTGCAATTTAACCTAATATTGCTCAGAATAATCCTTTTTCCTGGGTTATAATTAAATGCTCAGAATTTCAATTTTTTAATTCCAATAGCGAAAATTTTTCACTACTTGACATGAGAAGCTAATTAGCTGCATCAAAATTTGCTTTTTAAGTTGCATCAGAAATTAATTTTCAAAATATTTTTTCAAAAAGAAGTGAAATATTGAAATTTGTCAGAAGAATATTCTATCATTAGCGACGTGGGACTATAAAAACTTCAGCAAAACAAGCTGTGAAGCCTTAAGTCTGACGAGGCATTCCTGTTATGATGTAACTGAAGACCATTAGATATCACTGTTGTTTCGAGATTGCTCGCGTATATTAACATTTAAGGCTGGTTTTCAATACGTGTAGATTTCAGGCGTGGTGAGAAAAATTCTGTTTCTCTATCTAGTTTTATACGCGGAGGGAGCAGAGAGCTCGCTCCGCGAATAAAACTAAATAAGAAACCAAAGAATTTTTCGCTCTACGCCTGCAATCTACGCCTAATGGGAACCAGCCTTTACAGTATAAAATAGTTTCAGTATAAAAACGAAACAGTTTGTGTCTTTTTGGATTTTTTAACAGCAACAAATTTTATAGACACCAACAAACAGCATGACATCTCGCGCAGTATTTTGTAGGGTTGCAGTCATGACGTTGTCAGTTCAGTACCCGCATGATTTCTGCGTTGTTTTGTACCTTTGAAAAAGGTATTTTACCGCGAATTCTCTCTGCTTACCGGCAGCAGTATTGCTTGCCGAAGAAATACACTCGCCACTTCACTGGCAACTGCTGAGCTAATTTAAACCCAATTTGTTCTACGTTTGACAGTAAAATTTTGTCCTGCGAGTCGGATTGTAAATTGTATAACGCAACCCAAAGCTTATAGTGGAGAACTCGGGCATTGAATTCATATGCAAATGCCGATGCTCTAAGCTAGCCGCACGCCTTAGTACACGGCTTACTACAAAACTGTTGAATAAGCATATCTTATGCAACATTTCATATCAGCAATATCAAAGAAAGCGAAATAGGAAGTCGAGCCTTGTACTATTTTGGTCTTTTGTTCACGTAAAATATCACTTCAAAATGTAGTTTTAAAGATTGTTACTTGCAAACTTGTAAAATCAGTATTCAGTACATCTGCTGGTTTAATCTTAATGATAGAAGTAAAGTGTAGAATGAAACAAGAAGCTGTGAGAAATTTGCTTAGTTATGATTAGAAAAAACGTCTTGGAGCTAAAAACTTGTGCCAGTTTTAATGTATAGCATCAAATATCTGTATTTCAACATCCGAAATATCATTTTATAATCACGCCTACTTGCTTCGATACACCAACAGGAATCACGTAGTCATAGTTGCTGTTCGAGGTTGCCAATCTTACTTCATGTGGGAAAACAACGGAACATTTTTTAAAAATAATAATTTGGAGAATTTTATGATCTTAGCAAAAGAGTAGGCCCAATGTTGAGTGATTAAAATCAAAGGGAGAGTTTGAAAGATCAATTTGTATCGATAGAGTGAAAACATACCATACAGTACTCATATCTAATGACTTCCCCTACCTAAAGGATGAGAACACCGAGTGACGTAGTGGCAGTGTGTTTCTCAATCCAATTGGTGAAGGATTGAAGCATTAAAGCCACTGGCGTCTATGTGGGGATGGGTTGGTGCATATTAGAGGCCACTATTTTAGGGATTGGCATCCTTCTAGACTACTTTTCTTTTAAGAACACTCTTATATTGTGAAAAATAAGAAATGCTTTTGACTTCCTGTAAATGTTAGAGACTCTTTGAGGCCGTGCCGAGCGTCACGTTCTCTTGCCACGCCCATAATCAAGACGTTAGGGGCTGGGATACAATTTCCCATAACAAGCTCGATCCCAAAGTAGCCCATGTTCCTAAACAGAATCAAAGTTAAACGCAATCTAAAAGAAAAAAAAAACTTGCTCTAAAATCAGAAACTATGTACAGCTATGAATTGTTATGTTTTAGATATAATGTTTTGCTATATTTTCACCCATAATGCCTTTGTATCATTTTAACAAGCACGAATGTTACAATTTACTCTTTTGTGACATCACAAACGAGCACGAGCTGTATTTCCCTTCCGTTTTTAGATCAGGATCACACAATGTGCGCTATAAATTATTAGAATCGTCTCGTTTACCTTCGAGGTATTCATTGCATTTTAAAACTGCAGCTGCGGCAGCTCGTGTGGAGGCAGAAAGGTCGTGTGCGGTCCGGAACACTCATTTCCACCACCAGCAGTCCCACCATCCCCCGCCCGGATGCTCTACTGGACTTTCTTGGCTGGGAACTTCGACCCCCAAATCATCGGTATTTGCCCCGTTGCCAGGAATCTCATCATCCGGAGGCCAATCAAACTCTTGGAATCTCTCTACAGAAAAGAGCTCTTCAGAGAACCTTTCTCAATATCAAAATGCAAGCTCTCCGGTTAAACTTGAAGTGGAAAATTCTAGAAGCAATTTGAAGCAAACTTCTACCTCCGGTGAAAGAAACGAAAATGTGAATGGAAGAAATAGTGGACTTGGATCTTCCGGAGGAGTAGGAACTTCAACATCTTCTTCCAGCAGTTCTCAAAATGCTTTTCATGCTTTTTCAACGACTCCTAAAGAAGAAGGTGAAAATAGTAACGCTGCTCTACCGCATACGCCGTCAAGTGCTGGGCCTACCAACAGCTCAAGATGTCAGCATATGCAGCAAGGTGGTGATCAGTCGTCTTCGAATCCGCAGCAATTGTCCACGTCATCATTGGAAGGATGTCAGCTGTCACAGCAGAAGTCGCTGGCTAATAACCACCAGAACTACCAACAATCAAGCACGGAAATGAAGCAAGAAAGCTCTTTACTTTCCCAAACATCAGCCTCTATTCTGCCGTACTCCCACTCTTATCTACCAGCGAGTATGGGCGGTTATACCAACGGCTTATCATCATACGAAAACAACAAAGAATCACTTTCAGCCTTCTCGAAAAACAAATCGAAAAATAGATCCAGCACAGGTTAGTAGAGAAACAACTTTTTACGATAAGTTTTTAATACCTCACATTATATACCGGCATTCAGTGTGGAATTTAGCCTGTACTTACCGGTTCGTGTAAATCTGTTCTTGAAATTTTGTGAGCTCTCAAACCGGTTATTGAAAATGGGCTTTTGCCAGACTTACGTTATCATAATTTGGTATCTGCATGCTATTGTTTTTCTGTTATTAGTGAAAAATAAGTTGGTGAAATTTTTAGGTTCACTGCTGCTGGCACTGCATATCCCACATAGCGACTGTAGCTTATGTTGTATCGCATTTTTATCTTTCAGACTCTAGTAGCTCAACCAGGCTTGGGGGTTAGTTCCATTAACTGTGGAGTTTTTTCTCAAGAAAGGGTAAAAATCTTTTTCAATCACTCCCAATAATTTTATCATGACAAAGACTGTAACACTTTAGCTAACTCCTTGCACAAATCTTGCTGACAAAGGGTTTGCCAGACTTTCAACAAATAGGGATTTAGCGAGAGGAAGTAAAAAAGAGCAATTCTCCCCAAACAAAAAAAGTTGCAAAAAGTATAATAGAAAAAGGTATTTGTGTCTGTTTGTCAATCAAAATGTGTAATTTTTGCTTTCAAAAAGTTGCTCTTTAACAACAAAAGTCTTCAATTTTACGAAACATAAATTTCAAGATATCAATCGAATTACAAAAAATTTTCTAATGTTGGTTACAGAATCGTGTAAACGCCACACAGTGATAATAACATTGAACTCACTTAATGCTGCGCCTCCCGCCAAATTTGTTTCTCAATTGGCCCGTGGTTGCAAGATAGCTGCAATGACACCAAGTGATAGGCAAAGGCAAATTGTCCAGAAGTTAAAATCTGATATGGAGTTTTGAAATTTTAACTTCCGACTTGAACTGTTGCCTTCGATCAATTTACTGATTGTTTAAAGCTGTGAAGCGAAGAAAATTTTTGTAAATTATAATTTTCAAAGCGACAACGACGTAGTCATGGTAAAGCCTAGTTTACCGTGAGGCAAATCACACCTTCCGACTGAATCACAAGAAAACAAAGCAAGAGTTACTTTGCCTCGGTGTAGACTAGGCTTTACGCTTGAAGACACGACGTTCTAATATTTTCGCCATGAAGCAACGCTCCACCACTCATGATTTCGATGATTTTCCTAAAAATTAATAATTGTGGCACTGCACAGCTATTTCATTGGTGGTGGGAGGCGTCCGTCAAGGGCAGTACAGTTTCAAGAGGTGACACTCTAGCAACTCGTCTCCAGACAAAAAGTCTTTAATTAATAGTTGCTGGAAACGGTTTTTTGGTATGACACATTTTAAAAACGGGTGTTGGGGATTCTGATGACGTTTTTAGTTCTACGTGAATCTCTTTAACCTCTTTTCTATCTTGAATTAAATTTTTGTGTGGGTGTCGGGGGAATGCCTGAATTTGATTTTTCTTTAATTGGAATTTTAGAAAATATTCATTTTGATTTCCTTTTTTTCTACACAGGTATGATTAATTTTTCAAAAACAAAAATTCAGCATTAAACTTGATCGTGAAGGTTATCGCTGAGGCTAAATAGATTTTTAAAATCCTATTTTGCAGAAAGCTTTGCGTAGCAATGCGTAATACCTATTGAAAGAAAAGTAACTAAAGCGTACTCACTCGCTATTTATTAACTTGGTTTTTAATAACGTGTCATAAAGAGGCATCCAAAAGCTATCAAAATAATTTAAATATAAAGATTTTTACCGCCGTGTTTTCTTTAGCGAGTTATATGAATAAAATTACGAGATATAGTTTTGTCTTTAACTTGCAGCAACCCAGAAAATTACTATCACCATTTAATTTAGATTATCTTTTCTGCAGTTTCAATATTGATAATATCGTTCTCCATTTTGTATCAATACGCTTCAGGTATAGTTCTAGGGCAAAACAGTTGTTTTCGGCCAATGTATTTCGAGAAAACAGTTAATTAACTTAGCTCCAATGTTATCAAACACACACACACCTCACATGCAGTGACGAATATAGAAACACCTCAAGTGGTATCATGATCACTTTAAACTCGGTTGATGTCATTTTATATGAACAAAATTGGTTAAATAAAAACAGGTTCAAAAAATCATTGGCACGTCTTGCACTCAAACCTGTATATATTGTCACAAATAGCGATGATGTTGAAACGAGTTAATTATTATTTGTATCTATTTATGGAAAAAGGCTGAAAAAGAAATGCAAAATTGATCTCTTCCACTGCAACACCAAAGCTTTGTGAAAAAGAGGGTAACGTCGGGTTTGCACGATGAATTCCCGCTGGGCTCATCTTAAGTGGGCGTCCTTACACCCTCTTTATAGCCATGTTATTTTTTTGAGAATCAATTGTAGGGGTACCCTTTTCGTGTCTATTTTTTGTTGGTGACATTTTTTTGATCATCAAATTTTTTCTCTCCCCTAAACAGGATCACAATACACGCGCGTTGAGCTTCTGCCTAGCTTTGTTGTTGAGACCCAAAGAAGCGTCAAGGCACAATTCTTCCCCCGTTTCATGCACAATAGATCTCACCTTCAAGAAATATACAAAAGCCTTGTTTTTAAAGAATTGCTACTTTAAAAAACATGAAAGCCTTAATGTATAGATTAGTTTGTGGTCTTCCTCCGCTCAAAAATCGATTTTTAAAGCATGTTTTATCTCCGCTTCTTTACCCAATCATTTGTTATCGGTCTTCGCCCCAAAAGAGAAAATCAAGGCCAAGGCTATCTATAAACATGTGGGTGTTGGGCTTCACCTTTTGATTTCCAAAACGGTTGTTTAGCAGTTTATACAGAATTTTTTTCATTCCTGTCTTGTTATGCAACAAACAGGTTTAAAAGTTACAACATTATAATTCATATTGGACACGGCTGTTAATTGTTTTTCAGAGGGACGAGAGTGCGTTAACTGCGGTGCTACAGCAACGCCTTTGTGGCGAAGAGACGGCACTGGCCACTATTTATGCAATGCCTGCGGTCTATACCACAAAATGAATGGACAAAATCGTCCCTTGATAAAACCGAAAAAACGTCTGGTAAGACATTGTCTTTGTGTATGATTCCCACGTTTCCTTAATAGTGATAAGTCTAAATGAGTTATGAATTAAGTGAAGGTACTAGCTAAAATTCTGTATTTTATTTTGCACTGAAAGACTACAGTTTAGAAAAATCATTTCTACTTGGAAGAATTTCACTAGATATAGCAATAAATAAAGGCAAACTCGTTCCTCTTTTCACATAATGTCAAAAAAGCTTGAAGCTAGCTTTATAACGCAAAATCAACAAAGTTTTGACAACTTTTGATGAACTCATTGTCAAATCAAAATTTAAAACATTTAATTACTCTAAAAATTTTTCGATCACACGATATCCTCGATTACTTTTTCCAAGCGTCCACGCATGGATTTCTTCGACAGGGTTTCAATACTCCGGTGGTTTTTGATTTGGAAAGGAGTGTGACGAAAATAATGTTTACAGAATTTAAAAAATATGATAATTTTTTTTTATAATTCTAAATCTTTGAATTTTAGTTGATGCAACATCAATATGTCAAAGTTAGGGGCATTCTCTTCTTTTCTCCTCTCTTTCCAACGCCTTTGAGCGAAAAAACTCCAAGAAAAAGTTATTTGTGTTTAAGAGTGCAATTCTCAAGACAACATTTCTAATGAATGGCACGTAATCTTTTAAAAAGGTCATCGGTTCTCAAAATGATCTCCAACCTTTTGGCGGACTCTAGGAGGGAGGGGGAGAACTACTGAAATAGGTTATAACTGAAGTAGGATTTCTTTGTTAATTTGATGTTTGTTACGACATCAATTAAGTTGTAGATAAAATTACACATGTATTTTGATGGACCTGTCGAAGGTCTGGCACCTAATGAGTAGTGTTGTTCTTGTCAATATACAATAGCAGATAAACTACTTCCTTGATTGCTGACAAATATAACTTGATAGCACATGATATGGTTCACGTAAAGTTGAAAGCACGGTTTACCTTGCTAACTTTGCGTGATAATCTTGACTTCAGGGAACAGAAAAAAAATCGCATGACAAAATATAGCTGCACATTGTGAATTGCAGAATTCACTAAAAAATTTTATCCCGAGACGTTTTTGGATTCCTTGAAAAATGTCTTCGCAAAGATTTAGGGTCATTTCTGTTGTAACGGTAGGAAAAAATAGTTGTTAGTTGATTTTCCAAGCACACTTGTTGTGGAAAAAGAGGGATTCAATACCCTTGGGCTTCCCTATGCTTGCACTCTTAAGGCTGGTTTCCATTAGGCGTAGATTGCAGTTGCTCGCTTCGCGCATAAAAATAAATAGAGAAACAAAAATTTTTTTACGCTACGCCTGCAATCTACACCTAATGGAAACCAGTCTTTAGTTAAAGTGCTTGTCTCAGCACCGGCAGCCGTACTGGTGACTCCGAAGCTAGTTCGAACACATGTTGTTCAATGCATAACTGCAAAAATTTTCTTTTGACCGAATAATGAAAATGTGAAACTAACTGTTTTTGCTAAAATATGTGCCTTACGATTGCCAAAACAGTGTTGAAACATAGCGATAAGCGTCAATTTTTCACACGCACATTAAATAGAATATTTTTCAATGTAGCAAGATCTTATCTCACTAGACGAGCTAAAGTTTCTTTGACTTTGACATATAAAAACAGGGATAAAGCAATTACCGAGTTCTTTGAGCATGTTTTACGCCACAAATTGCAAGGCTCAAATCGGCTCAAGCAGAAATTGCTCTAAAGTGCTTATTTTTATAAGGGATAGTGGCATTTTGTTTTCTTGCAGCTTTTTGATGATTTAACAAATCTTGCGCCAAGAAATCAAGCCAGTGCATCTTTGTTTAGAACTCAAATTATGAAACGTAATGCAAAGTAAAAATAACGGCACAACCGGCAGTAGATTGTTCTACGAGCATTTACTGAATCAGTCTGTCTAGCAATATGCTCTTACCGGTACTCATACAAAAGTAATCACTGTTAGTTGCATCAGGAGAATTAGTTAAATATAGCTATATCATTATTAAAGCTATTATTAATCAAGCCTTGCTATATATGCCACTGATTATAGGTCAATGAAGACTGTTCTAGTTAACACAATTATCAGGAGATGCGTACAAATTTCAAGCTTAGTATATTTTTGATAGGCCGGAACTTCTTCACGTATTTTTATTCTTTGTCAGTCATGGTACAAGAGCGTGCTTCAGCCTCAAGGCCACAAATTCGCTGGAGGCCGCACAAAGGCCTGAATTAGCTTCTAAGCACAGTTTTGCCCCGTCGCAGCAAGTGCACTGGTAACTGTAGTCACTTTAGGCAATCATACTGAGACCAGGCTGTCACAATTTGTGATTGTATACCTTAGTGGGATTGCAGCGAGATATAACTTTCCAGAAAGGTTACGGTTATATTTTTGCATTATGCACAGTTAGTAATTGGATCACTTACACACATCATTGAGCAGAGCGAAAGGCCAAAACCGTTTCCGGGTTGGAAAGGAAGAATCAGTCCATAGTCTTTCAAACTGCTGCGCAGCAAGTACAAGTGATCTCAATTACTATCTGTGATCCAGCATTGACTAACCGTGACATTCAATGCGCAAAGTACCGTAGCAAGGGTTCCAATTTCGTGCTTATTTTCAAGAACAACATCTTGGAAAATATTACTGTGTTTACTTCTGAAGAACATGCTTACTTTTGGGTTGCTTGCTCAGTTCGTCTTGGAAATCGTCTTTGTCTCAGAATTTTGCTGCTGATGTGCGTCTTCTTAAAAATAAAAGGCACGAAATTTGATTTTATGAAGTTGATCCACAAAGGAGGGATGTTCAACTTCAATAAAGGTGAAAACACCGTTTTTTAGAAGATTGTTGCCGCTGTACAACAGCGTGCTTATTTTTGATAAAGGCAGTTTGAAACCCCGACCTTTGCTCAAATTTGTGAACAAGTTTAAGGGCAAACTTCGTGTTGACTCTGTAAGCGAAAGTTGTCATAAAGAATTGATTCAAGTAAAAGCATGTTGTGTTGTGTCACAGAAAGCTTTTTTGAGTTCACGAATATTTTTGCGGCACAGGAAAACAGTGACGTAGCAAGGGGTGTGCGGTCCACACGGGGCGACCACTTGAAGAAAAAGAGTTGAGAAACAGCGTACTAGAACATTGTTGAGATCAGACCCGCTTCGGAGTTATCAGAACTCCTAGCACGATACATTTCTACCGCAAGCAGGAGAAATTACTGTGAAGTGCCTGCGAAAGTGTTCAATGACGAAGGCTTCAACCCACCACACCGCCGGCTGAGTAGTAAATCTAGATGAGATCTAATCAGCATTCTCTCGAAAAACTAAAGCAATAATGATTTTCATGAATTTAATTTATTTTTGAAATTGAAAAGTCATTGAAACAACGAGCAACAAGATTTCTGCCAAAATTTTAAACAGAAGATAGATGAGTCCAATTAAGCTTGTTCTCCTGCATGTTAAATAAGTGACGATTATAAGTTAGCAAAAACAGAAAAAAAAGAAAGATATAAAAAATGGATGCGTTTGGCAAAAATTTATGAAAAATTTATGTTTTTTTAACCGATTATCCTCATATCTTTGCTTTCCCCGATTTAAAAACGACCACGGTCAATTAATAATTTTATTTTCGTACTGATAAAAAACCTCAAAATGGCGGATTAACCTCGGGCATTTAAACAAATATTTTAAGTATCATAAAGCCCACTGCAAGATGCAACTGATGCATTATCAGTACAAGATTTCCTCGGTGTCAGGTTGCAATATTGATAGAAACGACAACCAGCGACTACATCTTTATTAATTTTAATCTTATCAAAACTACAAAGTGTGTCCAAGCTCTATTTTTTCTGTCAGGCCTCCCTGTCGAAATTTTAAATATTGGCAGATTAGGAGGTTCTTTGTTTTATTGTTGAAGACCATTTTATTCAGTCGTGAATAAAAACGAAAACTGAAACTAAATAATAAACAATTTTGCTCATTTTTCCCTGTGTTGACTCACATAACCGCTTGTTAAGTGATTATGAAACGTAAACGGTTATTTATTCATGACTCAACGCTGGCAAACAAAAGAGCTTGTTGAATCACACATATAAACAATGCCACAATAGAAAAGCAATTTGAAAATGACCCGAAAGAGTAGACAAATTTGCCCAAGGTTTTTTCTGTTTTATTAAGTGTACTCTTTCAAATTCACATCAATTGGGATGATTGTAAACACATTAGAATGCTAACCTCTTTTTTTTTCATAAAATGATGAAAACTTGTTCAGTGCGCTGAGCACGAGATTGGTCGCCGCAAAATAATACTGATCAACAGCCGCAATGCATTCTGGCGCAAGCCTAGCTGGAACCCGGAACGTGAAAGCACACAACCGTTGTGCACTCGGCCATGCCGCATGCAAAGCAACGCGCTGAGAATTGAACTGGCAATCTTTGGGTACAAATTTGAAGCTTAAGTTTGATCAGTCTATCTCTCCGAGTATTTGAACAACTTTAAAAAATATCTGCAGCTTTTATGGGGTTCCCCTAACCAAATGTTTCGTTTTGCTTTTTTCCATTAACAAAGTAGCGCATTTTGAGGTCTTTTAAAGGTTTTTTCCCCTTATCCTCCTGCCCCTCTATGCGCTATCCCTGGCGGCAGCCTAAACTCACGACATTCAACTTTATATGCGACACGACTGTGCTATTCTTAATCCAATTGTGCAGAGTTTTTTAAGTGTTCACGTTGTTTTCAGTCGGCAGCAAGAAGAGCTGGAACTAGCTGTAATAACTGTTCTACCACTACTACCACCTTGTGGCGAAGAAACTCGAATGGCGACCCAGTCTGCAATGCGTGTGGCCTCTATTTCAAACTGCACGGGGTAAGATGGCTGATCAGTGATCATCTTATCTTTAATTTATTTATTTTTCCTTATCACAACTTAAGATATTTTCTGTTGATTTGAAAGAAAATTATAAAGGACGTGATGCAAGATGATTTTGAATTACACTGTGTGAAAGCAGAAACTGACAACATTAGGGAAAAAAATTAAGTTTTTGGTACAAAATTGCGAGATGTGTTGTCTTGTTGGATAAATCTGATTAAAATAATAGATAGCGCCCGGGGATTGACAAAAATCCGTCTCAGAGCTATCGGCGACGCTGTTTCGTTCTGTGATTTACAAGCATCTTATGGTGTGAAAACAAACAACTTGTTTTAGGTAAATCGACCACTGACTATGAAAAAGGAAGGAATTCAAACGCGAAATCGTAAAATCTCGACAAAACTAAAGAAGAATTCTTCCGTCTGTCGCGATCCGCGATTCGATCCGACCAATTTCAAATTCTTCGATAACCCGGGGAGCTTTGGAGCAGCTGCTGCTGCCGCCGCCGCCTACTCTGGCTCTTTTGGTCAAATGCACACTTTTGGGGGCGTTCACCCCCATCATCACCCCCACCACCCCCATATGGCACATCACCTCGCTGGCTCAACTGCTTTTCCCGGGCCCCACCCCATGCTCCCCGGTCCCCATCACCCCCACACAATGCACCCCAGCCATCCCGCAGCAGCGGCGGCGGCGGCAGCAAGTGGCTCGGGGGCTCTGACTTTAGGTCTCAACCACCCAAACATGGTGCACGCAATGGGGTGAATTGCATGATGATCGAACTCAAATTTTGTTGGTAAACAATCAAACAGAGGCGGAGAAACGACGGTGTCAACGCTCTTCCGTGCTTTTGGGTGGCCGATATCAAAAGATGTATTTTAATGGTAACTCTGAAATTTCCTTTGAAAATTTAATTAAGGTTTGAAAAAACATGGTGTTTCGCGTATTCTTTGCATGTTTTAATTTCTTGGTCTATTCGTTTTCATTTATAAATACTTTTTATCAACATCAAAGCGTCGACTATTGCTATATCTGCGTCAGAGTGTAACAGCGTACTGTTGGTGTTCTTTATTTTTTGCAGTGTTTGATATTAGTGGCCTGCTCAAGGCTACAGTTTTTATGTTATAAATTGTTTAATGAGATTTTTCACTGCAATTATACCCTCCCAGCATCATCATAAAGTGATTTAGAAGCCATGCAAATCGCTTTATTTATTTTGAGAGAAATTACTGAAACCGTAACAAATTAGAAACCGGTGAGTCACTTCTAAAAACAAATAAAATTATTGTCAAAATTTCTCATCAAAATTGAATTATAGCGGTAGATATATATTAATTTAAGTCCGGTGATGACGTTAAAAGGAAACGCAGAAACCGCTCCAGGTTTCTTTTCAAGTTGCCGCGAAAGCATTACCCTCCTTTTCTTGAGTAAGCTGTGGTTGTTGTTGTTTACCCTTTCCCTTACAGGGGACAAAGGCAAAGTATGAACCGCTTTTCAGATTTCCTGGTTAGGGAAAAGCCGTAGTAACTGATAGCCCCCCACCCCAAAACAAGGCGATTTGCCATTAATTGCAGCTAATGTCGCCTCTGGTAGCTTTTTTACTCTGTGCAGTCGAGTGGCTCCGAGCTCCTTTTTATGGCGGAAATGATTTCTTGGCTGTGGGTTCAAATCACATCATGCCTGTGGTGTTTTGCTTTTGGGAAAGACATTGCTTGATGACAATTCTCTTTTTTAGGCCCAATGCTTGAGGTAAAAATGCACAGCCAGTTGTGCAGGTAACTCCAAAACTTGTCTGAACAAAAAGTTGTTCTAGCATCGAGTTGGGCCAACTGCGATCCGCGGACTGCATGCGGCCCGCCAACACTTATAGAAACTTTTATACTTCTAAATTAATATGAAAGGGGTGGCCACACTTGCCGTACTAAAGAGCCAAAAGCGATAAAAGTCATTTATTGAAAGAGCCGCTTCGCAATTTTTAGTTTGAATAAACGCATTTTCCGCCCAAAGAAAGGGAAAAAACCTTTTCTTGTTTTTTTTTTTCTTTTTGGGAGACCATCACATTCGAAGCCCGAAAGAAGGCATTTGCACCCTTCCATCGGCCACAAAATTTACCGTGCCGCACAGCAGGTTGCACACCCCTACACTACACTATCCCTGCAATATGACATTGAAAGAAGCTATTGCAAGCTGTTGCGCTGTATACAGCTATTGCGAGATTTTTATCTCTGGCTCTCGGCCAACTCTTAAATGGTCAATGCGGCCCTCCGGATAAAAAGTGTGTTCTCCCCTTTTCTAGCAAAAAAAATATTTTTGAGGGCTCCAAAAATAAAAAAACACTCAACTCAAATACTTTAAACATCTTTCGACAATTTAACTTTGGCGTTGTTAGTAAAGAAGTCTCCACATTCCCTTTCCCAAGCATTTGAAACGAACCATTACTGCTTTAGATTTTTAACAAAAAAGGAAATTTATTAAAAAAGAAAGAACTTCATTCTATTATTAAAATTTCATTTATTAAAAAAGAAAGAATCGGTAAACGTGGGCTCAATTCCCTTGTCAAGTCATATCAAAAGACTTAAAAAAAATAATATTCACAGCTTCCTGGTTGGCGCTCAGCACGAAAGAAACAGTGCGGAGAAAAAGTAAGACAGTTCTCTAGTCCTGTTCTTGGGTGAGGTACTTAACGAAATTCTTCAATCTTTATGTGGCAGACGGCTGCCAGGACTGAGCCTTTAACACAGTTGGAAGTCGGCGAGTTTAGCGCTCAGAATGTTCTGTTGCAGGCGGTACGACCATGCGATTATTTGCTTTTAAACTTACGCATACTTCGGCTTCTTGACTTGGTTTGCGCTGACTGAAATGTTATTTACGGTTAACTGCTGACGTGAGAAGAGTAAAGTCGCTTTGCGGTCCTCCAAATTCCATGCTTATCTTGTAATGAATGAAGTGATCATCAATTTCTCATCCAATAGCCTCTTTCAGGTACACGACTTTCTCTCCAATTGCCCCACCTATGGGCTTAGTAAGGGGATGGATCAAAGGGTCATGCCTTTTCCCAAATTTTTTGGATTCGATCAATATAAGAAGCTACTTTGAAGTAATCTATGGCGGCAGCAAAACGTCAGTTTTCAAAAAAAATTATCAACACAGGGCTACAAAGCACGAAAAGTACATATTTGGTCTCTCCCCATATTTGTTTGTGGCCGCGCATCCGCCTCCGCCCTCGCCAAAGCGAATTCCGGAATACGGTTTTGATTGAGGGCTGATTTCAACCTGATGCTCAATTTCGGGTAGAGCTTTAATTTTTACAGAATGTTCAAGAGAGTTTAAAGCGTAAACTGAACTCTGTAGCACTTTCGAAGAGTCATTACGTGAAACAGTATTTGTTTGCGAAGCGAGTCAATAAAAAAATGACGGTAAATTAGCCTCGGGCTCGCATTATAATTGCTAAACCACAACGGCTGTTGTCAAATTGGGGCAGCACAGTTTTAATTAAAGTTAATACAATTGATACGTCATGGGTGTCACTTGTGTTTTCTCGACATGACGTGGGTGATCTCACAACTGTTTAAAGCAAAAGTAAACCTTTGACGTTGGCAATGAAAATGCACCACTTGACGCGGCAGCGACCATTTTGCTGGACATTCGGGATTGTCAGTAAATTATCGCTACAACTTCAAAGTGACAACAAAATTTTATGTTTTGAGATAGTTTTATAAAGTTTGTTTTGAAGCAAAGGGAAATACTTTTTAGCTGTATTAGTATTAGTAAGCCTTATTGGTTGTACTACACCTCTACGCGTGCGCCATCAGTCGCACGAAGGATATTCAGGCATGTTCTTGCTAATATATCTACAGTAACTGCAAAGCTGCTTCAATTGTTCAACGGTGTGAAGAAATAACGTCTCGAACTTTGGTTTGGTAGATCATATCTTTCAAAGAACCCTCAAGAAAAATTCCAACGGTGTAATGTCTGGGGAGCGAGGCGGCCGAACGATTGGGACCATCGGGTCCAATTCTCTGATCTGGAAATATTTTGTTCAGAAATTTGCGGTTGGCCAGCTTCTTTCCTTTTTAGCCCACTACCAGCTTCCATAAACTTTTGAGGTCATGATCGAATAATAGGCTTCGCAGGTGGCTTTCTTCCATGTTTGTGTCAAAGTTTCGCCAGGCTTGGATGTTTGACTTGTCTCTATAAACCGGAAAACGGACAAGGTTTTGCTTGCGAAGCGCTCATTTTCATAAACTCCACTTTCCCTGCTAAATTCAAAAGATTATTGTAATTTCAAACCAGATAATTTCAAAAATACCTTTTAGGAGATGAAAAAACTTCTACGTATTTCTCTTTACTATAAAACAAACCAAATAAAAACATCTCAAAAAATTAAATTTTTTTGAATTTTTGAGATTGAAGCGATAATTTATGGACACTCTGTATATTTTGTTGCTTTTTAGGAAATAACGAAGAATCAAATTGAAGTCATAAACATTGTAGCCCTTGTAAAAATGCGCAATAACGTCGGTCATGGGCGTAGTTAGAACGTGGAGGGTCTTCTCTAGAACGTGGAGGGTCTTCTCTTCCTCAAGCATATTACTGTGGGGCCCTCCTATTGATACGTGAGGGCTCTTGAGCGATTCTTGATGATAATTTCAATACCGATTGTGAGGACCGTTTAGTTTGGGGCCTGCTGTTATGGGGAGATGCCCAGAGCTAGTGATTTTCCTAATTCAGATCTATCAAGACGAATAAGCTACGACTTGTAAGTTGCATGCTTATTTTTAATCGCGCCAATACTTTACGGTTGTAGCGCATATACAGCAGTTTCAATGGGGGAACCAGAAGAGTAATTGCCATCCCTCGCATTCGTAATATTTATCAAAGTCCTGGAAGATTCCCCGGAAAAAGGCCAGATTTTCCAATCATACCCAAAATCTTCCGGACAGACTTTCTTGGTGACATTTGTCATAAAGTTCATTAATGCCAAATAGATTTAAAATTTTTACCAAATACTCGTAGAATTTGTACCAATATAAATAAGGTTATTCTCTTTCATGTACCTGGATCCAGTAAAAAATATTTTGCTGTTTACGTTTTTAAAGGTCAAACAACTCTGTTGCTTTTAAACTCTCTTCAGAGCTGTCAGTCTCGTCTGATAACATACAGAATCCATTACATTCCACAAACACAGCAAATAGCAAGCAGAAAAACATCCGGAATATGCCTTTTCTAAGTACAACAACGCTGAAAACTGCTAGCCCACTCGTTTACAAGAGTATCTTGGGGACAAGGGTGTCGGAAGGGAGAGCTGTGGCCCTACCTTAAATTTGAAACAAAGGTGTCCAACTAGCGACCAGCTACGTAAAGTGGATGTTAAGAGTAACAATAATCTTCAAAAATGCAATCTCCAAAATAAAAAGTAAAGGTCTTGATGTCGAAATTTGATGAAAAATATATAAAACCTCCTTTCAAAAGTGTTGCTCCCTTTTTAAAAGGTCTTCATGTTTTCAATTTAAAAATGAAATCATCCAGTGATTCAAAGCTAACATTTGTGCACAAAAGTTTTGGCATAGAAACTCTGACAGACCAGCAAAATCTTCAATTAGCCTTTATTGTTGTACCCCCCAACAAAACTTTCTGCCAACGCCCTTGCTTGGGATGAGCAAAGGGTGCATGGCCCCCTATTTTTTAAACTTGATCAAGGAATAAACGTATTTTTAGTTAAACTTAAGGCTACAAAACGTCAATCTACAGAAAAGGCAAATTGACGTTTGATCCAAAAAATTTGAGAAATACGAAAACACAAAAAATAAGTTTTGTTTTCTCCCCAAAAAATTTGCTTTCGGCTGCGTTAATGTGTTCTTTTAGCTCTTTTTCAGATCAAAACCTGTTGCTTTATTTTAATCAATTTATTGTTTTTGTCAAGTGTGAAGAACAGTTTGAGAATTTTTCTGATTTCAGATTTTCCCAACATAAAGCGAATTCATTGTTGTTTTAAGCGGATCGTAATTGCATCAAAGCAAAAGATAAGTCTTTTGTTACATGACTCACCAAAGAAGAGTAAAAAGCTTTATTTCACCTTGCGGTTTACTAAACATATTTTTCAGCAGTTTTTTTTAGCGTAACAGAAAAGTAGTTCATAGTTTGGAGCAGCTCATTAAGCTCAAACAAAAGATATTTGAAATACAAAGCTTAAAACTCAACCAGAGATCTAGACGTAACTCTTACCTCAATTTTCATGTTATATGCTTTTGTCTCAAAAACAGTTAGATATACAGTGTGCCTTCATCAATTTGGGGTTTCTCGTTCGCGGCTCAGCATACTCACGGATTTTGTTCTCAAAAATTTTTTTTATAATTTCGGCAATTTCGTGAATTTTTTAGGCCATTTTTTGGCAGAAAAACGCTCACATTCACCCTAACTGGTAAATAATTTCAAAATAACAATATCGGTCCATATATATTTAGTTTTTACAAAGAGTCACGATCCGAACAACGTTAGTATGGCAATAGGCAGGACCATTCCTAAAGTACGAGTAATAGAAACGCATCGTCATCACTAGGTCTCAAGTAAGGTGCAAGACACCTCACGTGGCCCCCAATCTGCTCAATATCCTACATGAGACTGTATACGAAACAAACCTAAACATTCTAACACAAAGCACAAGACCTACGTACTGTTTACTTTTGAACCAGGTTCGTTTTGGCGTTACTGCTAACCATTCAAGTATGGACTAAAACTGTTATCTTTACATAAAACTGATCACACAACACGTGGTTTGGCACAGAAAGACCTTCCAAAGGTTATAAATATATTGGTGCTTTAAGGCATAGTTGGCGGCACGCGGTTACATGTCAGCAAGCCCCAGCGCGTGATGACATCAGCTCAAAAGACGCGGGTTCGAATCCCATGGGAACCAGACACGACGCAACACACCTCCGGACAAAAATTAGTTTCTACAAAAGCTCACGATCCGAAAAACGTTAGTAGAGCGAAATAGGCCGGACCATCCCTGGACCCAGGTTTTGGCCTTTTGGCCTCATCAGCAAGGACTCGTCTTACCCAACGCAGCGCCCCCGGAGGAGAAGTTGTACGCATAGAATTAGAAATTGCAGGTGGACGCGATCCGTGACTAGAAAATGAATAGTTATGATATCGGGGGATAGCGAGGTGGTATCACGAACCATCACAGCGGATGTGCCGACGTTGGAGTGTAAAAAGTGCAAACCGCGGCGCTAGTGAAAACAAACCATGCTGTCAGAATCTACGCGCCCCGAGACTGTCATAAAGCGGGCAGTCGGGGCGTGGTGTTTAAAATTTAGGCGGTTGGGGGAAAAAATGCCTTTGCCCCACTCAAAAACGAGGGTCGGATGCCTCGCCCCTCTATCCTCCCTTTTTTTCCGGTTATGCGGGCTCAATGTAGGGGGAGGTAGCCACTCTCGATTAGTCGCGTATAGCAGCAAGATTCCCCCACGCAGTGCTTTGGCGGGGTTGGCTGGCGATACAGTGTACAATCCCACAAACCCTGAGAGCAGCATGCCTTAGTGCTTCACCGAACGATGAACTTGTTAACATGAACCGTCTCCACTAGCCAATGATCAGGGAAATTCATCCTGTAGGAGAGCTTTGGGAGAGCTTACTCATTTCCATATATCACTACATTATTACTGTTTTAATGAGTAAGACTGTCTTTAGAATGTGTTTGGGAAGCACATTTTAGCGCATATACCATACAGACGTTTTAAAACTGCATCAATAATTTTCGGGATTCGCGGGAGGGGATGAAACGTAAACCCCCGCAAATAGCGGGGGGATACTGTATAGGCCGTTCCTCTGCTTACTCACAATAAAAAGAACCTTCAGGAAATCAGATTCTTGCTCAGAAACGGGACAACGCAGAATCATGGCTTTCCACTTAAAAATAAATATTGGACAAACCGAAAATTTGCAAAATATAAAAACGAAAAGCATTTTTTGAGAGCACATTATTTCCAGATTATTTAGCTGTAGAAGGGCTTGCATAGGAGTTAAGCATAAACCGTAAATAAACACTGTTACTTCAAACTCCTTAAACTCCTTTGATTGTCATGCTAAAATAACGTCTAAAAAATATCATATGGTTCATCTACAACACACGCCCCTGACAAGGCCAGTATTTATGATAATGCTATTACCTGCAATCACTTTCTAAAAACTGCCGCTAAGCAGTGAATTTTGTACTTCTTAAATTAGAGCAAATGCCAGCTTAAAATAGACATTTCTCACATACTAGTGCGGCATAGAACCCAATGCTATATTTACATGGCCCAGGTTCAATTCTACTGCAGGTTAGAACCGAAAAAACTTTAAATTTGGCTTATAAACGCACACAAAAAAACAGCCAAAGTTTTACATCACCTTTTGCATGGAATCACCAGGTTGGTGTGGCAACCAATTTTTAAAGAAAAATTTTCTTATGTACATGCACTATTGTATATTTGGGGACTATTATTTCACACAGTGGGGTGAACTATGTAAATTTATTGATTTATGTTTTGTATTTTATTGCACTGAATCGATCATTGAGCTCTCTACTGTCAAATCGACTAACTGCGATTTATGTTTTGTTGTTGATTTCCTCTCAAACTTTTGAAATACCGTTTTTTAACATGCAATCGATTAAAAAACGTTGTGGAAGTCTTCCCAGTTTCTCTAGTCCCTGGTAACGTCTTGTTTGCCATGATATTGCCGTAAGCATTCTTAAACTTGAACTTTTATCCATTAAATTCAGCAAGTGCTTGAAAGCCTATTAAAGTTGCGGAAGAGCGCAAAGATGATTGATGTGCATTTTCAGGAATAACTTTTAAATATTAGAACGGCTACGTGCGACTTTTTTTTGTAATTGCATGCCTATTTGTAGGCATACAACCAAAGCCTCTGGCTGGGCGCATGTTGCTTAGTCCTAGCATAAACGTAGCCGATAAAAATGTGGATAATTGTTAGCACATTAATGAAAAATTATGTTTCTTGGACATAGGTAATTTTCGTTTCAATATCAAAAGTACTGTTTTCAAAAGATATCGATTAAGCCCAAATAATCATTATAAGAGGCTGCGCATAGCCGATATATTTCTTTCCGAGATTTTGGAGTTCCTGGCTACGTTTTGCTTGCGCTGTTTAGTACTTAGGAAGTGGACTTGCTCGCAATTGAAACAGCCAACGATTTAAAAGTTTTGTTCGTTCATTTAATAAAGAGCAACGAGGCATAATTTAAAAGTTGTGGAGTAGGGGGAGAGGGGATTTATATAAATCTTTTTGGAAATTTTGATAGATAATGCCGACGAACCATGCTTTTGATAAAGAATAGTCAAAATATACCAAAAGACTTACTTTTTCTGAAAATTGCAATTTTGTGAAGAGCAGTCAGCAAAATTTGAATGTTTTTGACAGGACCGCTACATTTCAAAATTTTTGGAGACTTTATTTTGCGATGAATCTTTTTAAAAATTTAGATAAACAATGCTAAAGAATCATGCTTTTGATAGCCCGGATGGCAGATGCTTTCTCGCAACCCGGGTCGTGAGTAAGTCTACTGTTGCAGCTTGCATGTCAGACCGAAACAAAATCTGCCAAAATGGAAGGGTACCTACCCATCCCGATGTTCAGCCTGGGCCCGCTAATCGGTAAACGTTCTTTTCAGGACTGGGAGATGTATGTGGATCAAACCTGCCCTTTTCAGGGCACATCGTCAACACGTTCCGAAGGTCCACCATTCTACAGCTGAAGATGGAAGGCCTCACTGCAAGCAAGATGAACTTTTTTCACCATCTTGCTGTACAGCATGAGGCTCTCGTCATCCTATTACAGGAGATCCACTGCACTTTTTCGGAAAAGTCAATACTTCCAAGCTTTGCACTAGCTGGGTTTTCTTTAAGCAGGAAGCACGGCCTTGCCACGTTTGTTTATGAGCGACTGAAATACACGCTTTTAAGCAATCTCACTTAAATCGGAGATCGAATGGTTGTGTGTGGACGATGTGGGTACAAAATAGTCACGTCTACAAACCTCCACCAACACAACTGCAAGCCTCTGATCTCCCGGTGTTTCCTCACCCCTGTCTTTATGCTGGTGATTTTAACTGCCTGCATGCTGTCTGGGGCTATGGTACCAACAGTGTGGATGGAGAGTGCCTGGCTGGTTGGGCTAGCATTAACAGCCTTACTCTCCTTTATCTCCAAAGAAGTCTGCCAGCTTTCATTCTGGCCGCCGGAACAGTGGTACTAACCCTGATCTTTCGATTGCTGGTTTTCACTCGGACAGCCGCTTACCTGATAGACGTGTCCTAGAGAAGTTTCCCAAGTCACAACATCTACCATCGTTATCACACCATCAAGGTTTGCTTTACCCGTGCCAAGCATGCCCGTTAAACGATGAAACTTCCGTAAGGTCAAGTGGAGCCACCACAGAGCTTTGACAATTCGCCGAGACTTTGTTACCACCTGATTCACCGAACGTAAATCAGGTCAACCAGGACTTCTGCAACATCATCAGCTCAGCAACCAAAAGATCTATCCCACGTGGTCGTCGAAACAACCACATGCTGTGCTGGGATTCAAAGTGTGAGAACCTCTACCGAGTGTTTCTGAGATCCGACGGAAACAACTCTAGCAGAGCTGCCACAGCTCTGCTCACTAGGCTCGACAGGAAACGGAGGGGTCGATGGTCTAAAGCAGTTCAGAGCATCGACTTTTCTCACTCCAGTCGAAAAGCATGGAGTATCTTGAATAACCTTACTGGCAGGCCACGACACTCCCTCTCGTCACTGCCACATCTCAGCTGACGCCATCGCATCTCAGCTGGTTAGGAACGGGAGATATGAGAATGTTAATTGCGCGTCGTCTCGATTCATATCTCAAGAGGTGTCTGACCTCTGGAGGACCACAACATCAAGTCCAGTGAATATTTTTAGAAATTTTACATCTAGAAAATTCACTGTCGCCTTTCAACACCTAAAGCCAGGTGTAGCTCCTGGTTCTGATTCTATATTTCCGGAGCTTATACTCCATGCTGGAGCTGCTCTAAAGTCATGGTTATGTACTTCCTTTCTTCCTGCTTGCGCCGATTCAAAATTCCCAAAATCTGGAGAAGAGCGCTGGCAGTCTGAGAAGCCTGAGCAAAACCCTAAGAACTATTGCCCAATATCTCTGCTTTGTGTAACCTACAAGATCCTCGAGAGATCCTCCATGCGTGTGTAGAACCAATTATCGATCCACAGATCCCTAGGGAGCAGGCTAAATTGTGACACGGGAGATCAACCGTGGACCAAACCGTTTTGCTCACGCAAAATATCGAGGACTCTTTTTGGGTAAGAAGAAGGCCGGTGCTGTGTTTGTCAACTTGAGAGCGGCTAGTGACACTGCCTGGCACCGCGGCCTTACCTGCAAGCTCCTAAGACTTCTTCCGGATAAGCATGTGGTTTGGATGATCTTGGAGCTTATCTGCGATAGAAGCGTCACCCTCACCACCGGTGATAGCAACCAAAGCAGGCTTCGACGTCTGAGAAACGGCGTCCCACAGAGATCGGTTTTGGCTCCCTCCTTTTTAATATCTGTATATACGATCTTCCCTCCACAACCTCCTGGAAGTATGCTTATACCGATGATCTGGTTTTGCTTTATTCATCTAGGGACTGAAAGAGGTTATGGTAACGGGGTCCCCAGTGAAAAATCTGGGGGACCCCAGGAAGGAATGCCAAACTGTATTCTTTTAACCCTCAAAGGCACAAACAACAACCGCCACCACTTTGACTGATAATAACAGTGGTTTTACAGTAACATGCTTCCTATAGTCAGACGTACGCAGTATCTCATCGTTCTAGTGCTGAACAAATTATTTGTTTTAGTCTGATGCAATAGGACGTTATGTCTAGTTTTTACAACCTATTATGATGCAATAGACCAGAGTAAGAAAAAACAATTCCACTGCTAGACCTGTTTGAAGGTTTTGTAATAGAATAACTGACGTTTTTCGCTTCCAGATTTAAAAATTAGTTAGGTGGATAATGCTATTTAGTGGTGACTCTTTTATCAAGAATGCAGCTATGTAAGCTGAGACCAGCGGTTCTCAACCTTCTACACCGGCGGAACGGTAATCTTTTTAAAAGATTAACGGTCCGGTACGCAAAATTTTCCACAACAAAGCAACAATAGATATATATATCGACCCCCTTCGGTTGTGTTGTTTTCCATTAAACTGTGGACACACTAATATGACTTATAGCAGAGGTCGCCAAACTACGAACCGCGGGCCAAATTCGCCCCGCAAAGACTTTTTATTCGGTCCGCGGACCCCTTTTCATAATTGCAAAACAAATGGATAGCGCAGTGTTTCGTTGACAGAGCCACTTCGATCCGATTAATTTGAGCGCGAAAAGCATAATTTTTAACAGCGAGAGGCGTAATGACTTTTATATTTTGGAAATCGCCTACTTTTCGGGCAACACAACACGACCTCCTACGTTTCTGACCGTTACTTTCTACAACTTTGAGTTAACTTTGGCCCACGTGTCATTAAAATATCAACAATGTGGCCCTCCATGGGAAAAGTTTGGAGAGCCCTGACTTATGGCATTACAGCCTTCAAAAACACGAATGTCAATTAGGAGTTTAGATCTATGTCAGTTGTAGATAAATTGTAAACTGCTCTATTTGCTTGCTCATAATTCAGGGTTTTCTCCGTTCTATGTTGTTGTTTGTCAGTTCACGTAACAGGAACAAATAATAATAAAAGTTTTAAACAGTCGCGTGACAATAACTAATGCTGATACAATATAATGTAAAAATGAACTTCCTACAAGTGAAAATGAAAGTGCGGGCCGGCAAAATTTTCTCGCGGACCAGCGGTTGGGAACGGCTGGCTAAGACAATAGCATTGAAGAAGTAGTTGAAAACTGACAGCAGTAGCTAAGATAATTCTGGTGAGAATGATGCAACTAAAGCCTCTGAAGAAGCATATGATCATCCAAATGGTTGTTTCTGTATTGAGGATTAAACATTGAATCCCTAGCCATACGAGATAAGGTTTGATAAAATATTTGAGGGTTGAAGCATAAAGGTTGCAGTTGCGGCACTTTCTCTTCTCGCTCTACCTATAACCACTTCCTTTAGGAATAGAGGTCCCAAGGTGTTAGATATTTTCCCCAAGGCTTTGTTAATGTAACAATCTTATAGTTTTTAATAAAAACTCTGTTTAGCTTTCTTAAAAACGCGAGAAATAATTTTTTATATATGCCATATCTATCCTCCATTTACGAGAAAGCGAATTGTATCGCTACATTTTGAACGGGACGTCCGCACTCCCTTGGAAGTTGCCATTTACTTAGTGTCTGGGGCACCTGTCTTCCACATAAAGGTGGGGCGTTTCGTTAAGTGCCTTGCCCAAGGACACAACAAACGAACTTGCCGGCTTGTTCTCCACAACCTCCCATAAATGCCGAGCGCCAAGCAGGGAAGCTGTGGATGCCATTTGTTAAAGCCTTTTGATAATACTCGACAAGGGGATTGAACCCCAGGTCCACCGACTGCAAAGCTGACGCTCTAACCACCACGCCATCACGTCGGTAAAACAATGTCACATCTTGCACAATGTCGGTAACCTCATATGTTGCTTTGCTGGTAAATAAAGGATAGCCTATAACTTAGACAGTAATAGTTGATTAATTGTGTTATGTTTTGATTTAGAAATTGGCTAACTGTTGACTAAACTAATTTGTTAACTGCATGACACTGCTTATCAGTAATGTAAGATCTGAGCTGCTTGCTGTAATCAAAGTCACTTTTCTACTCTGAGCTGTATTTATGCGCTTTTAGTAATACATCAACTTGTTCGTTTGCTGGCTTGTGGAATTGTGCGGTGCAGTCAGTTACGAATCTTAATCTCGGTAGAGTGCTAGGGCGCCAATCCCGAGTACCGTACTCAACACAGCCATTGTAAACTAATCCTTAGTTCTAACTGACTAGAGTTACATATAGCTAAAAAGACAATCTCCTAAGCTTTCAAACGGCACTAATTGTCGTTACGTTGTCACAAACTTTACATATTCAACTTAGGCTACCTGTTTTTACTCAGTCCATCACTTTTTAGGAAGGGGTAAAAAGTTACACTACAGGTGTTAAAGTTCATTTTTTTAACCTAAAACAAATAGTAAAGACACATGTCATTATTATCAAACTTGGTTTGAAATAACTTTAAATTTGTAAAACAACTTTTAAAAATCGGTTGAGAAATGAGATTATAAATCAGTTTTTAAGTAAAGTAATTTTGTAAAAATTGTGGATCGTTTGAAAAAAGTAATCACATTATGATTTCTGTTAGCGAAAGACTGCGTTGATCGTACAAGAAGTATTATGACATCATGGAGCAAATTTAAAGCAACCAGAAAAAATGAGAAGCATGCTGATAAGGCATAAAATGTCCAAAAAAAGAATCTGTTGTTATATCGTCAAAAAAACTGAAGGTGTTTTACATTTATTTTTATCAAAAGCGCCTTGCTGATATCTCCTACAGCAGTGTTTAATCGCATCTCTGTCATCAGTGCTTTTTGAGTAAATGGGGAAAACATATTTTACAAATATTCATCAGTTGTGACGTCATGTGAGATCTCAAAGAAGAGAAATTTGTTGAATTTGGTAAATCGGGTATTCGCTTTCGTTTTTAGCTAAAAACCACTTTCCTCGGTCTAGAAATGCGATTTAAAAAAATTGCTTCAATTCTGACGTCTCAAGACGTGACGTCACGAACCCTTTATGACAATTGCCTAGGGAAGATGATCAATCGTGACAAGTATATTGCTCGTGAGTCCAGTAGTTTTGAAAGAGTGAAAACACACAGACAGAATTCTGCTTTGTAGTAGGCTATAAGAAGGTTTCATATGACGTCACACATTTAGCGCGAAAAAGGTGGCTGACCAAAATTTGTCTTGGAAAGGTGTAGGGCGAGCAGCAACTTTAAAGGCTACTTTGAAACTGAAGGGGAATTAATTAATCTTTTCTTTACCAGCGTTCCATAAATGGAACAAAACTTCATGACGCTTGCAAACTATTCTATTGCCTGAATTTAAACTACTTTTTGGTTTTACTGTATTATTTAGGAGTTGCTCTTTCTTACTGGGTATAACTATTACTTATACCTTGCTAAGTGAGCGAATTATAAGAACGTTTATTTCGTGAAAAATTACGTTTCGAGGTGGATGCAATATTAGGCACTACCAAACGCATTTCTGTTATACAAAAGTATTCAAAGATTAATACATTTTAGTTTACTGATATATATAAAAGTATTTTCACCCAAACGTAAGTAAGATGTGCGGCCAATAATTTGTCATAAATTTTTGTAAAGTTTTATGTTCCATTTATGGAATAGTGGCGGGTTACTGTGCAACTACATTAGAAGACAAGCAAGTGTTCAGTTTTCATCCCAGACGTTTATTTCGTTTATTCACGCGTAACCATTACTTTCAGTAAACAAAAAAGCTACTACATTTGGACTTAGCTGTTTCACTGACAAGCAGTTAGTTGTTAGAAAGCAAGTGAGTGATTGACAGTTATAAGTAAAGATGAATCCAAAGTTTTCTATGGAGTAAGAAAAACGACAAGAGTAGCAACTATTGCTGAAGCGCATGATGCTGTCAAAGGTTGAAGAAATGTCGTTGTACTTCCGCCAAATGCCGGTGACTCCGATAACCAGAATAGCAATACAGAAGAGGTTTCAGCTGAAAATATAGAAGAAACTTACGAACCATCCGGAGAGCTTGAGATTGAAGAAGATCTTGAAAGTGACGACGAAGCTAAACTGCCTTTGCCTACACGTACCAAAAGAAAACGACAAGAACTGCCAAGATGAAAAAAAGTCTCTGGTTTTGAAAGAGCTTTTCAAAGGGAAGAACTAATTTCACAAAAAAGTTGTCAGATTGAGAGGGTAATTCACCTTACCAAGTGTGGAAAAATTTGTTTTCCAAAGACATACTGGAACACATTGTTCTCTAAACCATCTTTATAGCAATCAAGATCAAGACAACCTGCATTTTATGGTATCAAATATTACTTATACCATTTTTAGTATAAATTTTGCATACCGGCTACCATAACCTTCCGGAACAACATCACTAGTGGTCAACGCAGCTTGATTTGGGAGTTCCGGCAGTGTGTAATACAAACAGTAAAAACAGATATCACGAAATCAAATGATATCTACATTTTGCTGACAATCAAAGGCTCACAAAAGATAAAATGAGAAAAATATCTCTTTTGTATAATATGTTGAATTTCAATGTGGTTCAGTTCGGTATTTTTTATGAACTATTGAGTGTAGATTAGTCAATAGTGCCATACTTTGCGATACCACAGTGCCAAAATGTTAATCAGAGGGAAGCCAATACGTTTTGTTTGCAAAATTTGGTGTCTGTGTGGAAGTGATGGTTATCCGTATCCTATGCAGATATACCAGGGAAAGCAGTCAAACGCGATCAACCAGCCTTTAGGGAGACGTATGATCAATAATATGGTTTCTCTCATCTCCAGTAATTCCAATGTTTTTTATCGCCAACTTTATTTTAATAATTTTCTCACTAGCAACCCTCTGATGATTGAATTAGCTGAAAAAAGCGGGCGAGCTACGGGAACCATACGACAAAACAGAACAGAAAGGGCGAAGAAACGACTTGTTCAAAGCAAAGAGCTTCGGAAGAAAGAAAAAGGCACATATGGTTACTGCAGTTATGGAAAAGGATACAATGCAAAATGGCACGACAACTTTGTCGTAAACATCGCAAATACATATAACTGAAAAAACCATGAGCCTGTGCGCAAAAGTAAGGCGGAGGATTAAAGAAGGAGCTAATGAAGTCACACAGCCACATCTCATTAATTCGTATAGCAAAAGTATAGGCGGCGTTAATCTGATAGACCGTTTGGTGGAATCATATTGCCCAACAATACGTAGAAAAAATGGCACTGGACCCTGTTTATAAACTTTCTCAACGTTACAGTTGTTGCAGCATGGAGAATATATTACCGACTTGACCAGCAAAAGGTATGGCAACCTTACGGGATACTAACTGTGGATTATTGATGTTTTGCTGAAATTATGTGGGTGACTCATAAACGTTCTCGTTCTGTTCGTGCGCTCGTTGTTTTACTGTAATCGTCTTTAAGTATTTTATTCCGATTGGAATTGCTAAAATCCGAGATGGAAAAACCCATGCTCGCAGTGTAAGAGTTGTTACTGATGCAGAACTTTTACCAAATAATGACAACCAACTTTAATATTATTTTAATTCAATGTATTTTGTGTAACGTAAATTTAATGTGTAGTATTTATATGTATGTTTGTTTCATGTGCACGAGTATGGAGACGAACAGAGTTCGAGATTTTGAGCACCCCGATTAAGAAGAATGGAAAATCCGTCGACAGCAGCAAAGCATCGCATCCTGTATCCACGCAGCGCCAACAAGCAAACAATTACTGCCCCCAGAGACAACTGCAGATTCAACATATCCGCGCATTGCAGAAGAGAAAGCGGAAACAAATCATCAAACATTAACAATAACGCTAACACGCGATACGAGAAAATGCCTACTGAATAGCTCATCTGGGAGCCACCAAGCTTCCCAACGTGCAGCAATGTCCTTTTCCCGCGGGAGTAATTATGGCGACCTTACGGGATACTAACTGTGGATCATTGATGTTTTGCTGAAATTATGTGGGTGACTCATAAACGTTCTCGTTCTGTTCGTGCGTTCGTTGTTGTACTGTAATCGTTATTATAAATCATCCGTTGGCCTACAAACAGGTCATAAAAGAATAACCATAGTTGCATATCATGATGTAACAATACTGGGTGACTAAGCCGTATGGCCAGGCGTGGTTCCGTCTGACGTGCGGCGGAGTGACCTAGTAAACAAGTATATAAAAAGAAGCATTGCTATTTTCGTTCAGAGAGAGGTTTTTCGATTAAAATTCAATTTCAAAATTCATTGGCTTCAATTTTATTTGATTCGATTAAATCAAGATTCGTGCTTTCAACGTCGTGTTGTGATTAAATACATTCGTTCTTGGAGTCAGACATGCTGTGGAAACACGATCCCCCATATTTTGGTGACCCCGACGTGATCGAAATTTCATTTCCTCATAAAGGTATCTCACCATGAGTTTTGGAGACAGGTGACTCTTTGCTTGCTTAAAACAGAGGAGGAACCCCGAAATAAACCAAATGGAGAAGCTAAACTTCCACAGAACGTAAGATTTGATAAAATGAACCACTTGCAAAGACCAATTTCTCAAGGACGTTCTAAATGTGCAAAAAGATACGAAAACCATGAGTAAAAAATGCAATGTACGCCTGCACGCAGAATGTGGCTAGCTTTTTTTTAAAGTGTATCATACCAAGCAATAAAAATGCCCCCAAATAAAAACAAGGTACGCTTTTGCTGATTGAGTTTACGTGGTATTGCGTAAAAAGCGAAACGATATCATTGAAGCAACAAATCAGTAAGGTGCAATTTTGTGTACGGTAACCCGCCAGTGCTCTACAAATAGAACATGACGTAATTCACTTCTGGAACAATGTATAAACACAAAAATTAGCATACAAGTTATTTACTACCCACAAACACAGATATATAAAAATAAAACAGATTTGAACATGAGAACTATACTCGGTAAAAAAAGGTTAAATATTGAAGTAAATTATTGCTAGTGTGTTACTTGAAAGCAAAGAAATTTAATCAAAGGCAATTTGGTAAAGATTAGGCATTTTAGTGGCAAGTTTAAGCTTAGTTCGATGTGCCAATTGGCCAAAAAATCTGCCTTAAGGAAAGCATCATCCAAATATCATTTATTCGTCTGTTAAAAATAACTTTTTGCCAATTAGTTACCCGTAGGTACGTTGGCAAAATCAACCATTACCAGATCATTACTTTCGGTACCGCAAGTTTATTAATTACCCTTGGTCTACTTTGGTCCAGCAGCCGAGACAATAGCTCAAAACATGTTTAATGAACAGTGAAAGCGAAAGTCAACCGGACCTCGGTCGCTTTCTGGTTCTATCCAAATAAGGTCTCTGTGCCTGCCCTCAAATCTGGCTTCAAATTAGCATGCAGAAATCCAGTGTATTATAAATCAACAAACTAATATGAAACTAGGCCTAAACAGCGGCTAAATACAGTCCGCTAGCCCGATCCGAGCTAGCAGGTCGACTTCCTAAAATAAAACACAAATCACGAATTAACTGAAAAAACAATGGCGGCTAACACTAATTCTTGCCTGGCGCGGGTAATGCATTATATCCAACGTAATCTACCAGAGAGAGCTAATTACTGACCAAGTCGAAATTACAGCGCGAAAGAATGCTAACGTTACGTGCTATTATATCAAAAACTACTGTTACTATCTATGCTACTAAAAAGATACAAGAGATCTAAATCTAAATAAAACCAGAAAACGTGCTTGATTATCAGATCTAACCTAAATAAACGAAGTGAAGACAGTGGATATGACGTAATGTATCTAGGTCACAAAAAAAGAAAATGGAGAAAAAAGATACCGCGCCGAGTGCCGCGGGAAAGGCAAGAGAAGAGAATGCGGCTATCGCTTACAGTCCCCCCAAATTATGGAACGAGTCTAAGAGAGACATAATTTAACACAAAAAAATGATAGCCGCGAAGAAATTAAAGAAATATTACACACATTAGGCCTATCACAATCTTCGCTATAAGCTCAGCTCATCGATTGATTGTTCATCTGGAGGTATTGAAGTCATCATTGTTGTTGACATCATCATCGGTATAGCAGTTATTGTCCGTTCTCGGTTCAGTAACAGGCTCGATGAGAACTAGTTTGCGGACATCTCGTTCTCGAATCCGACCATCAGACATGCGAACGGTTGCAGAGCGTACTTTCCCATCAGGACATTGCTTCAGGTCCACCACTAAAGCATATGGATGACGGCCAACTGGTGGGGTAGCAGGATCAATTAGAAGAACAAGATCGCCTTTCTGAAAGTTGCGTTCAACATTTCTCCATTTTTGGCGCTCTTGGAGAGAGTAGAGATAGCGGTTGGTCCATCTTTGCCACCATTCTTGAGCGAGACGGCGAGTGTATTGATGTCCACGGCGTAGCTTGTCTCGAATATTAGTAGTCTCGTTTGGAAGAAGATCACTGTCGGAGGGATCCAGGTATCCAGTAATTAAGTCAATCGGTCTTAGTGCCTTGACGTCATCTTGGTTGCCGACGAATTTTCCCATCGGTCTACAGTTCATTATATATTCAGCTTGGCGGCAAATGGTCATCAATTCAAAATCGGATGGTAGGCGCGCTTGATTATCAGCGCCCAAAATTCCTTCACAAACTTCTTTAAAGGTTCGGATTTGCCGCTCCACCGTTCCCTGATGGTGGGAGCTGGCAGGTGTTGAGAACTCCCAGGTAATTGCTGTGCTTGCAAGTGAGTCACGCAGTTTCATCGATTCCCAAGTCGTTTGGGCTGACTCGGGATTGAGAATATTGTTAGCTCCAATGAATGTCGTTGCACAGTCGCTGCAAATATGTTGCGTCTTGTTTGCTGTAAGGCAAAGAAATCGTTGTAAGCAGTTCAGAAACGATGTAGTGCTCAGAGATTCCACCAATTCGATGCGGACCGCTGATGTCGCATTGCATACGAACACACAAATCCATCTTTTCTCTTTGTTACGCCCTCGTTTGACTTCAAAGGGTCCGGTGTAATCGATAGACACTGAGCTGAAGACTGGTTGTTGTGACGTCACTCGATAATTTGGTAGAGGAGACATCAGCTGTTCAGCTCTGCTTTTACGTAACAGCTTGCAGGTAAAGCAGGAATTCAGATAGGTTCGCACTGTCCTTATTCCACCAATAGGTCTTACGCCCATGTCCGAGTTAAGCGAAGCTAGGACCCATTCAGCAGATCGGTGAGCGAGTTTTTCATGTCGCTCTAAAATAAGCAGTCTAGTAACATTGTGTTCGATAGGCAATAAGGCGGGATGCTTTGCTTCATCTGATAAGTCCGCGGAATAGTCTAACCTTCCACCAACGCGCAGAATTCCATCACAATCTACATACGGCACCAGACCTCTCAGAGAGATCATTGTCGCGTTTCGTTTTTCAGTTAATCGATCAAGAGCGTCTTCAAATGATATGTTCTCGTGTTGCATCAGGGCAATGAATTCGCCCAGTCCATCGTGCTGTGCAGCCCGTACAAGAATGCGCAGAGTGTTCTTCGGATTATCTACAAGTTCTTTTTGCTTCGCATTATTTTCTTGGGGGTCGGTTCCCTGTAGACGTCCTTTCCATCTATAGTAGCATTTGATTACCCTATTAAGGATTCGAAAAGCTTTTTGCATTTTATTTGTCTTGCTCAGTGTGTGCTCCATAAATCCAGTCTCGGCACAATTTGGCGGTTTGGACTGTGTCGCGCTCATGACCTCTGCAGTACATATCTTCTCGATTGTAGATAAATCGACTTCGTCAATTGCCGCAGGACAGCGAAGAAAGCAAGGTCCCCCCGTCCAGAGGTCCCATTTCTCTTTATTATTGAGGCGACATCCCCTTGTAGCCACATCAGCAGGGTTCTGGTCCGTAGGAACATAACGAGGCACTTTCCCATTGGTCCGCTTGAGAATTAGATCAACTCGATTCCTCTCGAAGACTCGTAACTCCAAAGTCTTTGACGAACACCATTTTATGACAGTCTGCGAATCCGTCCACATCTCATAGCACTCAATAGGAAGGGACGTCGATTCAAGGGATTCTTTGAGTAGCCTTGTACCAATGTCAAGGGCAATAAGCTCCTTTCGGGGAATGGACCCGCGAGCTACTTCGTAACTCGACAGAACAGATGTCTTTGCAGCGATGAGGCTAACATGGCTATCGTTGTCTGTATGCGAGCGAAGATATACCGCAGCAGCTGCTACATCCTTGCTGCTGTCAGAAAACATATGAAATTCATGCTTCCAATCTTTTGAAAGATCCGCCGGAACCCGTCTTCGCAGTATAGGCACCGAGGCTAGATTCTCAAGAGCAGTAATGCACTTTCGCCATTCGTCTGCTAGATCATCTGCTAGAACCTCATCCCAATCAGTTGTACGTCGCATAATCTTGGAGCAGCATACATTCATGCGAATGTAAAGTGGTGCCCACATGGACAGTGGGTCGAAGATCCGGTGGTTGTGACTCAACACAAGTCTCATCGTTAGCGGCTTGGAGCCGTTGATTTCCCAGTTTGGTTTCTTAAGGAACAGTTCATCAGTATTGGTATTCCACACCAATCCAAGTGCTTTTTGTACTCCATCACTGCAAGCTCCAGAGCTACAATCTCTAGAGGAGATTTCTCGAACAGCAGATGCAACGTTGTCATCATCTAGGTCTTGCAAGATGTCTTTGTGGTTTGAGTTCCACTTCTTCAATGTAAAGCCAGTAGATTGTAGTAAGTCTGTCATTTCCTGCACAACTTTACGACCCTCCTGTACGTCATTGACCCCAGTAATTAGGTCGTCCACAAACATATCTCGTTTTACCCTTTTGACAGCATCTTCACTCACATTGGGTATGTTCTTTTCGGCAGTATAGTGAAGAGCATAGCCTGCCATACTTGGTATGCATTTTAAGCCATATGGTGCCACTTGAAATTGAAACGTAGCAACGTCTCCTTGCATGTTCGGTTGGTCGAACCACAAAACACGAAGCACGTCTCGATCCTCAGGATGAATTCTAATCTGAAAAAACATGTTGGCAATATCGCTTGCTAGGCCGTACTTTTTTTCCCCGAATCGCTGTAGAATGGATGGCAGGGATTGCATGAATATTGGTCCTCTTGCCAGTAACTGATTCAGTGAAACACCTCCAAACTCACGTGCTGCATCGAACACCACCCTGAACTTGGCTTGAGAAGTATTGAAATGGAGAATGTAGTTCACTGGGTGAAATTGTTTGGTAGATTTCCCTTCATCACCTTTATGCGGTAGCCGTAGCAGATGCCCTTCGTCAATGGCTGCTTGCATCTTTTCACAGTATTTGGCCATCGTTTCCGGTTGTGATTGCAGCTTTTTCCGCAATCTCAGAAGCGATGTCTTGGCTTGAGTATAGTTGTTTGACAACGTTCCAGGGTCGGATGACCATGGTAGCTTGAATTGAAGATGTGTTCTGCCATCCTCCACTGAAACCTTTTCTACAGTCGTGTCATAAAATGCCGAAATTGTCTCGTCTTCTATGCTCATTGAAAGTTTTTCGTCATTTACGGAAGAATGTAGAGGATTTTTTTCCCGCTCCTTAATGTCATGCAGTCTATCACAACGTGAGAGCCTCAACTTTGAGGTTTCAGGGCAGCAAGTCGATATAGTGCAAGCACCATTAGCACTTATTTTCCATTGTTCTTGTCCTCGTTCTGCTAGCATTGCAGGCTGAATAGCTGCAGCCACTTGGTTAGTTCCATTGTGGCAGTGAGTCTTTGCACTTAACCAGAATCGTCCAAGAGTAACATCGAGCGCATTGTGTAAGCCGATTGGCATCACAGACAGAGGCGAACATTTAAACAACGGAAAGAATAGATGCTTCCACGCCAAATCACTCCCAAGTATCATATCGATTCTCCTGGGTAGGGTAGAATCCTTTCGTTCTTCTAAGTACTGAGAAAATGGAAGCTTTTGGTCGATGAAGTGCGTATCATTCAGCATAAATGCGCTTTGGTTTGTTTCCTCAATCTCCAGGTCTTTGCGCATTACCTCACACCTGATCAACGCGCCGTTAAACATTTTGTAGAGTTGAGAGCTGTCGGGCAACCATCCTTCGTTGAGCTGTTCTCCCAATTCACGGGAACACAGGGTGCGTGTAGCACCGGTATCAATGGCAGCATAGAAAGGAATTCTTCCACAGACATATCCAGTATGATCTCGCTTTATGGCCGTCAACAACATTAGTCCAATTTGATCGGGCACTTCTTCCTGGTGACGAACCATCCCTACGGTGTCTGTGTGATCCCCCGTATTTTCGTGACGTGTCATGTCCCGGATAGCAGGTTTGGTAGTTGCTGCGGGCTTCACATTGCTCTTTTGCTGTAAATCGTCATCGTGCAGCAAGTCATGATGATTTCGCCCACACTTATCACAGGTGTGGCTTTCTTTGCAGTTCCGGGTTCTATGTTTTTTTCCCAAGCAACTGAAACACAAACCACGTTCCTTGATAAATACCCATCGTTCACTAACCTTCATGCCAAGGAATTTTCTGCAATCGACTAAGGAGTGGGTGTTGACTTCCGGATGCAAGAGACATTCTTTCACACACTTTTCTTTCACTCCGCGTTGCACGTAACAAGTGTCATCTGATCTCTCATTGGTCGCTAAGTGAGGAGTTGAACAATTAACTTGGCGGGTATTGGCTGACCATGAAGGCTTAGGTTGTCTTAAAGTCCCAGGCTTTCCTACTTTCTCTATCTTCATTGTGTGCAGAGTGTCGATATACGCTATTTCCCTGGTGAGAAAGAGTATAAAATTTTCATACGTCCATTCATCGAGGGGGTAAAAAGGATTCAAGCTTATCTCTTAGTTTATCACTCAGAGAGCTGTACAATGTACCCATCAGGTGCGGTTTTTGTAAAGCCGTACCCATGTTGAGCGAATCCGCAATCCCCTGTACATTACGCATGTCAGCACGCAGTTCTAGAAGCGCTTTCCGGTCGTGGTCCACAGATTTAGCTGGTCGTTTTATTTGTCGCATGGCGTCCTCCAAAATTACCTCTTTTCGACCGTAGACCTCTTCTAAGGTGTCCCATACTATGTCGCAAGCTCTCCCTGCATCAAAAACAGAAAATGCATTACGAATGTACCTTCTTGCCTGGCCAGTGACGGTTGTTTCGATCCACTTCAAAAGCAGGTCAGGTCGAGTTTTCCTCAGCTGACGTTGGCGTAATAGAAACCGATGCCGATATGCTGGATACTCTGAGGTGTCGTTTCCTGAGTAGCGTAATCCTCCAGCGGTTTCTTCCAACAGAGCTCTTTCGAGAGATAAGGGAATTACTTCAAGACCCATTTCATGTTCGACTCTTTGTCGTGAGTCGGTATGGCCTTGCTCTCGGTCACAAGTACGTTTTCTGATTGGATCTTCAGGCCGAAAATGTGAAAAACCAGTTTCTGGTCCAGTTGAGTCAATGTTCCTAGAGTCAGGCCTATGCCCAAGAGCGGGCAATTGAATGCATGCCTCTTCGAGTTTGGGTTTCATGGCATGCTGCGTTGGCAATGCAGATTCCCTAAACCCTAAATGTTGCCCCCCTGGAGTCTTCTTGGCTGGAGGTCCCCCCGTGGACTTGCTATTTCCAGCAACAGCTAATTGTTGGTACGCGTCGTGCGCACGATTAAAATCGACGACGTCGAGAATGCTGGTGGCATCCTCAGCAATGTTCTTGTACGCATCAATTTCTATCTGTTTCTTCAGCAAAGTGATTTCACCTCTTCTCTTTTCCAATTCTGCGTTATTTTTCTTTTCTTGAATGTCTACTTCTTTTTCCTGTAGAGTCAGCTCCATGAGCTGATTTTGGGCTTTTAGATTCCTTATTTCGTGTTGCTGTTCTTCAATATTTGAAGAGACTTGGAGGAGTGCTTGGATCCCAACTGAGAGAGTGGATCGTGAAGTGTACTAACCGTCCCACTTGTTCGGTCGTCAGGATCTTTCAACGCTCTGTTGTAGTAGCGTTTCAGCTTTTCCCTTTCGTCAGAAGGATAGTTGGCAATTAACCGTTGAACTTTATGGCGTGCCAGCGACGTGGGGTTGCTCTCAATTCAGTCGTGTAGAGCAGCACTGTAGATGGTGTGTGCCTTCAACCCGTAATTCAAAGTGTCAGTGAGCACACTCTCTTCGATGTTATGTTGGGACAAGCTATATTCTTTCATCACTGATGTGATGAGCTTTAACTGCAAGGCACACCGCGACAGAGATCGGTGGTTCAGCAAACTTACTGACGTTGGGTCGTCTACCCAGTCCAATCGCACATCACTCAGGACATCTTCATCTGCTGCAGCTTCGTCAGGTTGGCACCCACCTCGTACCCCAAGGTTTTCAGTAACAACAGACTCAGAATGATGCTTCCGTACCTCGGAACTCTCCTGAAGATTCTCCATTGCTCATAAACTTGTACCCCAAATTTGGCAAGGAAAAAATCAAAGTGATTGTCAGCTTGTTTGAACTCCAAAACTGGGCTACCACCCTAGCAGATTTTCTTCAAAGTTGAGCACAGAAAATCATCAAATTCTTCTAGCTCGGATTGAAAGCGAAAGTCAACCGGACCTCGGTCGCTTTCTGGTTCTATCCAAATAAGGTCTCTGTGCCTGCCCTCAAATCTGGCTTCAAATTAGCATGCAGAAATCCAGTGTATTATAAATCAACAAACTAATATGAAACTAGGCCTAAACAGCGGCTAAATACAGTCCGCTAGCCCGATCCGAGCTAGCAGGTCGACTTCCTAAAATAAAACACAAATCACGAATTAACTGAAAAAACAATGGCGGCTAACACTAATTCTTGCCTGGCGCGGGTAATGCATTATATCCAACGTAATCTACCAGAGAGAGCTAATTACTGACCAAGTCGAAATTACAGCGCGAAAGAATGCTAACGTTACGTGCTATTATATCAAAAACTACTGTTACTATCTATGCTACTAAAAAGATACAAGAGATCTAAATCTAAATAAAACCAGAAAACGTGCTTGATTATCAGATCTAACCTAAATAAACGAAGTGAAGACAGTGGATATGACGTAATGTATCTAGGTCACAAAAAAAGAAAATGGAGAAAAAAGATACCGCGCCGAGTGCCGCGGGAAAGGCAAGAGAAGAGAATGCGGCTATCGCTTACAAACAGTTAAAGTCACAAAATTGCAACTGATATAGGCTATCAAGGTAACCGGTCTGCAAGCATTGCCTACAAAAAATTTCAAAGAAATGGTGATTTTATCCATCAATATCTAATTCAACATATGGCGAACGGTACAGAACTCTGCCCTGTCATCCAAGCTACAGTATAATTTGGGCTTACAATTTTTCAGTGTGCTTATGCAACTAAATGTGCTGTATAAGTTGCACATCACAATTAACTTAAACTCAGTATTCCCAAATACATCGATTGTTTCAATACCAGAAGCTGGCAACAAAGAAATTAAGCCTGCATGTTTAGTTCATAAAACTAGGTTAACTAGTACCGATAGCAATTAAACTTTAACACTTTTTATCGTACTTTGGCTTCTGGTTCATTCCATAACATCAGCAAAAAACATATTTAAAGTCTACTAAAAACATAGGCTATATAAGTTTGACCATTTAATTTGCAAAAAACGGCATCACTCCTATTTAATCAATGCAAAAACACTGAAAGTGGTCAGCCACGTTTTTCAAAAGTATATTCTCATAACATTTGATCACGTGAGCAAAACTTTCTTGTAGGAAGGTTGCACGCACGTGATCAAACGTCATCAAAATGTGCTTTCGAAAAAAGTGGCTGACCACTTTCAGTATTTTTGCATTGAATTGGATAGAAGTGATATCGTTTTTTGCAAATCAAATCAATAAACGTAACAGTTGTTAAATAAACCTTAAATATGTTGTTTTACTGATGTTAAGGAATGAATCTAAAGTTAAAGTAAGATAAGAGGTGCTAAGGTTTGCTTGTTATTGCTAATAGTTGGATGAATTTTATGAGCTAAACATGTAGGCTTATTTTCAGCCAGCTGCTGTGAGGGTTTCATATTTGATAAATCAGCGTGTTTGGAAATGTTGAGTTTAAGCTAATTGTAATGTGCAACTTATACAGTATATTTAGTTGCATAAGCATACTGAAAAGTTGTCAACTTACATTATACTGTAGCCTAGATGGCATGGCAGACTTCTGTACCATATGTCTTATGTTCGTTTAGATAATTGATTGATAAAATCAGTAATTTTTTGAAATTTTTTGTCAATAGTGCTTGCAGACCAGTCGTATTGATATATCAGATTCAATTTTGTGACCTTAATTACTCCTTAAACAATTTTTTGGGCTATTGCCTTAGGCTGCTGAAACAAGAGTAATTAAAAAGCTTACGACACCGATTCATTTATTTAAATGCGCATGAGCTCATGCTCTGTTTGCATGTCTTTCGTCATACTGGGCCACCACGATGGGTAGACTGCTTGGTCCCACCATCTGAAGATGGAGGCATGCCGTTAAATGCCTTGCTGATGGACACATGAAGCAAGCTTGCCGGCAAGCTTACAGTACCAATAGTCATGATCAGTTAATGTTTGTTTTTGCTAATGTACCGACGAGTATCTAAATGGTATAGAGTTATTTTTAACTAAGGAGCAAATGGTACTTAGATGGCAGTTCTCTTAGGGCCAATTTTTCAAAATTGGCACACAGTACTAAATTTAGACCAGCCAACTGAAAGACCTAATCTTAAGCAAAATGGTTTTGACTAAATTTATTTGTTTCCGAGGATCCAACTAGCAATAACTCATTCCAATATTTAATTCATTTCTCATTAGTTTTCCAAATAATCCCAAAAGTTGGTGTTTGCTCTTTACCTTTCCAGCATAAATTAGAGCTTTTGGTCAGCCACTTTTTTAGTGGTAAATGTGTGACATCACATGCAACCTTCCTATTTATGATTTTTAAACAAAAATTTGGCAACACCGCTGCTACCTGAGAAATTTATGAATTCTGTTTTCTTCCAAGTTACTGAACAGAACATTGAAGTTTCAAGTAGCTAGACTGCAAGTATGACATTTAGAAAATGGCCATTTTGCTGTCGATGACGTTTTACCCTTGGGATGCTATCATTCCATCATCATTCATGTGTGTTTAGACAGCCATGATTGCTACAATTCTGACAGTAAAGCTGTGGAGCATAGATAGTGCAGCTGCCTTGCAATGCAATGGTTGCAGGTTGGAATCTTGGCTGACAGGGTACTTAGACTTAGGCAGTGTACACTGAAGAAGGTCTGGTATGGGATACTGGGACGGATTGTGCAGTAGGGATGCAAATTTTTTCTTTTTTACTAATGAATTGACCTATCAGAAACAATTACAAGTCACATGTTTAATTTGTGATTAAAATTGACCAATCACAAATATCGCAAGGCAAAATTACCACCAAGGGTAAAATGCTGTTAAGAGCAACATAACTACTGTGTAACATTTATGGCATAACAATTCAATTAGTAAAAAAAATGATGATTGTTGCATAAAAGAAGGTAAGGCAAAATGATATGGAAGGTAAGATGATAAATTACTCTTGCAGAGATTTAGAGAAGCTGGTAAGGAAAAATAGCCGTACCATGTAAAAGAAGAGTTCAGGTAATTACAACGAGGTGAATCTGAAAGCAAGGAAAATTTTTTATTGACCTGGCAACTAAAATTTTTTTTGTGCATTTTTTGTAAAGTTTTTAGCCAATTAATCACTGTCTTTAGAAATAAAACTAATTTTGTCAAATCTGCTAAGTTTTGCCTGATGTTGTGTCTAGATAGCTTATGCTTTTTACTCTATGTGGCATTGAATTTGCTAGAACCTCGTAGCATGCTCAAACCACCATATATTTTTAAAACTATATGTATGGGTAAGTTTGTAGGCTACACCTTGCAGAAGGTAGGTTGATACAACGAATCAACCTGCCTTGCAGGATGGCACAATATTTGGTAATAGTGTGTTTGACTTTTGCATGGTTTGGTTTGGTTTAATGCTGGTTGCCATTTTAACAAAGCATCAGTTTAGCTTCAGTATTCAGTCATAGTTGGTTATGCTTAACTTATTAACCACTGGTAACTTCTGTGCAAACTATTGGTGGAAGCTTGAGTAGCAGCATTTGCACATTCATACCAATTACTCCAGTAGTGTTTATACATTTTGTATCATGTTGTAATGTATTTTTGTAAGAGATTTAATTCGATTTATGATGTGTCACCCAACAACACAAATGGTTGTTGCTAGATATAAGCTGTATTGAATTAGTGATTTTTATAATTATTGACAATGCCAAGTAAATATGCTATTTATATTTACTGACCGCTAATCAAAAGTTAGTGATTTTTAAAATTATTAATAATGCCAAGTGAATATGCTATTTACCAACAGCTAATCAAAAGTTTTGATTACCTCCAGATGTGCTTGAAAGAGCAACAAACAAGTTGGTGATGAGTGATTGTCATACAGAGTGCCTACTAGTAATTTTAGCATTGACAAAACAAAATGGCTAATGTGCTGTTGATGACATTTTATCATTGGAGGCTATTTTTTATTACCTTTCAAATGCTTTTATGTAGCCATAATTGCTACAATTCTGGCTGTGGAGCTGTGGCATGTGGATAGTGCAGCTGTCTTAAAATGCAATGGTTACTTGGCTGGTAAGGCACTTAGACATAGGCAGTTTACACTGGAGGGGATCTTGTTTGTGAATGTATGGGCTAGTGTAGGCTGGAAAGGAGTGTACAGTGTGGGGGAGTGTACAATGGGGATGCAAATTTGTTATTAAAATTCCTTATTAAGATTGACCAATCAGAAATGACGAAAATTCACATGTTTAATATGTCATTAAAATTGACCAATTACAAATGTCTCATGGCAAAATAGTCTCCAAAGGTAAAATACTGTTGACAGCAACCCAGCTGCTGTCTTGACAAAATGACCTCTACAAAGAAACAACAAAAGGTTGCAAATAATCTAAAGGGATTTAACTGACTCTGAGTCAACATGCCATTGGTGTATCAACTTACCTTCCACTAGAAGTATGCTGATACAGATGAGTGATGTCTTTAAAAATTGTAATTGGAAAAGAGTATTTAAGTTAGAAAATTGAAAGTTTTTGAAAATGGTTTATTTGAGCCTCCAACCAGGTCAGTAAATGGCACCGTTTTCACTTGACACTCCAAGATGTCAAAACTGTATCATCTTACTTTCCCTTTTCTTACTTTTGGTTAACGTTGGTTTACATTAAATTTGTAAAGCAATAGGTAATTAAGAAAAATATCTTTTTAATGTCTGAATTTTGTTTTATACTTGTTCTTAAATATTTTATTACTAATTTAACATGGTAGTAGATATTGCTTTCGTTAATAATTGCACAGTTATGTCATAGATGTTAGACTTGGTTTATTAAATTTTGAAGTAATCAGTCCCACTATTTTAGTTGACCACAGTGTTGCCAAGTTGGGCTACTTGTAGGGAATTGGGCTACTTTTTTTTTAAGTTTTGAATCTACTAGCAACTTTTTGGGATACGTTCAGGAGAATTAGGCTCTACTAATTCACTACTGGAAAGCAGCAGGGTTGCCAAATTGGGCTACTTTTTACAAGCATTTGTGCTAAGTCTTTTAACTCAGTTAAATAACTCTACACTAGGCAGAAAAAATGGTATAGATGTTACATCTTTGACATAGCAAACGCCAGGAAGTGCTTGCTGTCATAGTTTAATGCCTATTCATTTTCAAACGTGTTCATTGTTATAGTCAATTGGTTTTTAGCAATGAAGTCAGTGAGTGTTGGCAAATGTGCATATAAGAATAGATATGAATAGTAAATATAAATTCTGGGGTTTTTTTGCTTTTTTTCAAAGGTACTTCCAAAAAATGTCAAGATAAATCTTCCAGTAAAAAAATTTTCAGTTCTACTACCTTCTCAAGTTTTGTATGGAAAACCAATAATCCAAATAGGTGCAGTAGACTTGGTTAGAATTGTGGTTAATGGAATGTTCATCTTCAAGTGGTTGTGTTGATAACAGAAAAAATGTTAATCTGGATTTTATTTGACCAGATCAAGTCATTGGTTATGATTTTCTGTCAATATCATGCAATTCTATATTGTCTAATGTTCTTAAGTTTGCATTTTCTCAATTATGCGTTTTAAGCTTATGATTTTTTGACAATGCTAACTTGCTTTTGCTTTCGTTTTAGGATTATTGTAAACATTAGTTTTAGATTGTAAAACGCTGATGACTTGTGCTTCAAAGTGGGTTTTGAATTTTAAATTACTGAAAATAATAGTGTGCTTCTTTTGGAAGTGAGTTGGGCTGCTAAATCAAAAATATCTAGCAACCGTGGTTGACAATGCTAAAAGCGTACAGTGCAACGTCATTATAAAATGTGTACAGCAGCATACTGGGTCTGTTTTTTTTTGGTGTGAATCAACGGAAGATCCCAATCGTTTGCTCCAAAAACATTACAGTTCTGAAAAAAAAGCAGTTATGTGATGAAAAGACAGTGAAAGTTTGATTTATGATGATTTGATTGATGTAGTCAGCCACCGTTCAAGACTTGAAGCTAAATCAGTTGAAGTTGTTTAGAATTGGTAACTGGAAAACTTTTGTTGACCCTCCTGTGATTGAGTGTGCACAAGGAATGTGCTTTAAAGATAAAAGAGGGATAAGGGTACTGTGCTATACCTACCTTGTCCTGTAGTACAGTGTAATTCTTAACTTTTAATTGTCCCCATCACTACTAAAGCAGTAGGATCTTTATCTTACTGTGTTTTTATCAGTCTTTTGCACGATGTGCAAAGTTTCTGTATCAAATTGAAGTCGAATTGAAAGTTACTGGAAAACACAAGAGTGAGTCAGGCTGAAAAAAGTTACTCTGCTCATATCTGGCTGATAGTTTTAAACTATCTGGTTGTCAGCCAGAGTTTGAAATTTATTTTTCAGTTTCAGTTTGTCTTGTTTTTGTCACCAGTACCATAACACAAAAAGTAACAAAATGACTGTGATCCTAAGAAAACCAAACGATTTTTATGCGTTTACAAAAGACAAAATGGCCATCATACTCCTCGTCATTTGCCTTCATTAATTTATTGACCTCCTGAAATAATGTTTGCAGTCAAAAACAGGCTAATCTCTTCTTTAAGAAGAAATCAAAAGCATTTGCTCGCACACATACACTTGTGTATGTCTTTAACAGTTTCAATCAATACCAATTGTTATTTATAACTTTATTGTAGTTACTCTATTTATTAGATATCAGTTTGGCCTATAGACGAGCTAAATGCATTCAACATATAAGTACAGTGGATTGTTATCAGCACGAGGGTGCAGTCACATTTTTGAAGTGGTTGCCCATCTCTGTTTAAAGACAATGTGTAGGTAAAGATTAAATAATGCAAAAAATTTTTCCTTATTTGGAAATAAATGTACTGAAAAATTGTGTTGAACTCTATTTAATGAGCATAACGTGAAGTCAGACTTGTAAAATCTTTGTAAACTAAGATTAGAAAGTTATTGAGTGCGCAGGCCTAGTTTTGTCATGACTGATCTTATCACGAAAAATCTTCAGTATTTTTCCAAAGAAAGTATATTGGGTCTATTAAAAAATCTGCTGCATCGCTCTAGATGTGGAATTGGATACTATTGTATCTGAAATACAGAAGCTCTGCTGAATTGCAGACCAGCATTAAGGTTGGAGTTAGGGTTAGGATTAGGGTAATTTGGAGCAATATTGATGATTCTTGAGGGGACCCAACATATTATTCAGACCTGCGATAATCTGTCTTGTTTTTGCTAACTGGTAGTTTTTTTTGGTCTTATTTTTAACTTCCCATTGTAGAAAAATTTTTTCCAGTTGTGCTAGATTAGTGGTTTCCAGTCATTTTGGCATCAAGGTTCATTTTGAACACTTGGCTTATGCAGTAATCAGCTTTTTTTCAAAGGTGCTTAATGATCAGCTTTGTTTCAAAGATACACTTTTAAAATCTAAATTTTTGTCTTTTATCAAGTTAAAGACCTTTTTTTTAGCTTTTTTGAACATGATTATTTTGCTTTTTTTGGACTGTTTTTACTAAATTTTTGGCAAACCCTTAAAATCACTGTTTTTGCCCATTCTCGACTTAAAAAGCCTATTTTATAGATCGACTTTATGAAATCAAACTTTACTTGCAATTGTTTTTGGTATTTACTCATGTCCAATGGTCTTGGCATGCAGCAATCGTAAAGCCCATAAGCAGTGTTTTTCTGAAATCTGTTGTGAACCCTTAAAAAAGGTTTTCTGTGGACTTCCATGTGGCAACCATTGTGCAAGATTTTTGTTAGGTTCGGACATGCTTTGAAATTACCAAGCTTCTGGCACACTGCATTTGTTTCACAAGCGGAGAAAATTGCCTTAAAGTGTCTTTCCCAAGTTTTCAATGATATAGCCATCATAAGGTTTAAATGCATGATTATTGTCATCGTAAATGATGCTCCAACCTGCTTGACCAAATTGCTGCCCACTTCATAATAGTTGTAAGCATGAAGCAGTTATCTTCCTACAATTCCGAAACAATTATAAGCTGACACTTTTAATGATTTTGCCAAATAATCAAAGACAAGGTTTTGATAGGCCTGAGTGGAACAATTATAGAAAAGATATTTTTTGTGACAAGATAATTGGCAAACATATTTTCAGTATTTTTTGATATGTTAAGGTTCTAAGCTTATGTGGTATTTCCAGTAAAAAATGTCTATTGTTTTTGTTGATAAACAAGATGATGATGACTGTAAAATCAGTGTTGAAATCTGTAAAAGATTATCAAGCTCTTTGACCAAAAGAGAATTGGTAGATCATGTCAAGCAGTTACTTCTTCAGCATAATTATTCATCCTCCATAAACTCAATTATTCAGGATGATTCTTTTCTGGTAAATCATGTGGCTGATGTCAGTCTTTATGACTCTAAAGAAAATCCGGTTTTAAGTACAATGCAGGAATCAAAACCTCATCAGCTTTCTTTTTATGTGTATTGTCTTCATCATACTAAGCCTGAAGAGGAAATGCTGGATGATGAATTAAGTGACGACCTACCAGCTGCAAATCACCTTATTCTTCCATCATACAGTACTCACAACCTGTGGGACACTTTAATTTATGACACTGACATTAAAGAAACTTTACTAAGCTATTCTTTGACTGGATTACTTTTTGCTGAAAAAGGCGTAAATCCAAATGTCATCACTTGGAATCGAATTATTTTACTGCATGGCCCACCTGGTACAGGAAAAACATCGTTGTGCCATGCCCTAGCCCACAAATTATCAATACGTTTATCAAATCAATTTACCTCTGCTTCATTGATGGAAGTAAACAGTCACAGCTTGTTTTCGAAATGGTTTTCAGAGAGTGGAAAACTAGTTATGAAGATGTTTAAAAAAGTAAGTGACATTTCATTTATTTACAGATGAAGTTGTAAAATACTAGTGTGCACTTACAGTCAGGGCCTGGGGGGGTTACTTTTTTAGACTACTCGACTGCTACTTTTCAAGTCAGCACAGGTTTGTTCTGATGGATGCAATCCTAGCGGACTTATCAACGTTTCAAATACATGCTGTTATTTTCACTTAAAGTAAAAAGTCGACCAAATTTGGTAAACATTATCGAACTTATGACGTGATCTGTTAAAGAGATTTCGAATAGTTCAATCTGCCTTACGTGTAGTAAGTACATCTTTTAAGTATAGGAATGTATCATTGTTACAAAAAGTCTTGGACAAAATGCTGCATTGAAAAACAGTATTAAATCTGACACTTTTTAAGAGAGCACAAAAAATTATTGGAGCAAAATATTTAAATAGATGTTATTTGATTGTTCTATGAAATGGCATACAATAGCTCAAAGAGTAGGTTTTTTTCTTTTTGCTACTTATTGTTTTTTGAACCGTGGAAGAATATTTAACAGAAATTTGTGACGGTTATTGAATTAAAAGTGCATTGGGCAACTTGCAGGTGGATTCATTCAGCGATATTACCGTTTTCCTCTTCTGTAATTTGATTACTTTACTTTTTCTTATTAGGTTGAAGAATTAATTGAAGATGAAAATCATTTGGTTTGCTTGCTCATTGATGAAGTCGAGAGTCTTACAGCTGCAAGATCGGCAGTAGCAAGTGGCACCGAACCATCAGATGCCATTCGCGTTGTAAATGCTTTGCTCACTCAAGTAGATCGCTTGAAAAAGTTTAAGAATGTTTTGATATTGACCACTTCAAATGTAACTGGTAAAATTGATTTAGCATTTGTTGATCGAGCTGACATCAAGTTTTATATTGGTATGCCTTCTCAAGTTGCCATCTACAGCATATTTCGATCTTGTCTCGAAGAACTAGCAAGAGTACATGTGATACAACCAAAAGTACCGATCCATCGAGACCCAACCGACTTAAACACTGCTTCAGGATTAATGTCACCTCCTAGCCAACGTCTGTGGAAAATTGCCAATAAAAGTGTTGGACTAAGTGGTAGAACATTACGAAAGCTACCTTTTTTAGCCCATGCAAGGTTTGTAAATTCTACAGGATGTGTTACTTTGGAACATTTCTTGGATGTTTTATCAAAAGCAGTTGAAATTCAGTTTTCAGAAAGAGAAGATTTAGTTGATGTACAATTACAGTTATAAATCTGCGTCAAAGAGTAGGAATCCCTTTCCGTAAATAGAATATATTTGTTTGGCAATATATTGGATCAAAATTGAACTGAAACGTTATTGATTGTATTTTAACAGTACAGCTGATATAAACCACTTTTAGTGGCGTTGGTGAAGTGTAAAAGAATACTTCAGTTGTTGACGTTTTGACCGCTGCCGATTGTTATTCGAATTACTTTTTACCAATACCTGCCATACCTTTTTGAAACAACAGTCTTTTATCCTGCTGATTTTCTTGAGCTGCTTTTTCACTTTTTGTGTAGTACGAAAGATGCTTGGGAGTCTGCACTTGAATATTGAAAGTAATTTGCAGTAAATGTAAAAGATTGTTGTTCGTTTTTAAGCAAGTCATAAGAGTTTATTGTGATGTGCCTTCAAAAAAATTATCTTCAAGTTTGTTTATCATTTTGGCATAAAAATGTGCAATTTATAGGACTTAGCACGATGTACATTTGAAATCTGTTGTTACGGTTCAATGCTACCACCCTTTGCTTTGCAGAAATTTTTTATGAACCTTTCATGTACAGGGTTAGCTCAAATTTCGTTGCGTACTCTCTCTATTTAACCATCTGTTTATGTGCTGGAGTAGCCAAAGTTTTTTGCCGTTCTTGCCGAAACCATCAATAAATTTTTGAAAAACTTGCAATAACTTTTAAGGTAAATTTTTCGTCGTTCAAACTTGTGCGGTAAAAATCGAGACGTTTGCATTTTTTTCGAACCCTACATTTCTGAAGCATTTCCAACGTATTTCTTTAGTCTTGTGATTTATTAACATACAGTGCCAAATATTTCCAAACGCTATCTCAAAATGACGATCATTTAGTCGACAGTTCACACCGTGTGCTTAGGCTTTGCTTAACAACGCATGAAGTGGGTTGGCAATTTAACAGTTTAGTGTAGAGCTGAACTTATGCGGAATAAAACGAGTAGATTTGCTACTCTGAAGCACTGGTGTCACTTTGCTTTTTTGCCGACATCAGATAAAATTTGCATGCGGTAAAAATTGCATTATTTATTTTTTATGGACAAGCCGAAAACATCTCACTGGATTTATTTGGCTGAAAGCTGTGTAAAAGTTGCCTTAGTATCATCAATGCTTTTGCAAATTATTAAATGCTTTGTTATAAAGTAGTAAAATTGTTTGGTTGTACAGGAATGCTAGATGTGTATATTTAATCCAGTGGTTCCTAACCGGTGGGCCACAGCATGTAAGTAGGGTGGGCCACAGCTTGATATCGTAATGCATAAGTGGGCCACGGACCTCTGTGTATTTTGAAAATGGGTTTGCATACCAAATAAGATTGAGAAATACTGGACCATATAAACAGCCATATGGACCAGTACCTGAGAACTGGAGAAGCAATGAACTTTTTTTTTCTTTTGAGATCAACTTCACTGCCATATTGTGAATTGGAGAGGCAATGATGACCTTTTTTTGGGCCATGTTATCTTGTGCTTATCTCAGTGACATTGTAATTGCTACATTAAAGTGGGATACAAGAATTTGTGGACCTTTGAAGTGGGTCACGGCACGAAAAAGAATGAGGAACACTGGTTTGATTGTTTTGTCCGCAATATGAAACTAACATTTTTTAGTTTAAGAAGAAGATTTTGAATAGGGTTAAACGAAGAGTTTTTTGTACTCTGGTGCATTCAGGATTTAACGTTTTGCTCTATCTGGATCTGGATTTATTTTGGTGTAGTCATGTTTTTTTTAATTGTGGCTAAAAAGTTGGCTACTAATAGCATGTCGTGAAGTCTGGGTTAACTTATCTCTTTATCTAACGTTGTCCCTTCGACTAGAATCAAAGCATGTTGTGCTTGTGTTTTTTGTTGTAGTGTGCTAAGCAGTATTTTTTTAAGTATTGGACACCTGGATCATAATCGCATTCAAGCTCATCGAAGTGACCTTAATTTAGCGTACTTTATATTGACTTACTTCGTTTATTGCGTTACCTCGTTTGTGAGCTACGTCGTGTAACTAACACAGCTTTTCGATCTCAGCTTGGCATGTCAACTGCCTAAAAGTTTCTGTCGTTTTAAATCGAAGCATCAAACATTTAGCAACTGCAACAGAAAAATCCCGTCATTTAGAAATTGTGCTGTTATTATTTGAGACGAAGGAATCATGCAGTGCTGTTGCTATCCAAATGCATATTTCGAGATGAGTTTCTTCTAAGTGCTTAATGACTCTCAATCGAGAGCTTAGCATTTCTGCAGTTTCCCGTTGTTTTGTTTGTTCGTTTGTTTAGCTCTTTGCGATAAAGTTGGTTTTACAGTTTTGTATTAACTGATGACTGCCGTTGGTATTTTAGCTTATTTATTCATAAAGGAATGACCAAGAGAGCTAGGCGGAAACGTCACCTAAATGTGTCGGACCGATCTTCATATTATATTTTGACTAGAAAAAATATGTTCTTTTCTCTCTGCTTTTATGATTGGTACTCTTTATTTGCTCAAGGTCCATCTTTTATGACGAGTTTTATTGGAACGCTTCATCGAGCGGCTAGTCACGCCATCTCCGGTTGCCTCTCGTCTTCCACTATCCCTCTTGTCTCTGAGGGGTCTCTACCTCCCCCTCGAGTTACCCTGACTCATTTCGCTCTGGTCATCTTATGAGCTGGCCCTTTGTCTCCCAACCTCCTTTCCCATTTCAGGTTTGGCCAGACTTGGAGTGAAACCAAGACTGCAGATCCTCCTGGAGAGCTTTTTGTCCGCTCACCTGCTCATGCCTCCTCTTTTTTTCCCACGGAGGTTCTCTTTGCTTGCCCTCCCTTCTTGGAACCCGCCTTCCTTAACTGTGGAGTCCCTCCTTTCTTTCCCATGCTCCCGTTTTGTTCCTTTTCTCTCTCGCCAAGGTGCGGCTCTCACTCACCTTGTCTCTCTTTCACCTTACGATCTGGTGATTTGTACCGACGGCTCTGTTCCTCTTTCTTTTGGCGTAGGCGGCTCTGGGATACTTGCCAACTGCTCTCTCTGTGGCACTGAGGCCACTCTTTCCTTTTCAGCAGGAAATTTTCATCAGTATGCTCAAGTTTTTCCGCTGAAGCCTGCGCCATTCTGCAAGCTCTTTGCTAATCTCGGCGGCACCAACAAGACTGCCGCTTTTCTCCTCTCTGACTCTTGCTCTGTCCTCAACACCCTGTCCTCTCCTCCCTCTTTTCTTTTACCTCAATCTCTCTGGAAGGAAGCGTCTTCTCTTTCCTACTGTGCTATCAAGCTACAATGGGTCCCCGGACACTCGTTTCTCCCGAGAAACGATGCGGTCAATGAGCTGGCCAGACGGGGAGCGCTACTCGTGCTATCTGGAGTCCTTTGCAGTCTCTTTCTACTTATCTCTTGTATCTACATATCTTTTCTCGGACTGAAAGCGTATTGTCTCATCAAAATTTTTCGACAGACAAATTACCTCGGTTTCCACTGAGCAACTTGTGTTCCCTCGTCACGCTCGCTGTGCTTCTTTCATCATGGCTGCAACAGACACAGCCTTCTGTTAAGCTCTTATCTCACTAGGATCGGCAGAATCTAGAATCCTTCATGCAGCGCCTCGGACATCTGTCTCAGGATACTTCTCATCTCATTCTGCACCGTCCGGACTCTGCGCCGCTCGTTTTTTTTGCGACTATGTTTTTCTGCGACCTCTGGCCAAGGCCCTGGGAAGTTCCCCGGCTTCTGGGACTCCATTCCACGGAAGAGGTCGGGTAGCAATTTTTGATGAGATTTGTAGAAATCCCGAGGTGACTGTTGAGTCAGCAGCTTCCCGTAAATGTTGTAGCGCTACGTCAGGCATGTGTTGCCGGGACACAGGACTCATGAGCTTGAAAGCCAATTATTACGGTTTCGTTCGGACAATTCGCATAACGCACTCATTAAATTATCTAACGCGCTAAACGCTTGACTAAAAGTTTTTCAAGTGACCAAACTATCACTCCGTCAATAGTTTATCGCTCTGCATTGCCAACATTAACAAGTTAGCTTCAGGATGCATGAATAGACTAGTAGCCTATGGTAAAAGTCTTGTATAGCGAATTTTGGAAGGCCCTGGCAACATGCAATCTATCCAAAAGTTTTGGAATAAAATTTGTGGTAAAGTTATTCGACATGTTTGTGAGCAACATAGATCAAGGCCATTAAAGACTCTGGATTATAGTCTCGTAGGATGCTGCACTAGAAATCTAATAGTGCAACACCTATCCAGCTTTTGTGTGGTTAGGAAAATGGCATCTGCAAAATAGTGGTTAATCGTTTAGTAGTAGAAATACAGTAAAATTGGTTTTTATGCAAGGAATATTAAATCAAGAATTTGAGAAAGAAAGTCAGTGCCAAAATTAGTTATATTGCTCGTATTTTTAGAAATCACATCTTTGGAAATATTAACGTGCCTTTTCAAAAAAAAAAATGTGCGCAATTTGTTTTGAAACCTTTATTTGTTTTAATATTTTGTTGCTGGTTTGTATCCTACCTTACGATTTTATTAGATAGGTATCCAAAAAATGATCTTCAGCTTGAGAAAGGGTAAAAATATTGTTTTTTTTTAGAAGTTTGGAAATTAATCTCCAAAGAATAAATGTTCAGTTTAAGGAAAGGCGAAAAAGATCGCTATTTAGAAGTTTTAAGCCCTTGTGCAATATCCTGCTTATTTTTTACTTAGACCAAAAAAAAACACTGGTCGAAGCCCATTAGCCCAGCAAAAATCCTTTTTTGGAGGTCTCTTCCAACATTAGCCTAAGCGGTTGTAGGAAAAATTTATGGTAAAAACTTTTTTAAGTTTATTTTTAAAAGCGACTTAGGGTAGCGTACCGTATTTGCTTTGGTGTCAAGATCACAAGGGTTCTTGACACATTGTCCCCATAGCCTAGATATGCTAGTGCTGACTGTAGAAATCTCAATCCTTAACTTACAGACGATTCTTGAAGGGTGAGCAGTGACGGATTTGTATAGTAATGCTTCTTTAGAAATTAACTTGTGTCAAGAGCTTTTTTGTCCTTTTGTGAGGTGTGTATGTCTATGCCCAACGCGCTGGTGCAGGGGTTTCCAGATTTTTTGAAAAACTTTGCTTGACAATGATTTACAATTGTTTAAATGATTTGATCTGCAGTCCCTTGTTACAAAATTTGAAGATAGTCCCCTATCATTACCTTTAAAAGAGTATCTAGGCTGCAATTGATTAGAAAACACTAAAGCTTTTTTATCTGCTCCCCTGAAACTGCTTCATAAATCCCACTTTGGGAAACACTGTGATTGTTGTTATGTTGCATTGTAATCGTTTATTTTTTGGAAAATATAAATGCGAATACAGATAAGGTAGGTAAGTTTGGACAATGTAATGACACAGCAAAGTGTGTACACAAAGTAAAACAGAAGTAGGGTATAATTTTTGGAGAGTGTATTTATTTAATCAGAAGGTGTGAAAGACCACAATCCAACACCAAAAGATTGGCGTGGTTGCTGAATCAGTAGCCTCTTATTCATAAACAATAATTAGTGAATATTTGTAGCTTATTGAAGGTTACATGGCAAGAACAAGAGAGTAAAAATAATTTTGTGGGCAAAAAGATTTAAAATCAAAGTTTTGGAACATCAAAGTTTCAAAATTTAAGATTCATTATGATTGTTATTGTTAACAACCCAAGTGAAGCCTAATTTTTTTGAATATGCTGGTAAGTATCAACATGGCAAAAAATCTTCCAGGTAAAATAATAAAATTGATTATTAAAAATATTTACAGCATTGAACTTAAATGAGCATTTTGAACTGAATTTATTAACTCTAGGTAAGAAGAGAAAATTTCTTTCAGAACTTTGGGTTTTATATCAATGAATTTTTGATTCTTGAATAAAGAAATAAAAATGAAAACGTCAAAACACAAGAATTTGTGTACAAGTTGCAACATATAAAAACTTTATGAAATAAGCTATATTTTTTACTTTTTCCTGGAAAACAGCATATTAGTTGGTGTACTGCTTGTCAGCTGGGCAATGATAAAAATGGTATGAATCTAAAAACATTTGCAATTAGTACAAGACTGAAAAGCGAAAAATCGTTTCACTTGGCAGTTTTGTACATTTTTGCTTTCTCTGCAAGGTGTCGTATTCGTCCTATAATATTGTCTAATAATAGGAAAGTTGCTATTGTTTTCCAAAGTATTGTTTTCTATAAGCAACAGTCGATTTGTACAGAAGGTTTGTGTCACTGTAGTTGGTGGGTGGTGAACTGTGATAGAGATAATTGCCAATCATTTTGTTCTATAGAGCTTTGAAGTACTTGCTTAGTTTGTTTATTTACTTTTTAAACTGTTGCTTATATTCACTATGGCTTTAATACCTGTGATGCCAACAACTCGGTTGAAAAATGGATTGAAAATTTGCAAAATTACCAATGGCATGTGGCAAATTTCTGGGTCACATGGAAACATTGTAGCTAGTAAAGCAGGTAAATTGCACACTGAAGACTTCATAATAACAATGTGATAGGCCTGTAAAGTTGCAGCTTACTTTTTTCTGTTTGGGGCTAGCTTGTTTTTAATTAGCAGAATTAGATGCTGATGAGTCGAATAATAATCAGTTGACAGACTCAAGGTTAGTGTGAAAACGTATTTTTGTGCTATTTGTTATGTGTGTTAGCTTAGAAAGTAAATTCTATCCTACTACCTAAAGTACCTATCATCTGGTACATCATTCAGAATGAACATTGCAGGTATTATCAGATTGATTTTATGACAATTAGTATGCAGAAGTTTTGTTTTTATTTTTTGTGTCAACGTCAATTTCTTATTTGAGTTGATTCTATCATTTAGTCTATGTGGCAATTGAATAGAAGTGTTAGTCGTTTTGTCACCTACTTGTGATAGACTGTTGCTCTTTTTTTCTTTGCACAAAAGTGTGAATATTGATATCTCACATGTAAATATTGATACTCAATTTGTCAACTATTCTACTCAAGACTTTTGAATGCTTGTGTGAAATGATTTATTTTACTACTTTGGCGTGCTGGTGCCATCAAATTAATTGTTATTGATTTTTATGTAAGAAATGTTTGCATAACCTTGTTTTCTCCACTCACTTTTTTGATAATGCTTTTAGCTTGACCTGCACAAGTCTTTTTATATGCTGTTCTTCAAGGTTATTGCTTTGTAAGCACTATGCAAAAATATAATCAATGTATGACATTATAAGGATCAAATTCACATTGGGTTTATATTTTAAATAAAAACTATTTAGTGATCATAAAATATGTTTTTTCTGAAAATTTTGTGGCGTTGCAAAGACTACATTTCAGCTTGAGTTAGGTTTGAATTTATTAAAAACTATTTAGTGACTGTAACATATGTTGTTACCAAAAATGCACAATTTTGCTGAAAGTAAGATATTAACACTAATTTTATATAAGTAATCATCAGTTTCTTTGACCTTGATAGTTAGCTTCCCTAAATTAAATTTCAAAAATAAAGCTTTACAATTCAAAAGCCACTGTTTCAAAAACTGTTGGTACTTATCAAATTTCTAAAATTGATGTCGTTTTAATTGGTGAAATATTTAGGAATTCACTGTTACTTTCAAGGTAAATAAAATGTTGTTGTTTTGCAGTTGCATCTATGAACAAGTATGCGGAAATAGGTTTGACAACTTTTGATATGGCTGACATCTATGGACCCGCTGAAGATGTGTTTGGTCATTTTGAGCAATTGGTAAATATTTGTTAAGTGATATTTCTAGCAGTGCTTCTGAGCAGTTCAATGATACGTGAAGTATAGAATCCGCGGTTATGTGCATGTATTTTTTACGCCAAAATGCTTGCTACGCTATGCCAATTTAGGGTAAGAATTGATAATAGAAATTTCAACCTTGTTTTGATTTAACTTAAGTGAATGCGAAAATGATTTTTCAGTGAAAAATGCCAATTAGTGACCATCGATATTAAGTTTGACGCAAAATAGTTTATCTGGTATGGTTTGTCAATACGTCTAATATATTGGTTTAAATCTTTAAATGATCTTAAATATAATTACAGTATATACACATTAGCACTGGGTGGCACATAGTTTACTTTACCATTTTAAAATAAAATATCATTTCTGTAAATAAATGCATTTGAATAATTCTTTTTTTATTACATAGTTTAAAGATTGAAATTTTATTTTAATCTGGTGGCGCATAAATAACTTTACCATTTTTAAATGAAATATCTTGTTTTCAATACCGTAATTTTGATTTTTCTTTTCAGATTTTATAATTAAATTTTTTGAAATTTAATTATGGATAAATTTACAAACGAAGAAAGAGTGAAGATAGTTGAATTTTATTTTGAAAATAGACGTTCAATTATTGGAACACAAAGATCTTATATGCACCATTTCAATGTCAGGCATCCACCAACTAAGCCTACAATAACTAACTTGGTGAAGCGTTTTCAAGAACATGGCTATGTGAAAATATTAAAAATGAATTCAATGAAAAAAATGAAATGAAAAAATTAAAATAAAAGTCCAATCTTTAAACTATGCAACAAAAAAAGAATTGATAAAGTACATTTTTTTACAGAAATGATATTTTGAAATAATACAGTGAATTAGGCGCCAACGCCACCCTGTACAATTATACTTGTAGCACATTAATGACCGTAATGTAATCAAGGTTGATATTTTGAGTTGATTGGTTGATGCTAATTACAATGAGCAAGCATCTGCTTCCACTTTTTAGTATTATATGAAGTTATATTTAGTTGTTTTGTTTGTTCTTCAGCGAACAGAAACTTCGAATTCAATACAAGCGTTGACAAAGTTCGTTCCTCGAGTTGAAGATATGACGAGGGAAAAAGTGCAAGCTCACATTGAAAGATCAATGAACAGAATGAATGTGCCTAAGCTTGATTGTTTGCAATTTCATTGGTGGGATTATGGCGATAAACGGTACTTGGAAGCACTTAAGCATCTGGCTGATCTTCAGTCAGAGGGAAAAATCGGTACAATTTGTTCTTGGCGTAGTTGCAACTGTGTTTGATTTTACGTTTTTCCATAATTTGAGAATATTAGCCTACAGTAAACATCGGTCTGGACACCTTCGTAGTTCGAAAGGTTTTCATAAAACCATATGTTCGAGTTGGTAGAGCTCTACACAGATTTGCTTTGTTAATCACATGATAGAACGTATTCAACCAATTCAAGACAAGAGGAGTGGAGAGTTTGAGAGACTGCATAATAGCTTTACAGTCTTCAAGCCAGCATCGACACCCATACTTGCCGATAAGGTCGGTGCAAGCTGTAACTTGAGCTCAAAAACGTGAAATAGAGCACAGTGTCTGTTCCGCGTCAGCCTCGTGCATGCGATGTAATGCGCTGAGCGCTCAACTCGCAGTTCCGTCACGGCCAGTCTTGTTGCGGCCCGCTTTTGGCATGTTTTTATGTTGCTCATTAAAATCTGTTTTTGCTGTAACTCATTTTATTGCTGCAGTTGAATTGTCGCTGACCAACTTTGATACAAAACATTTAGAAGAAGTAGTAAATCAAGGGTTTAACATATCTTCAAATCAAATACAATACTCCATCGTTGATCAAAGACCAAAAAAACTGATGAAGCAATTTTGTGAAAAACACGCAATTAAAATTCTCTCTTATGGCACGCTATGTGAGTTCAATTTTTGCTTAAACATCATAGTTTTTAACATTTTGCAAATTTTTTAATCTTATGCTAGGGCAGGTGTGTTCCTATTGTTGGCTTAAGGTGTTGTGTGCTCAATATACGGTTTCCTCCAGTTTTTGTACGTTTTTCTCTCATGCATCTTAGGAAATTTCGATTCTTTTTGATATTTGTATGGTCTTGAGGTGGCCGTATGTACACGGTATACGTTTTTGTCCGGTTTTTTGTTCTCAATCATTTTAGTACATAAAGTTTTCATCCGCTTGCATATGTACGCTATCACACAGTATAACTTTTGTGAACATCCGGTTTCGTTAACAATTTCTTTGCCCATTTTTGGTTCGTGCTTTGCGGACAAAATCAAATTTTCGAGCGGCAACACATACTTAAAAGCATCATAAGTATCCATGCGGATAAAATTTTTTTACAAAGTGCATGAGGGCAAAAAAACGGAGAAAACTGGACCGAAAACGTACCCAACCGGATAATAACGTGTACGGTGTTTACACAGCATACGTTGTCCGTATTTTGTCCGCAAAGTACGTAACAAAAACGTTTTGTACATTTTTATCCGTAAAAAATTTTATGCTTTTGTCAAGCGCTTTGCGGACAAAATTGGTGTTCGAACGATAACGCCTACCATGTACCATAACACGATTAGCCAAGCGGATAAAAATTTCGTACAAAAATACACAGGAGAAAAAACGCACAAAAACAGGACAAAACCGCACAGAAACAGGTACTATGTACTTCCAGATTCATATTGAGAATTGGAATACAGTTAGGAGTCCGACCTAGAATTATGATGCCAGTAAACCCATTGGTTCTAATGGAATAAAATGCACTTGATGGTAGCGCTCTTGCCGGAACCGCTTCCATTACCTGCTTATAGTATGCTCGATACTATAGGTATGGTCACCATCTGCTTAGACGATAAGCTTTCAACCTGGGGTCACGACCCCTCTAGGGGTCCCTTGCCTTTTTCATGAGGGTCGCAAGATGTTTATTGAGCGGGTGTATATTTTATCCTTTTTTGAGAGAAAACAAAAGAATGTAAAAGTCCATAATTTTTTACACTTCATCTATGGCAGTGCTCTTCAACAGGGGTTCCGCAAAACATTTGGTTGTGTTAGGCAAAACATGTAGTTGTGCTAGCAAAAGTACATCAGGGGTTCTGCGATTACAAAAAGGTTGAAGAGCACTGATCTAAGGTAAAGGTAATTTATAACCTAATTATCGATCAAGTTGCTTTTTGTTAGCCTGTAATTACATTTGGTTCTGCAAATTGTAATTTAGGAGGGGGGTTTACTGTCATATCGTTTGTTGAAATGAGGGTCGTGGTACGAAACAAGTTGAAAACCACTGGCTTAGACCACAGAATAAGCACGCTGTGAAAAAACATTGTTTTCGCCGTAAATTTAAGATTTTTTGCGTAAATTCGAAGCCTTTTTTAGGAAGTCCACATTTTGACCTGTAAAATTCTATATAGCAAAAACAATTTTAAAGACAAAATAGCTCAAAAATATGCGAGTTTCTCAGAAACAAGCACGTTTTCTAAGATGTTGTTCTTGAAATAAAGCATTAATTTTAGAAACAAGCACGAAATGGTAACCCTGCCTGCATATGTCACTCCTAAATGTTCTCCACGTTTAAGGCGATGACTATTGTTCTACTGATTAGTATGAATGTTGGTTTGAATCTCACCTTAAGCCGTGTTTTTAATGGGTTGGGAGCTGGTAGATGTGGATATAAATCCGGTTATTATTGCCCTTTATACTATTTATAATAATTTTTGCTTCAAAATAAACCGAAATATTTTTCCAGCATTAAAGGTGGATGTGCACAGTATACGTTTTTGTCCGTATTTCATACGGTTTTGTACGTTTTTTGCTCTCCAGCATCTTGGAATGGAAATTTTCTTCCGCTTGGATATTCATATGATGTTGTACAGCATACCTTGTTGTGTGAACTACCGCTTTTGTCAACAAACTTCTTTTTGTACGTTTTTGTTCGCAAAAACAAATAGGCCATTGCTACATACTCTGCCGACAACATCGGACATTTAAACAGCAACACATTTTGTATTGCAGTATATAAATATTTAAGAGGATGAAAGTTTTTGTACAAAAATGCATTAGGGCAGAGGTTCCCAAACTTTTTTTGTTGACGGCGCCCTTTTAAAACTTATCAATATTCGCGGCGCCGTAATAAAGCGAAAATTTGCGAATTGCAAGTTTTACCAAAAATTGTATTTAAATCATGTTTATTGTTCAAAATGCAAAATACTTAAAAATATTTAATGTGAGCAGTCAGTTTGTTGCTTTATGGACTTTATCAAAGCGTGGTGCAATGTTTGATATTGCAACACACATCTCGCGTTCAATGACAATCTTATTGTGGTACTTCAACTTGATTACTGCTACCGCAGAAAAACCGGCTTCGCACAAGTATGACGTCGCAAACGGCACAAAAACACGGAAAGTTTATAGCCTGCAAGTGGAAATTCAGCTCGAGCCTTAACCCAAAATGAAATGAGTGAATGAGAGTTGTATATGTTTTTCAAAGTGAGAACAGAAGTAAGATTGATAAATTTTCCAGAGTGATAAAACTTCCAGAGATGAAAACCCCTGAGGGGCATTTGCATTATCAAGAAAAGGATTTCTTATCCAATTGTACTTCTCAATGTCTTCAGAAAAATATTTCTCAAAATGCGAGATTAGATCATCCAAATCCAAACACATCACAGTTTTCATATGACATTTATCGGTATTTTGCAGCGAGAAATTTCGAGTTTAAATGGGATTTTAAAAGTGGATAACTATCACATTGCTTGTTATTTATCAACAGATCAGTTTTCCGCAACTGTAGTTTTCTTTTAGAGGCTGTAATTTTGTCATGGAGTTGCAGAAGGTGAGTATCTTTTCCTTGAAGTGAGACGTTCAATTGATTTAATTTTGCAAAAATATCACAGAGACACCCCAACTGAGTTAGGAAAACTTCATCCTCAAAGATAGTAACAAGTGCATGGTTTTCTTCTTTTAAAAATATGAAGATTTCGTTTCTCAATTCGTACACACGTAAGAGAACTTTGCCTTTGGAAAGCCACTTTGCACTGCAATAAATTGTTGCGGTCTGCTCCTAATTCATCGCAAAGACGTTGGAAAAGCCGAGCTTTAAGCGGCCTTGCTTTAATGAAGTGTACAGTTTTGGTAACAACTTCAAGCACTCCACTAAGTTGATCACGGAGCTCCTGTAAAGCTAGCGTCTCACGGTGTATTAAGCAGTGGGTCCATTTTGCGTTGACGGCAATGCTCTAAACTAACGTTTGCAGCTCGCCAAAACGACCAGACATAACTCGGACTCCATCAGTGCATAAACCAACGCAGTATTTCCACTCGAAGTTATTTTCCAGAAAAAAATTGTTTGGTATTGCAAACAATTCATGTGCTTTGCAATTTGTTAAAATGGACTTACAAAAGAGCAAATCTTCAACCATGTTGTCGTCGTTATCAATAAAGCATACGTAGCAAGTCAAATAAGCATCTTTATCACTGGTACTGGTTGTTGCCTTATCTAATGGTAAGCTGAATTCATTTCCACGCATTTTTGCTACCAGCTGATCACTCATATCCGAAATTTTATCGATCTTCCTACAAATGATATTGTTTGAGAGTAGAACAGCTTTTAGTTTTTTAGCTACTGATTCTCCAAACATTGTCGAGACCAAATCAAGAGCAGCAGGAAGCACGATTTCTTCCGCAATGGTATGCCGTCTTTTACATTTCGCGAATCTGTACGCAACTTCAAAAGACGCAAGCTGTGCCTTGGCAGGTGTTTGCAAAAAATTTGAAAATAAGACCGACTGCTTATTCATTTCTGATAACTTATTGAGTGAAAAATTCGCGTGGTTTTTCAGATAAATTGTTGTGGTTTGTTATTAAGTGGCGTTTCAGTTTACTACGTAGTATACATTTCGCAGCTAAAACTTTGCAACAAATAACACCTTGCGGATGCTTGTCACTACGGAAAGTGTTATTTTCCACAATCGTATGGTTGCTATAAAAAATATTAACAAGCTGTAAAATTGTAGTAAGTTTCGCACTGTGATTATTAAGCCGTTAACAATCTATTGCTAATCACGCACTGTAATTTTTTGTAAAAAAAAGCAGCGAATATATCGCCTTCTCTTATAATACGGTATATGAACCACTAACAGTACATTACAGCAGAGGTCACCAAACAGCAGTTAGGCTGCTAGTGTCCTACTCTGTCCTTTTTTCAAGGAAATAGCCCTGTCTAGGCAGGCGACACGGACAGAGAAAGCAAACAGATAATTCTACGCAAGCTGCAGCAGGCAGTTCTTTTCTCATCCAGGTAGTTCCAAGGTGAATTAAGAAATCCATAAACATTATAAAGAAAATTCAACCAACCTTCTTTATTTCGGAATCTTAGCTTACGCGAGCTGATTCGACAAATCTTTAGTGGAAAAGAAAACTGTATTAAAATGGAAAGCTTTTAATTAATTTTAATTAAAATGGAAAGCTTTTAATAAATAATAATATTAAAATGGAATTTTTATTAATGGAAAAGCTTAATTAACTTTAATTAAAATGGAAAGCTTTTAACACCAACATCCGGGCAAGAATTGAAAATAGAATATAATTACAATCTTCCATAATCAAATAGAATACGCAGAAAAGCGCTATGTTTCTTAATTATCTTCTCAAGGTAGACAAAAATGTTCGCCGAAGTTTTACTTCACTCAGGTTGATGAAATTCAACGGGCAGTTGTTACACAACATATTGCATTGTGACGTGAACTGCGTAATCTGCTTACGAGCAACTCTTCCAGATTGTATTTTTTCCATTATAACATTTCGAGGTACAGAGCGGACTTGACAGCGAAAAATGCAACAACTTTCGCGGCGCCCCTGGCAATGTCTCAGGGCGCCGCGGCGCCCAGTTTGGAAAACGCTGCATTAGGGCAAAAAACGTACGAAAGCGGACAAAAGTCGTGCAAAACCGGACAAAAACGTACACACCGACTTTAAGCAATGTCAGTGTAGTAAAAAAATTGTTCTGCCAAAAGCTGTTCGCGTCGCACTTATACGTACCGATCTCGCGTCAAAAAATAAAGGTTAGAACGAACACTATTATATCTAGAACAGTGATTTTTAACCATTGTAGATGCTTGTAACCTTTGAGCTCTTATTAAATTTTTTTATACCCTTTGTGTAAAATAATTTGCATAAGGACACTGTAAAATTGCTACGCATTCGACTCCTTTTTTTATATACTATACCCATGCTTGGGCAGCATAAGATTTATCTCGTACTCCTGGCTTTGATGCTTCGTACCCGCGTTGGAGACATGCTCTCCCGATTCAAAACCACTGCTTTAGATTTAAACGGCTATTCTTGCAGCTGTACCTAGATTTTTAAACACCACGAATAAGCCACTTCTTAGTGACCTCAGTTCGAAACGATTACTTAAGCAGGACTGTGATTAACAGACGCCATTGAAGCAGCTTTGGTGTTTCACAGAGCAGAGAATCAATTATCAATAGCAGTTCATAACTTTGCACCACACTTGAAACTTATTCAGGAAATAACATTATAAAAGTTTCTTGGGTCATGCAAAAGGCGGAAATTGTAACCACATTCCTGAGTCTACTTCGCTAAATAGAATTTTTGTAGGAGGGTGACAATCTGCTTATAGAATAGTCAGGCAAATCTTCCAACTTTGTTTTCGTTGTACAACATATTCATGGTTGGAAAAGGAATTTTATTAGTTGTGCAAATTTCCTCGTTGGGTGGTGTAGTGGTTAGAGCGTCCGCTTCGCAGTCGGTAGACGTGAGTTCATTTCCTTTGTCGAGGCGCGCCAAAAGACTTTGAAAAGTGGTATTCACACCTTCCTGGTTGACGCTCAGTACGAAAGGGATGGTGTGGAAGCCAGCAAGTCCACGTATTTTGCTCATTGAAAAGCCACCTGTCGGATTTTCTTTGTCATAATGTGGCAGCCAGGTGGTGGGACCAAGTATCTACCCGTCACGGTGGCTCAGTCTTTCGAAAGGCATGCAACAGAGCATGAGCTCTTACGCATAAATGAATTGCAGGGTAGATTTTGGTTCTCGCTGAAACTTTTTTAAATTTTAGGTGGAGGTTTTTTGTCGGAAAAGTATCTTGAGAAGCCTGAACCAAGGCCTCAAGATCTTAACACTGCTTCTCTTGGAAAGTACAAGCATATAATCGATTCATGGGGCGGCTGGAAGTTGTTTCAAGAGCTTCTTGGTGTCTTGAACGGCATCGCAAAGCAGCATTCGGTGAGCATATCGAACGTAGCCACGCGATATATTCTTGACGACGAAGTTGTAGGCGCCGTTATAATTGGTTGTCGCTTCGGCGTGGACGGATGCGACCACGCTAAAGACAATATTCGTAGCATCAGCAGCTCGTGGCACTTGACTCCTGCTAATCACGCATCCATCAAAGACGTTCAAAATAAAGCAAACGACCTGTTTCAAGTCATTGGCGACTGTGGAGCAGAATATCGATGAGTTGTGGCGCTAGTGTACGTATCAACGATTAAATTGCGTCAGCATAACGGAGATAAGTTGATTTCATTTTATTGTATGGTTACCATAGCAGTTACTATACTATTCTATCTTAGCTGTAATATTTTATTTGTTGTATTATCTGCAATGCAAGTCAATGCAATGTAACAATCAGAGTTGAATGAATGCATTATTCTTTTTACTATGCGGGAAACCTCGTTAAGCATTGCACGTATTTTATTAACCAATTCTATTTGACGTTTTTAATATGCATAGCAATGTGGCTAAAACTTAACTGTGATGTCAAAGTGCTAAATCTTACCGAGAGCAAATCTTAATTAGAAGACTGAACCTTTGTGCATGCTTTGTTTAATTTGCAATTGTTTTTGGAAATATCTAGCAACTGTGATAGAACAGACTTGCTGCACGTTTAAAGTACTTGTTTGTCATGAGGCAAGTGTATTACGGTACACTGCTCCACTGCTGATTAAGAGTGATTTTTGCGACATCTAATTAATATCAAGTTTTTTGATAACTTTTTGACGAAGTCATTTAATTGCAAATTCGATTTTGAACACTTTTTTCAAGTATGCGCAATCAAGAAATAAAAATGCATGGTTCGGATTTAGCCTGCGATCTTTTTTGAGAAAAGAAGGAATGATCAATAAAACTAAATCAGATCAGTGAGTACTAAAATTAAAAAAAAAAACAATAACAAATATGCATGTCACTAAAATGTATTCGGTGTTTATTCAAATAAATCCATGTAAGATTTAAATAAATTAATCAGGATTTCATTAAATAAGCACTGAACTTGGAAATAGGAAATAGTTTCCACTGAAGATGAAGGGGAAAGTTTTTCGATGTTGCGTAGGATCAGCAACACTATAAGCAAGCGAGACATAGCCTTTAAAAGAACATGAGAAAGCAATTTTTAGAACAAAGGAAAGAGCTTAGCACGGTTTGAAAATTGTGAACAGAAGAAAGACTACTAAAGAACAGGTGGGCATGCTGCAAAGAAACTATAGATCGGCTGGCAAATGCCCATGGAGGTAAATGGTACGGATATGTGCTGAAAGAGATGATAATAGTGTTCTGAGATAATAGAGAGTTGCCCTAGTCCTAAAGGGAGTGGCAAGAGAAAGTGAGGACAACCAAAGAAGCAAGTGGAAGAGAAAACAGAAAGTTGGTAAAAAGACGGAGGATGCCCTAAATTGAACGATGGGAGTTTGGAGAATTGCCCAAGGAATAGTATGTCCGGCCAAATCCATTAAGGGGATAACCTAGTTCCTGAAGGGAGTGGCAAGAGAAAGAAAGGCAACCAAATAAGTAAGTGGAAGAGAAAACAGAAAGTTGGTTTAAAGACGGAGAATGCCCTAAATCGAATGATGTGGCAAGATGGGAGTTCGCAGATTTGCAGAAGGAATATGGTGTCCGGTCAAATCCGTTAAGGGAACAACTGAACAACTACTGCTGAAGACTGCATGCTTGTAAAACGCATTTATTGTATTTTAAATTTTATTATATATCCTGTTGATTTGATTTCGTTTTGTCGATCACTCCTTATCTAGTTCTTGTAAACAGCAACTAAAGCTGTCAGTTATGGCAGAGGTTTATATGTAGCGACTAGCGAATTTTGAAGCAAAAATTTTTTTGTGGTGCGAAGCGTCAAATAACAAAGTAAGCTCTATTATATTACAAAGTGATTTTGTTAAACAAGTAAGCTCTATCTAAAGGGGAGTAAGGGTCAAAGCATTGATCTCTTGAAATGGAAAAATTTGCCCGATTTGGTGTTCAATTTAGGCCGAAGACTTTTTTTTGAGATATGTTTTTTGAAAGTGAGCATTCGCCCATTTTGATCTCCAAAACAAAATAAAAGCTGTTTTTTATCAACTCTGAAACGGCAAGTTTTGTCTCCAAAATGACTTCTTTTTACATATCTTGCTTTTGTCATACCGTTTGGGTGTATCGTCCTTTTATTCCCCTTTTTGAATACTCCACTAAATGTAGTATTAAACTCTGGTTCGAAAGCGAGTGTGTAGTGGTAGAAATACATTGAATCAGCACGTCTGAGCTTGCAAAACGCGGGAAAAATGATGACAAACCGACTTTCTTTTTTTCTCTACCTTACAATGCTTGATTTTTCTATTACACTTGTATTGTTAGCTAATTCTTCCTGTTCGCTGTTTTCGTGTTCATTGTAGTGTTCATTTGCGTACACTTCAACTGCAGGGCTGTAAATATTTTTTGTAGCAGCTTTGGAATTAAATGTGTAACCTGTGATTTTGTAGTTGATGAATTATTGTAACCTCAACGTTAACCGATTAATTAAGTTGTCATCTTTTCAAATACATGTATATGAGGAGTCGTACTATGTAAAAATACTTAATTGCATGTAATCAGCTAAAGCTGTTGTCTGAGCATTAGTCTCAACAGTACGGTCGTGTGATCGTTGTGTTACAAGGAATCAAAAGCAGGAAATTTTACCAGTTTCCTTGAGGAAGTGTTCACGACATCCTTTTAAATTGTGCTTCGTTAGCAAAACAATTTGATCTTTGTTTGTTCGCACACATTGCAAACCACTCATGCTGTTTTAGGTTATGCTGAATATATTTCAATAGTGACACACCAACAGGAATTTCAATACCATCCACAACTTTTTGTTACACTATCGAAGATATATCGGCTGGGCAGAAAAAAGTGATAGCCCTGTTAGTTACGAATACCTCAGTCTAAGTTGTGCTTACCAATTTAAATATGGTACATGTCATGAGCAGCTAGTTTTGATCAAGTGGTGAAATTTTCAGCCAAAAATATTCATTAACACAGGATTAATGAGGAAATACCAAATTCAGATCAAGATATGCAATGCCAGACGTTGACTTGAAATTTTTTTAACTCGGCTTTAATCGAGATCGTCAATATGGCCTCCATTCTCGGAATCAATTGATTGAAGTCTCTTTTTAGGAAGCTATAGACTCACAGGAGTTTCAGCAACTGATATTTTATTCCATTTTTTTATCGTGTCCTTCAGTTCCTGTTCTGTGAATTTTTCCATCTTCTTGGCGTAAACTTTGACGAATCCCAAACACGGTAATCCATTGAATTCAAATCAGGTGACTGTAGGGATCACTCATCCTTTTTTTGAACATTGGAGGGTTCTGTTTTAGGTGTTCCTGGGGAAACTAGTTTTTTAGTTATGATCAAACTTTTAGCGACGATGTAAGGTTGGGCAGTGTGAGGAAATAGCAAATCTGAGCTCTCCTCTTAAAAATGCCGTTTGGGAAGGCATATTTTGACCTCAATTTTGTATTTCCTCATTCCTGTGTTTATGAAAATATTTGGCTGAAAATTTCACCACACGTACCAAATTCAATTTGTATGCAAAGCTTAGTTTTTGAGGTATTCTTAATTAAACAAGGTTATCACTTTTTTTTGCCCACCGGATATAACAGCGTTTTTCAAGGTTTTGCGAATGTTTCTTCAGTGGTGCTAAGTTTAAGAGGACTTGCAATTATTAGCCACTGAATCAGAGTCTTATATCTGGAAGACTTAATTCACGCGTCACCTAACATTTTTACAAAGGGCTGGATAACCGAAAAAGCAGATAATTATGGGCCGGATACAAAAAATTTTCAAAACTAACCTGAAAGTTCTTGCCTGTAAGCCAGCCGGTAACTGCGCGTGCCTATAAACTAGAGGTATTGAAAAAGAAATGATGAGGTTTTGAATAAAGCTTTTGGTACACAACAGCGTAATATTAAAATGAGTAACCGTAATATTAATTAAGATACAAAAAACCTTTTTTAAGAAACTTGATTAAAAAGCCAGTGCTCCATTTAAAAACGCCTCTCGAAAGGAGAAACGACTACTTGCAAAACCTTGGCTTTCATGAGACTTAGTAAATTCAATTACACAAAAAAACAAAATTATTTATTATACTTTAAAAATGCTTAAACGTTGCTGCGCTTAATGATTGCAAAAAATATCTCAACTCCCTTAATTGAGTAATCAAAACTGCAAAACCAAATTGCTGTAATGAAGCAACTGATGCTAATGAAATTAGTCAAGACCAGATATGGAAAGTCGTTAAATGTTTAGCTCAACTGAAAAGTAAAATGAAAACTCTTTCCACATAGTTAAAGACAGAGGATAAGGGACTTTTGAACGATGAAGAGGCAATTTGCAATGAATTTAACTAATTTTGTGCTAACATAGGAAAAATCTTTTCTGAACTTATTGATTCGGTAACGAAACACTTGACTAGTAACAATTAAAAGTTCCTTTTTTTCTCGCCAACTACGCTTGAAGAGGTAACTACTGTTATTCGTTCTTTAAAAGCAAAAAAATGAGAAAATGATATCAGTATTATATTCCTCAAATACGGTACTCTAATTTTTTCACCGTATATCAATAACTTATTTAATTTCTGCGTAGAACAAGGTGTGTTTTCAAATGCGCTAAAAATAGCTAAAGTCGTGTCGATTTACAAAAAAGGGGACCCTAATCTGTGCACCAATTACAGGTCTGTTTTTTTGTTATCACCATTCAGCAAAATTTTAGAAAAACTTATTTTTGTTCGTATTTGCCCTTCTTCAGAAAGATATGACATGCTGAGCAAGCAGCAGTTTGGCTTTAGGAAAACATGTCTGCTACGCATGCTATATGCTGCATACACCAGAAAATTATAAAAAATATGGACTGCAATCTGTATACCTGCTGTGTTTTTCTAGATTTAACAAAAGCGTTTAATACTGTAAACCACGGAATACTACTGCACAAAATGGAGTATAATTTTGAGTTCGTGGATTACCACTGCAACTATCCAAAAGCTACTTATCAATTAGATGCCAATTCACAAAAATTAATAACTATAAATCTTTACTGATAAAAGTATCCTGCGGAGTCCTGCAAGAATTCTTTTTAGGGTCGCTACTCTTCTCTACATAAATGACCTACCCCAAGTAAGTCGGTTCGACCCTACGTTAAATGCGGATGTTACACTAATGTTGAATGATAAAAACTTAAATAATTTGTGGAATAAGGTAAACAACGAGCTAAACAAAATTGACTATGGGTTGAAAAAAAGCTATTGCTAAACTGCACTGAAACAAACTACATGTTAATAAAAAACGACCCAAGATTTCCTACATCGCTAGATTTCAACTGCAGATCAATGAAACTTCTCTAAAAAGAGAACATACCGTCAAATATCTAGGAATATTTCTGGACGAAAACTTGAAGTGGTGTAATGAAATCCCACAACTCTTTCTTCAGCTAGCTCGTTATTCTACCTTGCTTGATAAAATTCGTAGCTTTTTCCCAAGACAGATATTACGCATGCAATCCCTAGCTGTATCACAGTTTGATATACTCCAAATTACAATACGGTATTTTTGTTTGGGCCACTGCATCTAAAACTCACCTTCGTGAATTAATGGTTTGATTAAACAACATTGTTCGCATTATTACCTTCAGAAGGAATTATAGTCAAATTTATACAAAAGTTTATACTTCCTGAAACTAACTGATATTAGTATATACAAACTTGAACTTGCCAAATTCATGTTTGCGCTTCATAGTAGGCATAATCGCTTACTGGGAATTTTTTACGATTCGCTCGTTGAACTGGAGTCGGTACATGACCATAACACCAGACAATTATCACAAAATGTTTATTTTAAACCCTCAGTTAGTAAAAACATCGGTAGAGAGACTATATTATATGGGGGAGTAAGTTTATGGGGAGAAATACGTATGAATATCAAAAACGCTAATTGGGCATCCTTCAAAGTGCAATAAAAAAAACTTTAATTGAATCTTACGAGCCATAAATCTATGATTCGTCTAAAAACTTTCTATCTCGTATTTTATTTCAACAACACCTTTGAATCTAGTTCTCATTCTCACATAAACAGGGTGATCGCGATCTCTTTGCAGATTTATAAAAATGATGAAATATATTAATGTATCTACCAAATATATGCATAATACAACAAATGTAATGGGGTCCTTAAACAATATTGACAAAAAATACCTGTATGATCACCTTCAGTAGTCACGCAAAAATAGCAACCTTGTTGTTGTGATTATCCCTCCTCTTCCTTGGGATAGAGATACGGCACGAATGGCAATTTAGGTTCATGTCGTCAACCTAATTGAAATTACGTTAGGGGAGAGATGGCAGCTCATTTCGAACCAGTCATGAGTGGCTGGTAGCCCCACCACCAAGAAGGCGGACTGCCACTGGTGGGTACCAAAGAGTCGCCTCTTATGACATACAGGGTTAGCCACTTCACAATTGTAACCCGGTGAAGTACGGGTAAGGCTACCTGTCTGCCACATAAAGGTAGAGGCGTCCCGCTAAGTGCCTTGCCCAAGGACACAAAAAGCTAGCTTGCCGGCTTGTTCTCCACACTATCCCTTTTTTATGCTGAGCGCCGAGCGGGGAAGCTGTGAATACCATTTTTTAAAGTCTTCTGGTATGACTCCACTAAGGGAATTAACTTCAGGCCTACCAACTGCGAAGCGGACGCTCTAACCACCAAACCATCGCGCCGGTTAAAACAGCAACGTCGCACAAAAGATTGGTACCGGTAAGCTTTTCTAGTAGTTTCATTGTTAATTTCCAGAAGAAGTCTTCTTAGTTTTGTAGTCAACTTATTGAGAGTATTGGGTACAGGCTTTTGGTATAACTTTTGTCTGATATCTCCCCACAAACCAAAAATTATTCACAAACAGATCTGGACTTCTGGGTGGTCATTCTAAAAACTCTCCATGTGTGGCTCCACATCTTATCCATCTGTTTGGAAGCTTATGGTGGAGAAGGCTTCCAACAGTTACACTAAAATGCATTGCGACACCATCTTGCTGATAAATAACATCTCTGAAACGTCTCTACGTCAGCAAAGGAACAACTGTTTTCATGGGCGTATGAGCTCAAACCAATTTGGGGGGGCATCAAATTTTTGCCCGAAAACTTTGTCACTGCAATAACATCTCCAAAGAAAAAAAAAAAAAAAAGGTCATCGCCTGTTTCACTGCACCTTTTCCATCATTTTCGGCCTAAATCTGTCACCAAACGTGAGGCCAAACAACTGATGACCTTTTTTTTTTTTTGGAGATGTTATTGCAGTGACAAATTTTTTGGGCAAAATATAAAGACACTTACTCATATTGCCCGAAATTTTACAAGCAGGGGGGGCCAGTGCCCCCCCGGACCCCCCACTTCCTACGCCTATGACTGTTTTGTTAAGTATTTCACAATACCTTTCACTATTTATTGTTTTTTCCATAATTTCAAACTGTATTCCAAATTTAGGTGAAATCATTGCCCTACAAGCATTGTAGGGGATTATATTTCTGAAAGGGAATTTTCTTAGAATCAAAAGTCCGCAAAAAGATCGCGATTATCATGTATCTACTGATACTTGACTACAAACACATTCTTCGGATCTCGCTTTTTCTATAGACGCCTACGTGTTGTATTCTAGTTAAACCTTGCCCTTTGTAGACTAGTTTTACATCAAATTCGTTAGTGACATTAGGATACTATTTTCTTGTTTGCTGTCATCCTACATTTATTTTTAATTTTATTGATTCTTCACCTCTTTGATTAGTATTATTTGCTCGACATAAAGCACCTTGACTAGATAAACTTTCGTTTCTTGCTAATCTGAACAGACCATTTCCAATTGCTGTAATGGGTTTTTCCTTTTTTGTTATGAGATTTAGAGCTGAATTTATTGTTTGTTTAGACAAACATATACGTGATTGATATTGTAAAGGTCTTATACTTTGATGGGTGCCAATATGCAGAGACGTAGCAGCCGCCCCCCAAACCCCCCAATTGGGGGGGGGCCCAGGCCAACTTTGGGGGCCCAAGTTAGTCTGAAATTGCTTTTTGGCTACGTGACTATTTTCAGTTCAGCAGACTTCTTTACAACCGATTTAAACTGTAGGAAGAAATTGGCTTGTGACATCATAAGTGAATGCAACGTCATTTTATCTCGCAGAATCTAGAATATTTCGATTGATTTTCTGGTAGAATCTTGAATATTCGATTGACGTAACAATGCCGTTGTTACGCAACAATCATAGAATGGTCTGGAATTCTGTTTGGCTAGAAATACCGGGACAATATATATATACACTGCAGAGTGCAGATAAAGTATTTTATTGACATTGTATAGAATGAAACGTTCAAAAAGTGGTGCTCAAAAGAGAAAAGCAGCCACTGCTCGAGATGCTGTAGCGAAATTGCCCAAGATGACAGATTTTTTCAAGATTACTGAGCAGAGTAGACCTGGCACTAGTACCGAGAGGGATGAAGAAAACTATAGTGTACAAGAAAAAGAAGACTATGACGATCAGCATCAAAGTGATTGTGAATTTCCAGAAAATGTAAGTTGTGATTTACCTGCCAATACGCAACCTTCAATATCAAAAATAACTGAATCTCAATTTACCCCTATCCCTGATGACCCATGTAAATGGCCTGAAAGTATTTCTGATGCTCAACGATGTGATATAGTAAAGCGTGGACCACATCAACTAATAATGAATTTTCCATATAATAACACAACTCCAAGGCGACGTTTTTCCTCCAACCATTATAAACGTGTGTTACCTAATGGTGAAAGTGTTTCACGGTCGTGGCTAGTTTATTCTGGGGAATCAGATCAAGTTTTTTGCTTTTGTTGTAAGCTATTTGGAAAAGCACTAAGCCCCTTTTGTAGTGGTATAAATACATGGGAGGGTTTTTCGAAAAAACTGAAAGACCATGAAAACGGCATTTCCCACCAAGAATGCTGCAGTCAATGGATGTTGCTAGCTGAAGGAATAAGAAATTCATCCACTATCGACAAACGCGAGATGAATATTTTTTTCAATGAAAGACGTTTTTGGAGAAATGTTTTAGAGAGACTTATCGACATTGCCTTGTTTCTATCAGAAAGGAATCTTGCTTTTAGAGGATCTGAAGAAGTCTTAGGATCTCCTCAAAATGGAAATTTTCTGGGTATATTTGAGCTTTTGGCAAGAAGAGATCCGATCCTAAAAGAGCTTCAAGACAGAATCAAGAATAAAAACACTAAAGATCACTATTTGAGTCCTACCATACAAAATGAACTAATTGAATTGCTAGCGACAGAAGTTGAAAAAGAAAATTTACAGCAATTGAAATTGGCAAAATATTTTTCTATAATTTTGGACTGCACTCCAGATATGTCACATCATGAACAAATGTCTGTCATTCTCCGTTATGTACTATGTAATGAAGAAGCTGCTGTTGTTAAAGAAACATTTTTTGGCTACTTGAGAATAAGTGACAGTACTGGGAAAGGCTTGTTGGACGCTTTCTTAGAAAAAGCGACCGAACTGCAACTCGAATTGTCTGATTGTCGAGGTCAGTCATATGATAATGGTGCTAACATGAAAGGAAAACATTCTGGGGTCCAAGCAAGAATGCTAGACATCAATCCCAAAGCTGTTTACGTGCCCTGTGCAAACCATACCCTTAACTTAGTTGTTGTTGACAGTGCTAATTCATCGACGGAAGCATTGACATTTTTTGGAGTACTTACAAGGTTGTATGTGCTGTTTTCTTCCTCTGCTCAGCGTTGGGAAATTTTGAAGAAACATGTAGAGCTGTCCATAAAGTCACAATCTGATACTCGTTGGGAAAGCAGAATTAAATGCATCAAACCTCTTCGATACAATTTAAAAGAGGTGTTGCTGGCACTGAAAGACTTGGAAGCCATTTCCATAGAAAGAAAAGATGGAAGAGCTGCCTCAGAAACAAAATCGTTGATAGCTCATTTATCAAAATGAAGTTTTCTTTTGTCGGTGTTTATTTGGTATGATATCCTATTCCAAGTCAATAAAGCAAGCAAGATTCTTCAATCGTATGGAGTCTCCCTTCATACAATGGAAACGGAAATCCAGGCAACTGAAAAGTTTTTGCAAAACTATCGCACAACGGGTTATGACAGTGCCGCAACATCTGCTGTTGAAATAGCACAGGAATTGGATATTGATCCTTCTTTTCCTCCGTCAAGAAGTGGAAACAAAAGAAGATTGTTTCATTACCAAGGTGAAGAGGAACAACGAGCTACCCCTGAACTGAAATTTAAAAGCAACTTTTTCTATCCATTAGTAGACCAGGCTATTATGTCAATAAAGGAGCGCTTTAATTTGTTACGTGAGGTTTCTTCCGCCTTTTCGTTTTTGTACACACGAGACAAACTTTTGCTTGTGCAACAAGAAAATGCTCTTCTTACTTGCTGTAAAGAGTTCCAAAAAAAGTTCGGTGACATTGATTCTGATGAAATGAGCGCTGAGCTACAGCGGTTTGTTTTAATTTTACAAAAAAAACGCAATCTCAATACGGCTCAAGACTTTCTGAACTATCTTCTAAAGACTCATTTATTTGAATTGTATCCGAATGTGTACATCGCACTTCGAATCTTACTAACTTGCCCCGTGACTGTTGCCAGCGCTGAAAGAAGCTTCAGCAAATTGAAACTGATCAAAACTTTTAATAGAACGTCTATGACAGACAGTAGACTATCTTCATTAGCCATGTTGTCAATCGAAAATGACTGCGCCCGATCTCTTGATTATGACAATGTCATAACAGCATTTGCGAACAAAAAGGTTCGCTCCAGACTATTTAAATGATACTGTGTTTTTATAACTTTTTCATGTTTTTCAGTGTCATTGCTTTCGTTTCGCAGTGTCTGCATAAATGTCCTACTGAACTCTGGCATCGGTGCCGAATTTTTTATGACTTGCACCTTCGGTATCGGCATGCTTTATTCTGACATTAGCCTGTTTACTTATGTACAAATTGTGGTGTATTTTCTTAATGCAGCTTTTCAATTTTATACCTCTAAAGTGATATGACCTGTGCCCCGGGGCTCTTGCGCTTACTTTGGGGGGGGCCCGAAGTTGGAGTGCTACGGGACTGCCAATATGCAACACAAATGGTTGCTAAAGGCCAAAACGATAAACATTGCAGATTTGTTCAGCTAGAAGAACACTACTGTAGTTCGTGAACCGGTAGGTTTCTACCTCACTCGTTTTTTTCAAATGGTAAAGGCACAATGATAGCGCAAAATCATTGTAATTCCGTAAATGGAACATAATTAGAAAATAAACTGGCTGCTGTTGGTACCGATGGTACTGCTTCCGTGACTGAAGAATACAAGGAGTGCGTTTGAGGTTTGGAAGAGCTACCTCTTCAAAGGGTATGTGCCTGCTACATATCAACTAGCTACCTTTGAAACATGCCTCTGCAAGTCTTGATGGTTCAATAAGTGGTCCAGATACATTTTCAGAACTCATGGGAAAGAAATTGTATGGATTTGTATCTAACTGGCTAGTCACTAACTGCTAACAGCAGTCAGTGCTACTTCCTTCCTTTCCAACTAGCCAATTAGATACAGATCCATGCAACTTCTTTCTAACCGACGTAATGGCGTAGTGTTTAGAGCGTCCACTTCGCAGTCGGTAGACCTGGGGTTCATTCCCCTTGTCGACTCATACCAAAAGACTTTTAAAATGGTGTTTGTAGCTTCCCTGCTTTGCGCTGGGCATTTATGGGAGGTTGTGGAGAACAAGCCGGCAAGTTCGTTTGTTGTGTCCTTGGGCAAGGCACTTAAAACGGAACGCCCCACCGTTATGTGGAAGACAGGTGGTGACCCGGAAATAAAAACTTCCAAGCGAGTGCGGACTTACCGTCCAAAACATAGCGATACATTGCTTTCTCGTGAATAGAGGATAAATATGGCAAATAAAAAAAAATCACTTCCATCCAACGTTGTAAATGACTTAAATACAAACCAGTTTTATGCTTACGCAATTTGTTAAGCTGCTATACATGAAAAGGTTGATGATAATGTGATATATTTGGAAGTTGGTCCCATTGTACATTCAAGGTGGGTGACTTTGGGGGAGGGCAGAATATTACGTTAATTTGTGTCTCTAAACAACCCACCTTCAAATTTGGATATACTGGTTCGCTCTTGCCTTACATTTTAATTTACGATTTGCTGTGAAATCAAATCAAATAACCAGATAACACATGATTCCATAAACTTTCAAATTAATTCACACGAAATATGGGCGTTACAAAGGTGCCTGCTCTTTCAAACAAATCGCTGGAGAATTGAAAAAAATGAAAATCAGGACAATTGCTCTAATCCACCGAAGAGTAGTTTAGTTCGTGTTTTGTGTCCCAACCTTAAACCTGGAATCAAAAAAGATTACGAGTTAGTTGGCATAAACAACCTCTAGCTATCGAGAAATCAAGAGATACTGAAACTGGAGAACGGCTGACATCACCCACGCCACAATCAAACTGTGAAAAGACACGTTCAGTTGGTAAAAGAAGCATCTGCTCAAGTAACAAGATATGAAAGACGAGACGGACCGATTCGTCAAAAAATCAAATCTCGCCACCTCCTAAAGAAATTTGACACGAGAAAGCATTTCTATTGAGTGAATTTGTTTAATTGATGTGAATAATGCTTTGTTTTCAGTTAAAATGCTATTACAGCTAGTAGTTGTTGCTTTTTTTATCACCGGTAAACTGCAAGCTATGCCTATGGGGTTCATTAAAAGTGCTGATTGCTATCCAAGTGTATTGCAAGTTTGCTGTGTAATACATACCGAATCAATATCGTGCAACTATCGTGATCTATTTGATTTTGATGTTTGTGAACTACTATTTACTGAAATTTCGCTTAAACATACCAGGTGGAAAAGTTTTTCCTAATAGTGAAACTTTCTTCACTCAACAAAACTTTGGTTTTCTTTGCTTTTTTCCTGGTTTTCATAACTCTACTTCTGGAGCTCCATGGTCTTCCGCCATCAACCCATCCCTCGGAAAGGATCGGGTAACAACAACAACAGCAAAACTAATTTTTAGCAGATACTTTTACAAAAATCAAATACATCTCAAACTCAAAAAAGTAACACAACATTATTTGTTGCCTGCAAAATTTGGTTTGCTGATTTTTTTTAAGCAACAATTAGTACTGATAGAACCAGGGATGTGGAAGCGGAAGCTGGAAGCGGTCCTTTTTCTGTGGAAGCGGAAGCAGAAGCGCGAAAATTCTACCGCTTCCGCTTCCACCTAGGTTATTTGACTTGAAAAATAACTTGGCGAAAAAGTTTTGTCCATTTCCCAATGTGAATTAAACGGCGAAGTTGCACAATAAGTCTGAACGACCGTGCGATTTCAGTAGCGCGAGAGAACAAGAAAAAGTATAACTAACATCACATTTTATATCGATTATGGGTAAGAAAAAGACAGTTTGGACAATGAAACGTAGCTAATAAAATGATGATTTGATTAAACTTAACTAACCTTGGTTGGTGGGTTGAAAACGTTGAAAAAGAAATTTTTCACAACGGAAAGAGCTTCATCACTTCACATCAGTGCTCTTCAAATGGGGTTTTGCAAAACATGCAGTTGTGTTACGTGAGTTGTAAGGGTTCCGTGAGGGGACCACGAAGGTTCTTCGTTTATTACTAGTATTTATTTCTTATTTCAGTATACCGGTATTGATTTTTTATAGGTAGTGGCGTTCCGTGTATACAAATAGTATTGAAATCTGAGGATAGCAAGTTGCAGATTGTGACGTAATTCTGTTTACAACTTTGGGAACGTCTGAATTTGCTAACTCCCTTTGTAACGTAATAGTGCGTCTGCAATTTCAGTTTTGCTGTTGTTGTTGTTACCCGATCCTTTCCGAGGGATGGGTTGATGGCGGAAGACCATGGAGCTCCAGAAGTCGGGAAACTCAACAGGGTCTGGGACAGAGGTGGTAGAGAGATAGAAAATTGCCAAAGAGCAAGCGACGCAAAGAGTCCGTAGCTGGACAGTGCAGAAAGATGAGAGGTGGCCGCAAGCGCTGCAGGAAGGATTCTCGATTCTGCCAATCCTATAGAGATATGAGCTTAGGATGTGTCCGTTGCAGCGAAGGCGAGAGAGAACACAGCGAGTATGTCGTAGAAGCACAAGTTAACTTGGTGGAAATCGAGGGAACCTGTGTGTCGAAGAATTTTGATGAGACAGTATGCCTCCAGTCGGAGAAAAGAGAAGAATGGATACCAGAGATAAGAGAAGAGAGATTACAAGGCATTGCTGAGGGAACAAGTAGCGCACCCCGTCTGGCCAACTCATTAGCCGCATCGTCGTGCGGAAGAAACGAGTGTCCGGGGACCCATTGTAGCCTGATAGAACTGGAGAAGAGAGAAAACAATTTCTGACAGAGATTGAGGTAAAAGGAAATATGAAGAAGAGAACAGGGTGACGAGGACAGAGCGAGAGTCAGATAGGAGAAAAAAAAAATGGCAGACTTGTTGGTGCTGCCGAGACCAGCAAAGAGCGTGCAGGATGGCGCAGGCTTCAGCAGAAATACTTGAGCATACTGGGCATGCTGAAAGGAAAAGGGTGGCCTCGATGGCACAGAGAGAGCAGTTGGCAAGTACGCCAGAGCCGTCTTTGCCAAAAGGGAAAGGAACAAAGCCGTCTGTCCTGAGCACCAGATTGTAAGGAGGGCGTTCAGTGTCAGAGAAGTAAAGAGAACAGCAGCAAAGGATAGCACAAGCTTTTCTGCAGATATGGAGTGGGTCTCCTGTAGAAGGATGACGAACGCCTCAAGCTGAATAGCAAGGTGATGAAGAACGTTCATCTTGCTAGCTGTGAGGCCTTCGATGTTCAGTTGTAGTATTGAGGGCCCACGGAACTTTTTGATGATGTGCCCTGAAAAGGGCAGTTTATGTGCAACGCACTCATCATCCCGTCCTGAAAAGGACGTTTGCTGATTAGCAGGCCCTTGAACATCGGAATAAGTGGATACCCTTCCGGGTGGGCACATTCGGTTTCCACAGAGCATTAGAGAGACTTTCCAATTGCTAGGTGTACTCACGACCGGCGCTGCGTGAAAGCATGTGCCATGCGGGCCGATTAGGAGCAACGCTCTCCCTGGCATATCGTGGCAGTCTGGACCCTGGCCATATTCTTCATGAATTATTGGCTGGGTCCCCAGACGGCTACAGAGAGAGAGACTAAAATCTAGACGCCCTTTTGTGCCCGCTGCACGGAAATTACTGCAAGATCTAACTGAATTGGATATTCGTGCAGCTCAATGGACTGACTTTAAATGGAGCACGGAATACTCAAAGTATTCATCTGATCTCTGTGCTTTTATTCCTATGACAAGCACTAGGCCAATGGGGATGGGCCTGCCCTGATCATCATGGGTCAGGCTCAACCGCTTGCGGGTTGGTGTTGGGTGTTTTCAGTCGTTCATGCACAAATGGGGCCTTGCTCCTACATCGAATTGCCAGTGTGGCGCTGTAGAACAAACCGCAGAACACACATTATTCTGACATGCCCCGTACATTGGGCACCCACAGGAATACGTGGACTGACGGTTTTGGATGTCGACACACGATGCTGGCTGAGTACCATCACTGCCAGCATCTGAAAATGTGGATTCCTTCCAAAAGAAGAAGAAGAAGCAGCAAAGGAAAGAAAAAGAGACGAGTATTCTTTTGCAGAAGGACAGTGAGAGTCAAAGTAAAATGCAAAGTCATCTTGACGAGCTTTCCGAAAATTCAAGGAAGGGAGACGTTCGTTGGGGCGAAAGAGGGATGGTTGGTAGAATTGGTAGTGATTAGAACACAGGTTCTGAAGCACCTCCCAGGAGCAAGATAGGGCGAGAGCAAAAAGAGCAAAGGAGATGTCAGGGTAGAAGCGACTGCCAGAGGAGCAATGAAAAAGAGTAGGTATGTCAAAGTCATTGAGGGGGAGGAGTTCAGAGGAGGTGACCTGATCGAATGAAAGCACTGTTCTACATTCAACACGACTTCTAATATCTAAATAAGAGAAACACAGAGTAGTTCGGAACAAAAAGCTCAAGCGAAGTAGGTAAAGTAATTGCAATAAATGAAGGTTTTTTTCCCCTCAAAATGATAAAGTGTAGAAGGTAGGCTAAAGACCCACAAAAGTTTAAAAAAATTGTCAACGGTTGATTTCTCGTTTTTTGTTGGTGGAAGCGGAAGCGATCGAAAAATAACCGCTTCCACATCCCTGGATAGAACTATTAAAGGGGGTAATCCAAACGAATAATTTTCAAAAAAAGCATTTTTAGTTATAACTTTTTTTGTGTTGAAATTAGATAAAACTTTCTCTTTAGCAAATACAGAAACATGGTGTTTCTGCAACTTTAAAGCTACATTGTGATTCTACGATTAGTGGTTGTCGAGATATGAAAATTGGCTCCACCCTCACGTGCACATTTTGGAGGGGTGCCGGATGGAAAATAGCGTCGCCTCCAAACCTACTTTTAAGGAAGCTTTAGGCTATTTGTCAGGATTTATAAACTACAGTTTTTTGTCGATTGTCGAAGAAAGTTTTTTCTATTTCACTCTAGTATATGTAATTTGCTCTCAAGCATTTTTGTAAGAAAATTTTAATTAGTTTGGATATTTATATGGTGTTACAGAGTAACCTAAAGATTGTGTAAAATTGCGGTTTAGTTAACAAAAATCTTTTGATTTGTTATTGTCCGCAAAAACGAAAACGCTTTGGTGACGTAGACTACTTTGCGGACAAATTCGGAATATTGAAAAACTGATAGCCTACCGTAAAGAAAGGGTGTGTAACCTGCGGAAGAACGCAACTTGTTGCCCATAACCACAGATTGCATTTTTAGGTCAACTAAAACATTCAGCCCTGTTGAGGCGCCTCATAAGTTCATCTTCCAAACAAAAAAAATTCTGAAAATGCAGGGTGGGCCATAAATAACGCACCAAAGCATATAAAACAATTCAGATGATAATAACAAACGTTTTGGGCCATAAATAACGCACCAAAGCATATAAAACAATTCAGATAATAATAACAAACGTTTTGGGCCATAAATAACGCACCAAAGCATATAAAACAATTCAGATAATAATAACAAACGCCATCGGCACCAGACATTAACACTAATTCAACTCGTTCTTTAATTGTTAAGTGCATACCCTAAAAATGATATAAATTTTTTTAAAAGGCAAATCATAACTAAAAAACTTTGATTGAAATTAAATTTAACAGTTATAGTAACTGATATTGAAATTAAATTTAACAGATATCCAAAGAAAAGATATTTACATTATTTCACATCACAATTTATTTTAAATCTTTGGTGCGTTATTTACGGCCCACCCTGTATATTACCCGTATTTCTCAAAGCATTGAATATTGTACCTACACCATCGGATTGGCGTGCGCGTCTAGGGCACTGGAATTTGCACAGGAACTTTAGTATAGACATTTTGAAAAAATTTTGCTCAGTAAAAATTATAATTCAATGCACTTATCAATTTTTCAACATTTTGACCATCTTAGGAGGCTGCATCCCTGCTTTTCATATAACTTTTCAAAAATATGTGGTCGTACTTTATTTCGGTAAGCAAACTCTCTAGCTTCATTTCAACAATTAACAAATTTATTGGGGTGGCAAAATTGCTTTAAAATCTCATAATCCTTAAATATATCTTCAAATCAAATTAAACCTGTAAAGTACGTTTCCTTCCGAGGCACTGCTTACGTTTAAGGCACAACTACTTTTTAGGGATGAGGACATTAATCCGGATTGCCCTACATTGGCGTCGCAACTGACGATATACACTACATAAGAGTAGATTGTGCAGTCGGTGCCAAAAAGCTGTTTGGAAAGACAAAAAATTTAATTGGGGGAGGGGGTAATCGTTTCCAAATCTCAAAATTATTTGCTTTTTCCACCAACTACTAACGTTGAACTCTTTTTCCGCAGACTGCTCCAGTACCGGATTACAACCACTCAAATAGGGTATACTTTGAGTTGACTTGGCGTGATGTTTTGGAAGCGAGTCGACATGCAAAATTCTGTAATGGTCCATAAGGTCGATAAATGAAAACTATACACAAAACACCATGACATAGGTCAAAGCAATCATATAGATCAGTGGCTTTTAACGTAGGGTACGCAAATACTTAGGTGAATTTTGATAAAGCTAAAACCAATTGATTTACTCGATAATTAGTGTAATTTTTGATGGTTTGGATAATTATTAATGTGGTTGCGGCCTTAAGTGGGTTCGCTTGCGGATTTAAAAAACTCGCTCTCCCCCCACAGAAATGTATTCATATCCATTCGTCAAAGATTATAAAAACAATGACCTCAAAAAAAGGTCTCCGCATCCATTTGTCAAAAAAAATTATTATGGCGGCTTTCAAACAAAGTTTAAGAAGGGATCCACAGGACTGACAGGCTCCTTAAAGATATCCGCAATTACAAAAAGGTCGAAAACCACTGAAAGGGGGTAATGGATAAAAAGGGCACTTGGAAATCCTGGGGTATTCACCTTCCTCTAACACTTGAGTCTCGAGGCTCCGGCAAACATAGCACAATCTTATTCACTTCAACAGCTCAAACTGACCAGTGGAAACTTCCACCACTATAAACTTGGACCGTCAATAAAAAAAGATCGCATACCCTGGTGTAAAGCATCACATGAACATCAAAGCGGAAGAAAATTTTTGTGCTACAGTGCACGACAGCAAAAAACGTACAAAAACTGCACTGAGTAACGCAAGCATTAGTCATGTCGATTTAGTGTAGGCGAGGTGTCACCACTATACACTCGCTTTCGTGACGGACTGTTTGAGCAACGCAGCACTTTCAATTTCGGATTCCCTTCCTAATGGTGCCTTTATGGAGCTTCGAACCCCAGGTCTTGTATTCATAAGTTCGGAACAACAACCACTACAACGCGGCGCAAAAAAAGGATAAACACATTTCTATGGAATTTTATTGTGAGAATTTTGTCTGTTCTTGCACCAACTTGTAGTTAAAACTAAAACACAATCCCTATTAAGTGGTTCGAGAAATCCTTTGCAGACCGCATATGCATACCCTTCTTCAAAAAAGATTATATACCCGGACCTAAATCATGATAGGCTAACATACGTTAATCCACTTCAGTTAAATTTGCAGAAAATATATTTGACTGAATCTAATATTTTATTTTACTGTGTCACATAGTATATTAAAAGTAATGGCTAGCTATTACGTAAATCACGCCTAAGGTGCGATAACTTTGCTAGTTTACTTGAAAGTTTAATGAAATCGATTTCAAAAGAAATTCTTAACCGCGGCCATCGAGCTATTTTCGCTACGTCTAATGTTGCATCATTCAAATATAGCTTGCAAATGTAAATAAACGAGGTGGCAGATTCTCGGAGTTCCGACAATTTAACTTTGGATAAATATCTTTATTTATTTGCGAGTCTTAGTTCGGAGACCGACCACTTATGATTGGAGCCCTAAATTGACTAACGTAGTCATCGAATCGACCAACAGCGTTTGGCTGTTCATTGACAACACCTAGAGTGCCAGGCATAACACAGTATCCGGTACATATGACCTTCGTAAAGCTAGTAACCCATTAGCAAGCATAATGAAATGACCCGAAAAACACCACGGATGGATATCCTCTTCGCTATACTCTTTTTCGCCGCAGCATCCCTTACAATACTGCTCGGATTGAATTTTCACATTACATTTCAATTAATTTTTTTCTGTTTCTGCAGCTGAACGTTTGTTTGAATGATATGAACAGACGGCGTTAAGTTCCTTCTTTCGCCTTTTACAGCATGGTCTGCAACGCATGAACACACATTTGTTGCCTCCAGGATTGCCACATTGCGTACATTTAGAATAAACTACTTTCTGCGCTTTTTGAGAGAGAAAGTTAGCGATTTTGGCAGCTCTTTCGCCATCATCTAATTCTGACAAGTTACTTGCATCAAATCCCCTTTTCAATAATTTTTTTAGCTTCTTTTTAGAAATAGTCACTTCTTTGTCGTTTTTCTCGATATTTTCAGATTGATTTTTATTAGTATAAAGCGGAGGCCGAACGTAAGGCTGACACAACCAGTGCGAAAAAGGAAGCATCGGATCACTGCTAGTATTTTCTTTGCATTCTGCTTGACAAGTGTTACGTAGGGTAAGCACGGCTTCTTTCATTTCATGCAACGATTTCGAGTCTGACAACATGGCTCTAGCGATAGTGTGGCGCCGTAATCCATGATGGCAAATTTTGAATATGTGTCCCCTTGCATAAGACAACGGGCAAGGATATTTTTCAGCGAACTCTAGATACTCAAGAGCCATATCCCACACGTATGGAGTAGCTCCTGTAAAGAGTGCAGGGTTGTGCAAACTTCCTTCAGCTATCATAACACCATCAACTCCAGTCTCAACTATACACCTGCAATGTACCAAACTATTATAAGCTTATTATGACTATCACACCAATTATTTATCAGTAATAAATCTTGATTTACTGCCGAACCCATGCAGTGGTAAAAATAGTGTGATTTATAACCTGTTGTCATCACCCCAGAAAAAAATAGCAATGCATTTAAATTTTATTAATCTTACTTTTTCGTTCAACCGAACTACTTTTACTGCCAGAAACGCCGTAAATTTGTGATACGTAACACTGCTAGCATACGATGGTACTGTTGGGATGGTAGTGTTATCAACTCAAATACAGGGCCAGGTTAACTTTGCCTATTTCCAAATATGACTTCATTAGAGTATCACCTGGAATAATGGAATTTGCGTGTTTCAATCAGTTTTTAAAGCTGTAATACCACCGCAAAGAAGCATGATCAATAATAGTTTAGGCTTGTCGGCATGCTTCAACATGGCAGCCCCAAAACCAGAGAGCTAACAACCCATTACGGAAAAAAATACCTCCACAGGAAACTACGAGAAAAAAACTTGCAAATCGGCTTGTGTGAAAGGTAATTACTTCTAGAATTGGCTTTACTCAGACCACGAGCAAGGTTCGTAATGGTAAAGTAAGATCTAAGTTCAACTTTACAGAATAAACAAAACAAAGATGTAAAAACCTGTCAACATCTGCTCTGTATTGAATATTTCCATTAGCGAACACAGGAATTTTTAAAGCATCTTTTACTGCTTTGATGTATTTCCAATCTGCCAATCCCGTATTTGGCCCTTTCATTTCTTTCGTTCTACCATGAACGGTAAGTAACTGACACCCCGCACTGGTAATAATAACACACAATTACAAAAAACGCAATTTCGGGAGAGATGACTCGTAAAATCCACGTTGATATTATTGCTCCTAGCAATACACGGTTGAACTTATGAATAAAAATATATTTAACAAATTCAGACGTCTTCGGCGCTACACATCGCCCTGGTCAGGATCTATAAACAAATATTTACAGTGTTATAACTTTCGTTGAACGAAAACACAAAATAACATAAAAATATTCACAAAAAAACAGTAAAACTTCATTCTGCAGTCTCGGTAATTGACTACTCACTGCTAATAAAGAGTTTGTTAAAAGATTGCCTGTAAGGAGCTAATCGGATTTGAAGTTATGGAAACAATCGTCAAAAAATGAACTTTACTTAACGTAATATAATCATAGATATTCATTACGCCATTCAACTAAACACTTTACCACTGAACTTTGTTGTGATTCCTCGATTTATTTTATGCGATTATTTACATAACCTCAAATCCGATTAACTGTTTTTTGTTACAATTATTTTCATGTTATTTTGTGTTTTCGTTCAACGAAAGCTTCAACACAGTAAACACTTGTATACAGGGTGATTGGAAAGTAACCCCCGATCACCGCATTGTGTGCAATTTAAAACCGGGCGTTATTTGCCAATCGCCCTGCATAGATCCTGACGTGGGCGATACGTAGCACCGAAGACGTTTGAATTTGTTAAGTATATTTTCATTCCTATGTTCAACGGTGTATTGCTAGTAACAACAATAACAACGTGAATTAAAAAAAGTTCAATAAAGATCACTGAAAAAACATGATGCAGTCAACGTTAGTGCTTCAGCTAAGTAAAACTGGTTTAAAATTTTGCAAACGCACAGTACATTCATATAATGTGCCAGTCCAGGAAAGTTATAAATCATAGGTATGCATGTTGCAGCCAGTGTTTTTTCCTCATTGAAAATATTGAGCCCCCAAGCTTAATAATCTGTATTTTTTGAACCCCGAATGCAATATATGAAATTTAATATACTGAACTATTGCAATTGTAATACGTCATCAACCACATTTTCACAAATTATCGAAACCTTACGGTTTGGTTAAACTAAGGTAATAGGCCCCAGTTGAAACAATCATCACAAAACTACGTATAGTTGAAAACATGAATACAGTATACATAACAGAATTACCTTTCCAGCATTTTTGCGTAATCTACTGTTTTTTGAACATCAGAAAACACCCTGATTTTGCAAGTAATTGGTACACTAAGCTGCTGATGACAAATTCTTACCAGCTGAGCTATAAGCTCCCAATTATCACTCAAAAAAGCTCCATAATATCCTTTTCGTGCAATAGCCTAAATGTAGAAAATAAATTAAATTAATGAAACAAACTATTCAATTCATCGCAAATCAAAATTTGCTGCTTACAAATGGCACAGCGCAGTGCTTCCCAACCTTTTTCAGCTTGCAGCCCATTGTAACCGTCATTGTTTTTTGAGAGACGAGCAGTTTCATCCTTTCTTAACTTGAAGAATTTTAGTTTTTGGAGTCAGCTTTAAAAAAGTGATTATTCAACCCATTTTGGACACAGAATACCTTTGGTATTTGGAAAAGAATTTTACGAAAGTGATTATTTTGTGCATTTTTATGAAGATCAACTTCATGAAATTGAATTTAAAAAAACATTTATTCTCTGGCTATACACAGAAAATCTAGCATTTTGAAATCCTTCACAGTCTACCTAAAAGCACTTTGCTGCCCACTGGTCAGTAAAGCCTATCTAAATAAAAAAGGTACAATGCATTGACTTTATAATACAAAGCTATATTTCAAAGTTTTTGCATAAGTTTTGATAAATCCATAATTCAACAGACACGCTGCAAGTTACCTGAGGACAGCCAAGATTTAAATCAACAGCATCACAATGATTTTGTGCCAGTAATGCAGCTTGAATCAAAATATCAGGGTCATTTGCACAAAACTGAATAATCAGTGGACGATCACCATCGCAAGATGCTAGTGCTTCTTTTCTGAAAGGGTATATGTTAAGTGAAAATTTCATCATACAAAATTACACTAAATTATGTATATTTTAAAGGATTGAGGTAATATTGATATTACTACACCACATTTATTTCTAATATTCAACAGTTCAAACATTGCATCAACAAACTGACAAATAAAATAGACTATTGGTATCTACCACAGACTTCAAACAGATAAAAGATCAAAGTTGCCAACTTGGTCGTATACTCTACTGTGCATACGATATTGCACAACAACATCTAAAAATTGTTTCAAGTTTCAGCTTTTGGTCCCACAGGTTCAGTTTTGACAATATTTTTGCTTGAGAAAATATATATTTTTTATCGTGCACGTAATGAATCTGAAATAACAATCTTTTTTTTTCAATACTTTAGAAATTTCACACTATCTTTTACAATGTATTTGAATTGCAATCAGTTTTGCTTTTTTTCTACTGATACTCGAGGGCAATGAAGAAAGCACTACTACAGACAGTGCCTATATAACTATGAAAAATCAAAAAAAAGTTTACATAAAGAATAATTACGATTATTTCAACAGCTTTCCAATTTTTTGTTTAGCAAATTAATCAGCAGTGATAAAAATCAGTCTACTGCAGTAAAGCATTATACTGATAAAAAGCTACCAAGGTTAAATTCAGAACAACAAGGCTATTTCAAGTGGAAGACGACAAAATGCAAAAGCAATGGATAAAATTTGCCTTAAGAGTAAACGTCAATGTCAATTTGATGATTCTGTATGAGTTAAAGAGTTAGCCCAAGGTTTTAGCTAAGGTTCGAGTTAGTCCACAAACTTCCATTACCGGGCAACACAAAAATGTGGAATTAAGGAAATTCAAACAAGAATAAAAAAACACCAACTAAATCACAAAAATACACAAAGTCACAAAAATTCCGAGTTTACTTCAATTCAATTGTCCAGTTTTAGCCAACTGAGTGATTATACTTTTAGTTTTTACATGCTTCCATAAATTTTGCTATTTCCTTTAATTTTTGCACTTGTATATTTAGTAGTTTTTCACAACTCAGTAATTCCTTTTTTGAAATGAATTTGTGTAATTCACTGTTTAAATAATCATTTTGATAATTTCGTAATTTCATTTTTCACTGCATGTTCTATAGGAAAGTTCTTTTGCAGAAGCATGCTTTGATTTAAGTACTTTAATGTCTTCAAATTAAGGATCTAGCTACATAAAACAACTTACAAACTATAAACCTCTGATCTATTTAGTTTTATAGAATAAAATTCTTATTTAAATAGAATATAAATAAAAAAAAGAAATGGTAAGTAAACTGTAAAGCATAAACACTAAATACAATAAGCTAAGATTGTGTTGATGATACATCTTTCCAAAAACCCTAATCTAATAATGCAAATTCAAAATTTGCTGCAGTCCACAATACTCACTACTAAAATTAACAATTTATCATGAGAGCTTTCTAGTCAGACAAAACTGTAAACAGCTAGACAACAGCTATGAAAGCACATTTGTCCAAAAGTGTAAAATGAATTCAACTCCCAAAAGACTATAATATATATCCATCTTTAACAAAATTTTACACAATAATGCTATGATGGCTCATGTTGAATCAAAATGATTAAAAACCTTATTCTCTACAACACTGTGAAGTTCTGTACATTTGGATTCTGTATTCTAGTGTTGTCCTCTATTAACTTGTCTTCTGTTATTTATTGCATGTGCTAGACTAGTTTTTGCTACAAAGAAGCTAGTCTTTAGCTACTGACCAACAGAATGTCAGCTCTAATTAACCATACTAATCAGTGTGATTACAAATACATTATTTTGTAAACCAAACACTCTAAATGCTAGCAAATTACTGGTACTCAAAACAGTATTGGTTGTAAGGTAGTACTTGTTGGCAGTCAAGGTTGGCAGCCAGTAAGAAACATATTCAAAGACATAAAGAACTGGCCTTTTCAAGCATGAGCACACTCCTTGTGAAAATACCATATACATGCCACTGGTAGGCAATAAATGCATAAGCTATTACTGTAAAACGATGTAACTTTGTTCATATGTGTTTTAACATCAAAACTAGGCTTATAAATAACTTAGCAAACTCGAAAATATCCAAAAAAGTTTGGTCTCAGAAATTTGTGGATAAAATTAGCAATACAACTCGCTTTCTTGTAAATCGAGGATAAATATGGTAAATAAAAAAAAAAATTAAGAGCCTCTTGGAGATTAAATTTCTAATAAAATCCATGGTTGTATCTGCTCTATAGTCTAAATTCGCACTAAAAGATTTTAAAGCAAGCTTGCTGGCTTATTTTTTTCACTAACTCTTTTGCACTGACTGCTAAGCAGAAAAGTTGTGAATAAATTTTTTAAAGTTTTATGGTGTGACTAGACTAGGTAAATAAACCCCCAGGTCACTGACTTTGAAGTGGAAGCTCTAACCACTATGCCATCATGTCAGCTATTGATATGCTCATACCTAATTATTTTTTGTTTAGTTTTTGGAAATAATTGATGTGTTTGTTTTTAATTATTTATTTGTTCTCATTACTCATTTTTATTATTTGCATTCATTCTTGTTATTTCCATCAACTAAAAAAAATTAAGGAAAATTGGTGATTAATCTATCTGTGACAATTTTTGATCAAAAACTAACCCCACAATGTTTTAAAATAATTTTTAACTGCAAATTTTGAACAAAGCTGCTTTGCTGTCAAGATAACTTTGGTGAGTAGGTTGGGGTGTGTGGTTCATCTATGAGGTTCAAATAATTGGACAAAGTTGCCTAGATCCAGGGGTAACTTTGTTCAAGCATTGCATGGGAAAATATCTTGCCAACTGTCTAGGCATTTACATTCAAATGGTACTTATGAATAGATTAAATCTAAAGTGTTATGTTTACCACAAGAACAGGATTTTAAGTGTTAGCGAGATGAAATTAGAATTTCCAAACCTCTGAAATTGATTGAAGTTTTCCTGTTTTATGGTATTTATCTAAATATGCCTGATATACTGGCACTGTAATAAAAAAAGTCAATAGACCTCCACAGCCACAAATTAGGTTAAATTACCTGTATGGTAAGCTTCGTACAAAAACTGATGCATGAAACATTGGAGAATAACAGAGCTGTGCTCCATATTTTCTGCTTAGCATTCTCCATGCCAATTCACTTTGATCCACCATTGGGGCCACCACAAATTTTGGTTTCTTCAACACTTTTTCATAGAAGTCATATCCACTAGATTTTTTCAAAACATTACTTTCCATTGTCTTGGCCGAGTTTTTTCCAAATCATTAATTTCAGTACAAGTAAAAACAGCCAAATTACAGAATTAATTACTTTATACGCATTTGACAAAGTACTGATAACCTAAATTCTACTACGCTCAGCTAGTTAAATGGCAGCAGCTTTTTTACCTTTGAAAGCTATTTTGCTGTTAGACATTTGTGATTGTTTATTTTTAATGACATATCAAACATATGACTTTCGACCATTAGAGATTGGTCAATTTCTATGGCAAATTAAAAAAGATTGCACCCCCAGTGTAAACTTTTCCACAGATTCACCTACGAGGCCCCCTGAGTGTACGCTGCCTCTGTGGGAGTACTCTACCAGCAAAGATCAAAACCCATAACCATTGCATTTAAAGGCAGCTGCACTATCCACTACATTACAACATCACTAACAAAATTGAAGCAAATATGTCCATTTACATACACATGAATGATGACAGCAAAGCAGCCTCCAAAGGTAAAAAGCTATTCATGGTACAATAACCACTTGCTAATTAATTAGGCACTCACAACACAAAATTAATCAGTTCAGAGCCCAAATATTAAACAATTTTTTAGTTTATATATCTACTTGAGTCATCTGCTGATACCAGTTACGCACTTAATGTACCATAGATTTTGCTACATTAATGTTTCGCGAAATTCCACGGACTAGCTATAACCACAATTGTAATTGTAACCCTAATACTAAACTGTTGCAGTGAGAAACAGATATACTGGCGGTTTCACCACCGCTTCTATTTGGGAAATCCTGTCTTGCTCACCAGAGGTCTTCGACGCATGAGCACACATCAACTTGCAGAACATGAACACTGTATTAAGGGAAGACAGAAATTTGTTCACAAATTGGCCGTACCACAGGTAATCCTGTACTTTAGCGTGGTAAATTATTTAAGCTGAAAGGGCAGTGTACACTGTAGGGCCAGGCCCAGTATGTAATTGTATAGGGCAGTGTACACTGGAAGGGAGTGCACAGGGTGGGTTCCAGTGTACACTGCCCCGTACATTTACATACCGGGCCTGGCCCTACAGTGTACACTGCCCTTTTAGCTTAAATAATTTACCGCGCCAAAGTACAGCATTACCGTACCACAATTGTCAAACAACTCTAACTCTACCCCAACGCTAAACGCCAATCAGCAATGGGAATTTCCCTACTTCAGTAAAATCCATCTCAAGTGAAAAACTTGCGGTGGATTTCGGCGCTTTCTATCCTCTCTATGCAGTTAAAATCTATATTTTCTCTCAAACAAACAACATCTGGAATTCAGGAATCTATAAGAGCTATGTATCCTAAATCTTCTATTGGCTTATACATAAATTGTATGTCAGTACGACCACATGTTACCCAATTCTGTTAAACAGCGGAGTCAGCGTTAAACGGATGTACTAATTTTGCGATCTGATTCGATCCGAAATAAGCATTATTGCCTCCAAAATCTAAACCTGATCTAAACCTTTGTACTCAGCTTCTATAAGGGTTTCATATTTGATTGATCAGCGTGTTTGGGAATGTTGAGTTTAAGCTAATTGTAATTTCAACTTATACAGTATATTTAGTGGCATAAGCATACTGAAAAGTTGTCAACTTACATTATACTGTAGCCTAGATGGCATGGCAGACTTCTGTACCATATGTCTTATGTTCGATTAGATAATTGATTGATAAAATCAGTAATTTTTTGAAATTTTTTGTCAATAGTGCTTGCAGACCAGTCGTATTGATATATCAGATGTAATTTTGTGACCTTAATTACTCCTTAAACAATTTTTTGGGCTATTGCCTCGACTGCTGAAACAAGGGTAATTCAAAAACTTACAGTATCGATTCATTTATTGATGCGTATGAGCTCATGCTCTTGTAGCGTGTCGTGCCTCGCACTTCATCGAGCTGCCATGCCAAACATCTTTTTGTCTTTTTTTTTACATTTTTTTTATTAGTTTGCTTTCAGTGGCTTAGCACCTTGCTCCCGCCGATGTGTGTGTGATTCTAGTTCTTTACTGTAAGAGCTGCGTTTGCTAATTTGCAACTTCGTGCGTCCCCAGTTTGACGCCCAGCTCGCGCACCTTTGCTGTTTTACCCTATAATTTTACTGTAATATTAACTGACGAAGTACATACCGTCAGGTTTGTAGCCGCTCGGCTATCTCCGTTTAAAGTACATCGTGCTTCTATAGTTCGCACGCCTGGCGATGTAACCTCACGCCAAGAATCTAGCCTGCATGGCTTTCCGGCAACCTAGCGGTGATATTGCAACGCGTATTGTTATTGTTATAGTATGCGTCTAAAATCACACACATTTATTTTTCTTTTTTTTATTAGGGCTAGATTATGTTTATTTTTATCTTCTCTTGGTAGCTCGGTGATCGGCTTGCCTTTCCCGCCATTAGGTTGTTTATCCCTTATTTTTTGTTAATGTGACCTGTGCAGTGTCCTGTTTACCCAGACGTGTGCAGCGACCTAATTCCTGGTTTCGCGTGCAGATTTTGTTACCGACCATGTGGTCGGAGATATTGTGCTCTCTTTCTTCGTCGATCGCCGTGGCGGACGGACGTGTTCTGGTTGTCTTTCATGTTTCTCGTTCGTTGTTGATCGTCGTGGCAGAAGGACGTGATTTTTGATTATCTGCCACAGCTTGCGCGAATTGATGGAATAAAATATTGCTGTAGTGTTTTCTTCCTTGTGACTGCCATATAGTTCCCAGCAATTGGGATTCAGTCAGCACGTTATTGCTCGAAGGAATATATTTCCTACACTCTGTTTGCATGTCTTTCGTCATACTGGGCCACCACGACGGGTAGACTGCTTGGCTCCACAACCTGTTTGCCACATAAAGATGGAGGCATGCCGTTTTAATACCTTGCCCATGGACGTAGCAAGCAAACTTGCCGGCAAGCTTACGGTACCGGTAGTAATGACCAGATACTGGTTGTTTTTGCTAATGTACCGATGAGTATATAATTGGTATAGAGTTTATTTTTAGTGTGGAGCAAATGGTATTTAGATGGCACTTCTTCTTGGGGGCAATTTTTTTAATTGGCCCACAATACAAAGCTTAGACTGGCCAACTGAAAGACCTAATCTCAACCAAACTGCTTTTGACAAAATCTATTTGTTTCCGAGGATCCAACTAGCAATAATTCATTCTAATTTTTAAATAATTTATCATTAATTTTTAAAACAACCCCGAAAGTTGGTCTTCGCCTGATACCTTTCTAGCATAAATTAGAGCTTTTGGTCAGCCACTTTTTTTGGCGCGAAATGTGTGACGTCATATGTAACGTTCTTATACGTTAGCAATTTTGCACTTACGATGTTTCCAAAAAATACTTTTGCAAAGTTTCAGCTGTACATTAAATGCATGCAAACTAGAGAGCTCTTTTCTTTTGCTTGTTGTCCCTTAATTTTCGCCGCAAATTTGCCTGGCCGTAAAAGCGGATTTTTTTTTCTGGCAAAATGACAGTGATTTTTCTAGGTGGCAAGTGAAGTACCGGTATATCATTCGTGCAGAACACAACACTAATTGAATAAGTTGTTGTGAACCAAGACCGTCAAACTCATATTTGGGTATATTTCACTAGTAAGGTACTGTTGTTGTTGTGATTACCATTCCTCGGGATGGAGGTACGGCACAAACCGCAATTCAGGTTCATACCGTCAACCTAATTGAAATTAGGCTCTGGGAAAGATGGCAGCCCATTTCGAACTAGTCATCAGTGGGGTGGTTGTAAATAAGCATAGTACAGGCATAGTAGGCATAGTACAGGCATAGTGGGCATAGTACAGGCATAGTAGACAGTACAAGCATAGTAGACATAGTACCGGTACAAAGATAGCAGGGGAGGTAAGCATTCAAAAACCAGTCGCACCAATATAAAGAAGCCTTACCTCTTTCTTTTCAAAAAAATTAATTTTATGAGTTTAGATTTAAGCATTGAAGGGGTGCAATGAGATTTCACATTAAAAGCTCAAGTTATTATCACTATGCCTGTACTATGCCTGTGCTATGCCTGTACTATGTCTTTACTATGCCTACTATGCCTGTACTATGCCTACTATGCTTACTATGCCTATTTATAACTACTGGTCATGGGTGACTGGCAGCCCCACCACCAACAAGGCAGACTGCCACTGATGGATACCCAAGAGTTGCCTTTTTTACGACATGCTGGGTGAGCAACTTCACAATTGTAACCTGGTGAAGTATGGGTCTGCCACATAAAGGTGGGAGCATCCCATTAAGTGCCTTGCACAAGGACACAACAAGCAAGCTTGTCGGCTTGTTCTCCATACTATCCCTTTTTTATGCTGAGTGCCAAGCAGGGAAGCTGTGAATACCATTTTTTAAAGTCTTCTGGTATGACTTGACTTAGGTCGTGAACTTCGGGTCTACTAATTGCAAAGTGGATGCTTTAACCACTACACCATCGTGCCAGTTGGGGCAAGTTACTCGTTACGCTTATTTGAATATCACTTGTATGAATAGCTATAATGCAAAACATCATAGTGAAACTAAACAAAATAAACCAGAACATGACAGCCTCTACTCACAAAAATTAATTTTTCTTACTGTCATTACAGTTGATCTATAGCAAGGCTTCTCAAATTCTGAGTCAAGATTCCATTTTGGATTGCACTATGTAATTTAGGGAACACAAAGCAAATCAGTTTTTGTGCTTTTAATGTTCTACATGAGTTCAAGCCTAGCATCTGGGAATCTGGTCTATAATAACATCAACTCTTATTGCTTTAAACTTTAGTTTTTATACTGCATTTGTAGGAGCAACAAGTTATGCTTTGTGATGTTATCATTGTTATGAAAAGAAGACCGTTATTCACTTTGCATTCATTCTAATTTTAGTGTATTTACTGAAAGAACTCATTTATTGTCTCAAGCTAAGTCTAAGCTAACTGCTTTCAAAAGCATAGAGTGGTTTTAGACTAAAGTTGAAACCGGTATTGGTTGTTTTGATTGTGAATCAATTTTTAGGTTTACACTTGCATGGAAACATTAAAATCACACAGAAAAAGTAGATAAGTCAAAAAAAAATAGAAACTATGATGACACATTTTGCAGCTTTGATTTACTTGTAGTAATAATAACAAAGTGGAAGAGCCTCTTTGATAAATTTGTTAGGAAACTTTATCTGCAGAATGCACAAAACCCTCCAGTATTTGGTTGCCTTTCCAACTTCTTGCCATTTACCTCTTTATGTTATGTGCTCTCTATTTTATGCAGATGGCAAGGAAGAAAAAAATAACTAAAATGAAGTACAGTGAAATCCGGTTAATTGCATAGCCAATTTGACAAACCTTTTTATGCAATTATGCAAATTATGCGTTTATGCGGAAGTGCTAAGTTCAGTTGACCCGCAACGAGCGTCACACTAAAAAACGTCTAAACATCAGACTTCAAAGCAAGCGCAATGCAATCATCCTACTCTTACTCAAAAACTAAACAAAACACACAGATTTTAAGGCTTAAACATTTATTTGTTTAAAGTGAAATACTGCGCAATTGTTGATTGTTTGATGTTATTTTGCATGCTATCTTGCATTTGTTTTTCCAAGCGAAGAAATATGTCCATATCCTCCCCTTTAGATTGTAGTCGTCGCCTAATTGTATCAAGTGCATGGAGCACTTCTTTATTTTTTGGTGTAGTCAAAGCAGTTGCATCAACAGGGCTTTCTTCATTGACGTCGTCTGTTTCAACTTGTTTATTGTGCAAAACTTCTGCACAAATATCAGTATCATCTTGAACACCTGTAACTTCAAGGCCATCATCAAGATTAACATATTGCGTGTATGTTTCCTGCATAAATGAGGGTGGAACTTCATCGGCTGTAAATCCGAGAAAAGGTTCATCAGGTGTTGCTGGTGTTAGACTGCGAAAAAAGCAGTTTCAAAATGTGTCTGCAGACACATCATTCCAAGCAGCGCTCATAAAATTTACTGCATCTAATACAGAAATAGACCGGACCACATCTGTCGCAGTGCAGTTTTCACCTGCATCAATTGTCAGCACAATTTTTTGTAACATTTGACGGCGGTAATAGTGTTTGAAGTTTTTAATAATGCCGTGGTCAAGTGGTTGAATATATGAAGTTGTTTTTGGTGGCAAAAATACAAGTTCAATGAATTGTAGTCCATTATTTTCAATTTTGTGGGCAGTACAATTGTCTAACAGCAAACAAACTTTTTTTCTCTGTTTCCTCAAGCGATCATTAAACCATTCCAACCATTCTTGAAAGAGTGTTGCAGTCATCCAGGAATTTTTATTGGATTTGTAAGTTACCAGGAGTTCTTTTATTTTCCTGAAGCAGCGTGGATTCGTCGATTTTCCAATGGCAAATGGTCGTAACTTATCTGAACCATCCATATTTGCAGTAAGTAGGACGGTCAAACGTTCTTTTGACTTCTTGCTACCAGAGAGTTTGTCATTTTTAAAGCCAAAGTTCCCTCTGGTAGTGCACAAAAGTAAAACCCTGTTTCATCACAGTTGTAAATCACAGTGATTGCAAAATGATAGCCACGTGTTTTGTTCTAAATTGGTAATTGTCTTTGAAGAACATTAATCACATCACACACTGTGTTGTTTTTGATCTCTAATCAGTAGCGGCCTTTCTTTTTATGATGTTAGCGATCGGCGCGTTCGTTAGCAGAATTGAAACAGTTTGTTTTTGTTTAGAATTTAAAAGTCATGCTTTTGTCGCTAAAATTTTGCATAATTTTATTCAGTAATCGAATAAATGCCATTCAATTCTATGCAATTAAGCAGATTATGCAATAAACCGGTATACGATTAACCGAAATTTTTTTTTAACAAATGATTGACTGTGGTTTGGGATTTATGATCTTTATGCGATAAAACGGATTATGCAATTATCCGGTATGCAATTAACCGGATTCAACTGTACCTTTTGTAGTTAATTAGATACCAGATCTATACCTGTAAACTGTAGCAGCTACTGTAACTGTGGTAGTCATGTAGATAAAATTTTCCACTTAGATCTTGGATTTGCAGCTACTTCATCCACTTAGAGTAATTTGTGGAATATCTAGATTAATGGTTTTAGACAAGGGTGTGCAGATCCCCAGAGGTTTGCAAGAGAGTTTTTGGTGATCCATGAACACTTTTGTGACTTTTGATAATGCTGGAAGTAATTAATTTTGTTGATTGCTGGTTAACTTTTTGATGAAATGTTTTGGTGGTTGGTGTAGTTTGCGTGGCATGGTTGATGGTTGGTGTGGCATGGTTTGAGTCCTCTGTGGTTTTTTGAAAACTGTTTGTTGCAGTTGGTTGGTCACTCCATACTTTAAAAATATCAACTGCCAAAAAAAAGGGTGCGCATTCAACAATTCAAGAAAATTAAACAATCTGAATTTTTGAGAAAGTGAAAGAGTCAACGATATTTGCACATTCAAAAATGGAGACTTTCAAGCAAAACATAGACAGAGGTCTACAACACTTATGATATTTTGGAAGCGTCTGTGACTGCAAAAGTTTAAAAACCATTGATCTAGATTTTTCATTTTAGCAATCTATGTGTTCCAATAAAAATTAGGTTAATTTGTTAAATAAAGGCTGAAAGTAAGACTACAGAGAAAAAGATATACTGATATTATTGGTAATGCAGTTTTTGGTTTGTCTTTACAATATCCTGTACTCTCTTATGTGGATGTTGTTGGTTCTTTATTAAGAAAATGATTAAATGCCTATATCCTGTTGATGTGTTCAGTTCTGAATTGGGGCTATAGGTGGATATTCTGAGTTTTAGTGTCCGTAGCCTGATAGCATAGTGTAGTCAAAGTTAAGCAGGCCTTGTCTACTTAAGTTTTGCAGTAGACAGTTAGACTATTAAAATTTATCTATGCCAAAATAGAAAATAAGAGCATTGGCTTTTTCCCCCTAACATTCTCTGGTGTTTTTGTTTGCAAACCATTCAGTATTACAGCTGTACAGCAAGTGGTGAAAGACCCTAAATTAAGTAAGGCCAGACAGTATTGAATTTTTTATTCCAATCAAGACGCCAGCTTGCGAGCTGTATCATGCTTATTATGCTATATCTTTTGCAGCAAGAACTTGAATTAATTGCGCATCAAAGATCTTCGAAGATGAAGATCTTCTAAAAACAAGCCCAAACGCCAATTGTATTGGCATAAGCGCCAAGTTTTCAAAATTTGCAAGGGGAAGAAGTAAAACTCTGACGATGTGCTTTGGTGACACAATAATTAGGGTGATTATGTAAGCCTTAAAAAATTCAAAAATAGCAGCCTATTGGTTACCAAAAGGCAGCGGCAGCGAAACACCTTGCTATTTCTGTTAAATAAGTTAATTTAAATTAAATTTGGTCACTCAAACTCTGCCACTCTTGCAAGAGTAATCTGCAATCATTTCAGAATATCTGGTTTACAGTGCACGTAAATAAAATCAATCCTTTGCCGACGCCCCACATGATCATGAGAAATATTACTTTCATGAAACAATGGGATGTTAGGTAGGTTACCACGACTATGACACAAGAACAAAAATTACTGGTGAACTTCAATTGTTGCTTAATTATGGTAAGTAATTTAACTACTTAAGTTTCTCTATCGTAATCAATTTAACAACATGGTTTTGCAGTTGCAAGTAAACTTTTGATCTAAAATTGGAAAGTATTTGATCGCCAAAGCTGCGCCACTTGAAATAAGAAAATTAAAATTTTTTGTACGATGCACTAGTCATTGTATCGTATTGCTTTCTTTGTAAATCGTATCTCTGAAAGCAATGTTATTGACAAATAACAACTTTTACCTGATTTTTGTCAACTAATTTTACAATCTATGCAGGAAGAGTTAATTTTTATGAAGTTTTGTCCCAGATGCGATGCTATTATCTGACCAGGTGTTATTAGGAAAGTGATGGTAGGTTTGAGACACTTCTGAAGCCTGTTTACAGAACCCTTGATGATAGTTGTAGTAGCACAGCTAGCTATTTTTTTTGCTCTCATTAATTTTTCATTCACCGTGTACCAAATACGTGAAAAGAGATGGCAAATATTTCATACGTGATATTTTATTTTTGTAAAAAGCATGCGAAACTTGACTGAATAAAGGAAACGGAGAAACTTATGGAGGCAAATATGTCCAAGTTTGGTAAATGCAGTTTTACGTCTAGTAGAAAAAATTGGAATGCTGATATTTGTAACTACACGTAAAACTACAGGATTTCATAAAGAGGCGCTGACTGCAAAAATATTAAGGTATATTCTTCATGTACAACCACATAGTTTTACTGCGTTTTTGAGGGAGCTGCCCTCCCTGGAAAAAATTTTTACCGACTCCGCCTACTCTACCCAGCGCCACTGTGTACAGGTAAAAGATTGCAATGTAGTCGCACATGCACAATTACTCTTCACAAAAGTTTTCTGTAGACAATGCACAACCTTCTGTTAGTTTCTACTATTTAATACTTTTTCTTTAAATTGGTAAACCAGATTAGATAATGCACTTCAATATTGAATCAAAAGACAATTTTGAAATGGTACATAGTGAACGGCAATTTTTATGAATGCCATAAAGTCATACGAAAATTTTACTGTATTACAAACTACTTTTCCAGCAATTAAAAAAAGGCTAGATTTCAACATAAAACGTTTCTAAAGAAATTGAAACTGCACTTTACATTTTCTTTTTCTCGTTTCAAGGCTTACTTCAATAAAGACTGGTAAGCTATCACAGCACATAGCTGTCAGCTACATTTTATTTTAAAAAATCTGGAAGGGATTTAAAACTAAAATTAGTTAGAAGTCAAATTACTAATACTTCTTACCTTTAGTTTTCATGAATAGCAAGTGAGAGGAGGTTATTTATTTCTAGTCTACAAAAACTGAACGATTCCTTCAAAAAATGGCGTTTTTGTGCTAAGCTGAAATCGAGAGCTATGTGCGTTTTTATTTTAACAAGCATGATTGAAATTAGCGTTGAAAGGTAAAGAAAACATAAATAAGTTCAGTAATTCCAACTTAGCTTAAATGTCCCTCGAAAACAAATGTCTTGTGTGAAAGTGAATTTTGAGAGCTATTTGCTACTACTGCTCTTTAGCTGTGACAGAAATTGGCAGGGTTACTTTATGTTCATTGCTTTTCAGTTAATTTGTAATAAAAAATAAACGTGATAACGGCGGGCGCAATATTTTAAGTCGTGGTCACTCACTGTTGCGTCACAGCCGCGCGATGTTTATGCGAGACGTTGCACTGCCCTAAATAAGTGTCAGTCCAACCTTTGATTCCTATTCACTGTCTCCCATGCATTAAACAGTTAATTAAAGATTTTGCTAGCCAAATTGCAAAAATTTTGACAAACAGAAAAAGTCATCGAAAACCGCCGGACTTTTTTTACGCACTGTTGAATTTTAACTGTGAATTCGCCAGACACAATTTCACAAATACGCACTTTTTTCGCCTTTAAAGGGAACATTGCTGATCATTCAAACAAAGTAAGGTAAGGATTTCAAAATAATCATTGTAATGCTTTTCAATCTAAAACAAGTTATGTGACAAAAAATCACCAATTCCAAGAGACATCAAGATTGCAACATTTCAAATTGCCTGTCCTCACGTTATTTGTTGTGATCAAAAGTTAACATTCTAACTAAGATATTTTAAGGTTTCCATATGCCTTGTAAAATCCTAAACTCACCACCTATGCAGTCCACTAAAGTTTTAGCAAGTCCAACTTTTAAAAGTTTGTCTATAAAGTGATTATAACTGTAGAATGCTTTGTTATTACTTATTGAGTTTTGAAGGTGTAATCTTAGCTTTCAATACGTGACTACATTTGTAATGTTTTTATCAAAATTATTTTAGCATTCTGTGTTGCTGTTTAAAACAACTGTTTTAAATCTAGTAAAGTTTGCAACTGATATCAAATTAAAATGACGGAATATAAAGGAGCGGCCAGTGAAGGCAATCGTGCCCTGCACATGCAAAAAAGAAGGGAAAAAGCCAAAGAACAAATTGCTGAGCTAAAAGCTAAAATTGTTAATGTAAGCTGTTGCAACACTATTTGCCAAGTAGGCTGCTGTGCTTAATGTACCAATAAGTTATTGTTTTCAGGAAAATGCCATCAAATCAAATATTCACAATAAATTCTCTGCTCACTTTGATGCTGTTGAAGCAGAATTAAAATCAAGCACAGTAGGTATGAATATATTGTCATTGTGTTCTCTTGTTCACTCATATGTTTACATGATAAAATATTTATATTGAAGTAGTTACTGGAACATTCATTTCCATATGCCTTTTTTATGGCCTAGCCATCACCCTAAATCATCAGGGTCTACCACTTGTTGGCTGCAATCTCTTCACTTAACTCTTTCCTAGGTATCTTCAAGTGTCAAATTTTTTCGTTTCATGTCATTCTTCACTGTCTTCTCCCAGATTTTTTATAATCTTCCTCTTGCATTTCCCACTATAGTCTTCTTTTGCACTTTTCGTGTTAAACTCTCTACATTTGTTTGAATAAAATGCCCCAACCATCTCAGTCAATGTGCTGTAAGTTGTTTGTGACATCTTCAACGTCTGTCCATTATCTTAGGACACTCTTGGCAATTTTGTTTGAAGTGTCTTGCCACACTATACTAATCATTCTTATTTTTGTGGTTTGCATTTGCCTGAAATCTGCTGTCTTTATTGCCCAACATTCATTCTCATTGCACATTACACTTTTCACACATGCTATATATATAGTTTGCCTTAAAATTTACTAGCGAGCAATCTGCCTCAAAGTGTACCCAACAATTTTTGACCTTTCTCCATTTAGCTCATATTCTTGATGTCGCAGTCTTGTCAGCGCTTCATATTTTCCAAGTCTGTTCCCCAAGTGACAAAATTTTTTTTAAGAATCTCAATGTGATCCTATTCCAATTTCATTTATTTTTTATCTTTATCACTGATGTCATCTTTACATCTGCCAGCCAGAAGCCACACTCGTTGTCTGTTCCACTCATCAACTTTTCTTTGATCTTTGAACATCTTTTATGTATCCAAGATTTACATTTTTGACATTAGATAGAGTTCCTTTTCATTTGCATATTCCATATGGTTCACCAGCATCATTGGCTACCTTTCTAAGTGTTTTTAGTTCCATTTTTCATTACTTTGTTAACAATTACTTTCAACCTTTTGCTTTCTGATACCTTTTTGCCAATCAACGTGTTTTTCTTTTACTTCTGCTAGTCATATCCAACAACAACTATAGTATCTACATGCAATAATTCTTTCATTGTTTTTGCTAAATGAGCAGTTAAAGCACGCACAACAGTTACAGAAAGCCATTGACTAAGCACCATGCCTTTAAGCACTCTAACTTTCGCTTGAAACCATTGTGACATTTTGCCATCAAGTTTCACTGATGTTTCAGCTTCCTTGCTCATCTGCATCACCTCTTTCATTTCTGGTTCCACCAAACGTTTCTTTTGTTGTGCCCAGCAAACCACTTCTCTGGGTACACAATTGAAGGCTTTCACCAAGTATGAAAACAAAATACAATTCCCTTCTAATTTATAGTTTTCAATTAGTTGTTTCACAGCAAATACAGCATTCGCTGTAAATTTTCCTTGCATGAAACCCATTTCAGTGTCACAGATTTCAACTACCTTACAGATTCTCCAAAAAAAAGTACTGTCATCTTCGGATATAAGGGATTTTTGCTTATAAGGGATGGTTTTAAATGGTCCCAATCATTTTCAATTTGAAATAATACAAAAATTATTCACTTATAAGGGATGCGAAGGGATTTTTGTTTATAAGGGACAAATTTCAAAGTCCCAATCATAATTTTCTATAGTAATTTCAGTCGATTATAAGGGATAACCCATTCTGCCAAGGGATTTCTGTCTGCGAGATGTCAAATTCAGCTTTATAGGCTGATCGTACTTCTGTAGCTGCCTTTTGGCTTTCAACTACGGTAGCAGTCTAATGCCCATTGCGACATTTGTATGCGGGGAATGTATGAAAAGCTTCAAAAAGGGTGTTTTGAGCATTTAAAACTTGCGATCTTACTGTATCGGATCAAACTGTGTACATTCGGTTATAAGGGATATCCGGATACAAGGGACTGATTGAGCTGGTCCCGACGTGTCTTATATCCGGAGTTGACAGTAGTAGCTGAGACAACTCAAATAAGAAGCAATTGCTTCATAAATGGTGCAATGTGTATTCAGCAATTTCTTTTCCTTTTGATAAAATAGCATCTGTTATGTCTTTCTAATCTTACAATTTTCGTAAATATTGTCTGTGTTAACAAAACAGAAATAAAATACTGATGCACGTTGTTATGATTAGATCAGTTGTAGAAAACATTGTAGTGCATTTTCGAATATTTTTGTTAGAATTAATTTTATACTTTACTCTACATTGTTGCCATTAGCATACATAATCGTCAAGGTTTTATTTTTATGTAATCACTATATCAAGGGAATATCTTGACTCCACGGTCTCATAGTTTTTCGATTTTCTCTTTTGGCCCTGCTTAATTTATTTTTGTCTGGCACTTTTTGTAAATATTTATTATAAGTTTAACTTACAAATATCCTAAATGTTGATTTTTAATGGTAATTTGCGTGCATGAATTAACTTAATTACAAGTGTAGCTTTATGGTATTTATCTTATAGGGCTACTCACACTGGATGAAATGCGTGAAAAACGTGAGAAACTAGTTAAAGAAAGAGAAAAACAGATAGCAACAACTAATGAGGCACAGTTGTAAGTCCATTTCTTTTGGTTCATTTATTGAAGTCTTTAGTTTTGCTAGTTTTCTGAACTTACCTTACGATGTGACATCACAATTTTCGAGAGTTTCACAAAAACTTGTTGGTAATACAGCTTGTTTTTTAGCTCTTTTTACCTCTATGGCTTTTCGCTGATCTATGTGATATGAATTTGGAATAGAACTACCTAGTAGTTACGGCCTACAATTTGAATATTCCAGCGTCCTGTTATTTTGACTTGTTGGAGTTTTCTAGATGCTTCATCATCATTTTGTCTCACGTTCAGAAGGCGTTTCGGGCTTTAGTCCAACACGAAAGTATTAGTTTATGTCTTGACAGACGATTTTTTTTTGAATTTTGTGTAATTTTCAGACAATCAAAACAGGATAAGGTAAAGAAGAAAGAAAAAGCTCGGAAGCTTGCAGCTCTCTCATTTCAGGTTGACGAAAACGATGATGAAGGTGAAGAAGAAGAAGAAGGTGATTGGGGGTGTAATTCAATTTTCTCCTGCACCCACTCAATAACACATGGGAGTGCTTTTGATTTCCATATTTTGCCATAAATCTCGGTTTCCGGCTGCAGCGCATTTCATCAATGCATCATAATGTCCCAAAAATCAGCTTAACTCTTTCGCTCTCGCGATCATCGATTGATGATCTCGTGTTTTCAGTGTTTCTCTCAAATTTTTCAAATTGAGTTACAAAATTAGTTTACTAAAAAATCGATTTGTGACTTTATTTTTCATCCGATTTTCATAAAATTTTAAAAAGATCACGCTTATTTCCTCACGCATCGGAAGATGTATAATTTGTGCCCTAATTCTTGGATTTTTATACCCAAAAAGGGTTAAAAAGACCAACAACCCAGTTGCAGACGACAAAATCTGCCGAATTCTCAGCACGTGCCAACTACGCTAAAATCAAATTGAGATTACATCTTTACCACGAAACCAAACCCTTTATCATTAACACAGTCTGAAAACTACTCTTTTGGGGCATCATTTGACAAAATTTCGAGCGATAATAATAAATTTTACTTTTTTATACTTTCAAATTTTTTAGGGGTCTCAAAACCCCCACAAACAAATTTGAATGATAAGTAGATAGAAGTAAAGTTAGTGTGTAAAGTATATGATATGTTGCTAAATACTGGTTTCATTTGAAAGCTTAGGAGATTTGCTTTCCAGCAATATATAACTTTAAATAGTTTAGACTAAGTGGTATATGATATTTACTGATCAAAAATGAGTACTGTACATCATATCAGTTCAAAACCCCCAAAATTTTTTGACTTACCTTCACTAAATTATGATTTTTAGAAAAACTACACCCTTTAAGAAGATAAAATAAATTGCAAATATTTCACTACTAAAGTTGTCATTTTGTATCAAGTTTCCAAAGAGACAAGAAGCGAAATACAAGTTTAAAAGCTAGCAGAAGTTTGGCTTCTCTAAATCAAAGTTTGCTGTATCCCCCTTGTTTCTCAAGAAATGGGAAGGGTGTAAACAAGCTGCTGTTTCATTGTCAGTGACAGCATATTCTATTTAAACTTGATATTTTCTGAATCTTGAAGAAATTCCCCGTTCAAAAATACATAATGTTACATGGTTTAGGCTAACCTCTAGCAGATAATGACTGATCATATTTTAGGTACTAAATTAAACTACCAAAATTTGGTACCGGTCAAAAAAAAGGTCATGTGCCTCAGAAAATTGCAAATTGTAGAAAACCTAGGCTTTCAGGTAAGTTTTGATTGATGTGCCTTGAAAGCTTATTTCCTTAGCATCATCTTGCGACCATTTCTAAAGAAATTGGTAGAAAATAAAATCTGTAGTGATCTTTGATGTGAGGGTACCTCTTTAATTTCGAAGTCAACTCAACCTCAGTTAGGGGGTTCATTTGCATAAAATTTGCATATTCAAAAAAAAATTTGTTTTTGTTTTTATTATATTTGAAATTCTCAAGAAATGTAGATTTCAACGATATAACACTTAATGTAAAAGTAAACAGCTGAGTAATGATTTACAAACAAACTTGAGGTACATAATTATGATTAATTATGATTGATTATGACAAGTTATGACAGTTTTTCGCACTGCCACCTTACGGACATTTTTTTTCGCTATTCACGCGGGAGCAAAAGAGTTAAAAAAGGAGTTGGTGGAAACTAGTCTTTTTAGTATATACTGTGTCAGCAACAAACATTAATGCATTACACTGAGCACACTTTTTGTTGCACCAACACCCACGCATATTTCTTTGCTGTAAAATCTCTCCCCTTTGGAGATGACTGCCAAATCAAGTCTTTGCAATGGGACATATTGGCTTTGTTTGATCATTTTTCCTAATCTCACCGACAAGAGCAGAGCGACTTCCTGGGACTGCGCTTTTTAAATTTGCTTTTTTTTGGTAATTAGAAGCACAGAAATTATTTATTGAGAAATATTCTTATGATTGTTTTGCAGTTGTTATTCCGAAAAAAGCAAAAAAGAATCCAGATGTAGATACAAGTTTTCTTCCCGATCGAGACCGAGAAGTACGTGTATATTTGTATAGAACTCCATCACAAATATTTGGTGATTTTTTTGTAACAGGCAAAAGAAATGGAACTACGAGAACAAATTCGAAAAGAATGGGTGGAGAAGCAAGAAAAGATCAAAAGTATGTTGCTCTCATGTGTGACAATGACTATAAACTGTGACTATAGTGACTATAATGACTGTGACTATAACTATGACAGCTGAAAATGATTAAGTTGGCGATGGCATTTGTATAGGTAAACGATGCCATGACTGGATGGTTTACGTTCAGTTTTACTTGTAAACGTTTCTGGATAAACTGAGCAACAAACTTGCAATCTGCACCAATCAACAGCGGCCTCAACATGGTGGGCGGTCTCCGATCCCGTTTGGGTTGGGTCAAAATGGCTGTTGGCCTTTCCCAGGGTCCCAGTTACCCTGGGCAATCCCCTCACACGACCATTTTTTGCCGTACTGCCCCCTGAACGACTGCAAAAGAGCAGCATACAACTTCTTTAAAATGAATCACCTGTCTTCTCCTGTGTGTCTCTCTTGCCTGTCTTCGTCTCCTCGTTCTTCTTCTACTCTTGATGAGCAGTAACGTTCACCCCAATCCTTTGCCATCTTTCCCTGTTTAGTGTGCACTGGAAACATGATCTGGTGGGGTAGGTCAGTGCAATGCTGCACCTGCTCCAAATGGATCCATTTAATGTGCTCACTGCTTTCTTTCTCTAAATTCAGAACTCTTGGCAGCTCTCACTCCTGGAGCTGCCCTCCTTTTGCGTCCCTCAATCTGCCCCCCTCTGCCAATGCAGCACTTCCACCCCACCCTTGCCTTCAAACCTCTTATCCCTCTTCCGCCCATTTTGTATCTTCTCCCTTTGCTCCCTCACCACTGCCTCTTGCTCCTGGCTGTCTTTCTACACCTCCTGCTTCCTCTTCCTCTCCTGACTCCTTCAGGGTTCTTTAATGGAATGCTGGCAGTCTCTGAGCCAGGAGCATTGAACTTCTACACTTTCTTTTGTTTCATCCCGTTGACTTTATCTGTATCCAGGAATCCAACCTTAACTCATCTTCCTCTTTCTGGATCCCTGGATTTTCTGCTCTGGGATTTGATTGCACCCACTCCCAGTCTGGCATTATCTCTCCTGATAACATGCATGCTAGCGGCGTCATCATTTTTGTCAGGCAGGGCTTATCGTTTGAACTTTCTACCTCTCTTTCTTTGCTTGACTCCTACTCTGATGATGTAGGAGTCAACATCTCTTTAAACAACTCTTTCTTGCTCTCATTTCTTAATGGTTATGCTCCCCCTATTTGCTCTTCTCTATTGGATTGCAGAACTGACTCTTTTTCTCCCTCCATTCTCCCCTCCCAGAAATCTCTTCATTCTTGAAGACTTCAATTGCCATTGCCCCCTCTGTGACTCAAAAGGTACTTCTGACCCCCATGGGGTGGAAGTATTTGATTGGATCATCTCTTCTGACCTTTCCCCCTCAATGATCCTGACATACCTACTCTTCTCCATCGCTCTTTCCCTGACATCTTCTTTGCTTCTTTCTTGCCTTATCTTGCTCCTGGGAGGTGCTTTAAGACTTGGGCTCTGATCACTAACAATTCTTCTAACTGTCCCTCTCCAATCTTTCGCCCCAACAAGTGTCTCCCATCCTTCAATTTTCAGAAAGCTTGCTGTATTGGTATTGCCTTTTACTTGATTCCCACTCTCCTTCTGCCAAGAAATACTCCTCTCTTTCTTCTGCTGCTGCTGTCTTTACTTTTCTGACACTGAATGCGGCTAAATCTTCCATTTCTTTTGGCTGCGTCAAACGCCATCCTAAAGCATGGTGGTCCGCTGAAGTGGAAAGCCTTACGTCTTTTACTACCGCTCACAGAGGTGATGAAGATTGCCAGGCTTACATGTCCGCTTCCTGATGTGCTTCGTCTGTCATCGCCAAGGCCAAGGCGGAGGCATGGCTGACGACTTGCTCTTCTCTCTTGCCTAAATCTAACCCTAAATCTGTGTACTCTCTTCTTTGTTCTGTCGCTGGCTCTTCTTCCTCACCTTCCTCCTCTCCTAACTTTCCCAGGGATCGGCTTCGGTTGTCGCCGATTACCTGAAATCCCACTTTTCTGTCACCCAGCCAAAGGCCCTGCATAGCAGAGCCAGAAGTTATCTTTCCAAGCTCCTCTGAGGCATGTGCCCTGAAGAGTCTCACTCGTCCTTTTACTCTCTTTTCTCTCCCACTGAATTTCTTGCGGCTGCCTCTAATCTCTCCCTGTCCACTGCCACTGGCCCAGGCAAAATTGCTTATCCTATGCTAAAGCACCTTCCTCGCTCTGGCATGGATTTTCTTGTTCACATTTTCAATCATTCTTGGACTTTACATTTCTTTCCTTCTATCTTCCGACCTATCTCTCTCACCTCCTGCGTATCAAAGCTTTTTGAACGCATTATACTATCTCATCTACTTTTCTTTCTGGAGTCTAATTCCATTTTCTTATTGCCATGCCAGTTTCCACCCTGGATGGTCTACTCTAGATCAAATTCTGTTCCTTTCTCAGTCCATTTCGAATGGGTTTAACAAACCTAGGTCAGGCTCTCTTACGATCCTCTACCATTGATTTCTCCAAAGCTCTCAATCCGAGCAAATGTGAGGCTTCCTTCTTTTAAGTGAATCCCCACCAAGCTAACCTCCAGTCCAACTTCCTCTTACTCAGCTGCTGCCTCCGCTTCAATCCCACTCCAACTTTTCTTGGGGTCATCTTTGACAGCACTCTTTCTTTTTCTGAACATGTTTCTTCGCTGAAGGCCAACTTTTTCCCTTGTCTGAGGGCCTTATGCTGTATCTTTGTTTCCTCACGGGCTTCTATAAAGAGTTTCTCTCTTTTTTGTATGAAGCTTTTCTTCGGCCCCTTCTCACATATGCTTCACCCGGATGGTTTCCTTTCCTAAGCGTTACCAATATCACCAAATTGGAACACTTTCACAGAGCGGCTAGTCGCGCCATCACCAGCTGCCTCTCGTCTCCCCTATCCCACTTTTTCTCTCCGAGGCTTCTTTACCTCCCCTAGGAGTCACTCTAACCCATTTCACTCTTGTCATCTTATGAGCGGGCTTTTCGTCTCCCAACCTCCTTTCCAATTTCAGATTTGGCCAGACTTGGAGTGAAACCAAGACTCTGCAGATCTTCCTGGAGAGCTTTTGCGTCCACTCACCTGCTTATGCTTTCTTCTACTTCCCCTATGGAGGCTTTTCTTGCGTGCCCTCCCTTTTCTCCGTGGAACGTTCCTTCCTTCACTCTGGAGTTCACCCTCTCTTCTTCATGCTCCCGCTCTGATCCCCCTCTCACTCGACAAGGTGTGGCTCTTGCTCACCTTTACTCTCTCCCCACTTTACGATCTGGTACTCTGGACTGACAGCTCTGTTCCTTTCTCTTTTGGCAAAGACGGCTATGACGTACTTGCCAACTGCTCTCTCTGTCACACTGAGACCACTCTTTCCTTTGCGGCAGGCCCAGTATGCTCAAGTTTCTCTGCTGAAGCCTGCGCCATTCTGCAAGCTCTTTGCTGGTCTCGGCAGCACCAACAGGTCTGCCATTTCTCTTGTCTTCTCCTCCTATCTGACTCTCATTCTGTCCTCGCCACCCTGTCCTCTCCTCCATCTTTCCATTTACCTCAATCTCTCTGGCAGATCTGGTAGAAACTGTCCTCTCTCTTTCTCTTCCTGTTCTATCAGGCTACAATGGTTCCCCGGACATTCGTTTCTCCCGGGGAACGACGCGGCTGATGAGCTGGCTAGACGGGACACTACTCGTGCCCTCCGCAATCCCTTGTAGTCTCTTTCGTATTCACTTTTGTCTTTTCTCGGACTGGAGGCGTACTGTCTCATGGAAATTCTTCGACACACAGATTCCCTCAATTTCCACCGAGGAACTTTTGCTCCCTCGTCATGCTCGCTGTATCCTCTTTGGTCTACGCTGCAAAGGACACAGTCTTCTGTTAAGTTCTCATCTTTCTAGGATTGGCAGAATCGATAATTTTTGTTGCAGCGCCTGTGGACACTCGTTCCAGGACACCTCTTATCTCATTCTGCACTGTCCAGCTACGGACTCTGCGCCGCTCGCTTTTTGGCGACTCTCTGTCTCTTTACGACCTCTGCTTCAGGCCTTGGGGTGTTGCCCTGCTTCTGGGGCTCCATGGTCTTCCGCCATGCCCCCATCCCACGGAAAGGGTCGGGAAACAACAACAATAACAAACTTGTATTAGAAAAGTTTACGAGTCCAGCGTTGAAAGCATTACGTAATCCGCGGCATGGTCGAGTCAAATCACTTTGAAGCTCGTGCTTCGGTTTCAAACTATATCTTGCGCCAATTTCAACTTCATTTGTTAATGGCTGCTAACCCTGAAATGCGTCATTTTGGAGTTTCCAAACGCTCCGTTTATTTTGTGTTGGCTGAATTTTATCTTATCATTGTCATAAAATAGTTGAGTCTCGCAGGACTAGACTCTGGGATCTGTGGATTGCCAGACCAGCGCTACCATCTAAAAGTATCTTCGCCAGCGCACACGTTTTTTGAACTTCTTTGTTTTGTGATTTCAGACGAAGAAATTGAAATAACATACAGCTACTGGGATGGTTCTGGCCACCGAAGAAAAGTCAAAGCAAGTATTACAAACAAAGCCAATAAAGCAACTAGAAAGGAGGAGTTATTACGACTGCTGTCCTCCATTACTCGTGTTGATTTATCAAAAATAAGACGCAACTACAGTGTAATATCGAGACGTATAAAACTTTGCCCACTCGGTTTCTCTTCTTGACTTTCTCGTCATCAGATTTCTAGTTCGGTCGTGGAGAGATGCCAGGCTTTTATAACTTCATGTCCTTACGCCATGCAACATCTCCGAGATTTCCGCAGTAAATTGGTCTGATTTTCACAGTGAATTGGTAGCTCTAAGTTTGATGCTAAGTGCTAACGTAAGTATGTGTTTAGATGAGAAAGGGAAACAGTATTCAGCAATTCCTTTTGCGCTGTATCGAACAGTTGAGGCCCGATTTCGGCGAACTAAGAGCAGCAGGTAAAGACCGGAACAAGCTGATATTAAAATTGTTGGTAACGTAGGTCAACGCAATAAGGTGCTATCAGGCAATCGTGAGGTGATTTCAATCTCGATTTTCCATGGTTTTATGTTCTGTGACCTCACGAAGGCAACGCCGCACCGTAATTTTATCTGCTTAAACGCAGTGCATCTGGTAGAAATCAACTGTGTCTGCAGCTACCGACTGACGACTCAATAGAGGATTCAAGGACATAGGCTCTTCTATACATAGAGTTGCATTGGTACTTCGTTGACGAACCTCTACTTGACTAGATTTTGTCGTTAGACTTGACACAAACGTATTGACTACTAATTTTCACAGGTGTAGAGCACCTCATGTACATTAAAGAAGATCTAATTATTCCGCAACATTACACGTTTTATGACTTCATCATGACGAAAGCGAGAGGAAAAAGTGGTGCTTTGTTCAGTTTCGATGTTCACGATGATGTGAGACTGATAGGTGATGCCAGCATAGAAAAAGATGAAGTAAGAAATATGTTTGAGCGTAACCACTAAAGGAAGACCACGGCTTTCCACCTGCCCTCACTTCGTAGTGACGAAAAACAGTTTTAAACCTTTATGGCTCTTGTTTGAAAGTACTTCACTTTTTCTGCTTCAAAATTTCTTATTGATCAAAAACAGTGATATTTGAAGAACAGTGCTTTTTCCCCCCATGTAGTTATTTGATTAAAAGTAAGCGACGTTTTTTAAAGGTAGTCATGTAATCACAAAAGTTATTGTATACTCAGATTAGCTGTTTGATCAAAAGCAACGATATTTTTCCGGCGAAGTCATTTGATTGAAAATGGTGATGTTTTTCTTAGGGATTTAATCAAAAACAGCGATATTTTTTGCGTAGCCATTTGGCCAAAAACAATGCATTTTCTCTACTTAGCTGTGTAGTAGCATTTTGTATTTTAGTCTCACGCCGGTAAAGTTGTTTTGCGGCATTGGTATGAAAAGAACAAACACATCTTTCCTGCGAATCGTTGGGAGCCGTATGACCCGGAAAAGAAATGGGAAAAATATACGGTAAGTGGGCGCTACATTGTTTTTCTCGTTTTTATCCTCTCAGGCTCGCAGAACCGTGACAATTCCGCCAAACAAAGGCTAAGTTTGCCTAGATCTGCTTTGGAGCCTCCGAGTTTCAACATTTTGCTTGGCATGCCGATAAATTTTCCACTTGTTATTTACATCTTTCCCAATGTTCCAACGATTTGTTGTTGTTACCCAATCCCTTTCGAGAGAGGGGGCTATTGCGGTAAATCATGAGATTCCAGAAGCCGGGCAACTCCCCAAGGCCTGGACCAGAGGTCGTAGAGAGAAAAGAAGTCGCCAAAGAGCACCTGTCGCAAAAAATCCGTTGCAGGACAGTGCAGAATGAGATGAGAGGTATTGAGGATTCGAAGACCACAGGCGCTGCACGAAGGACTCTCGGTTTTGCCGATTCTAGAAAGATAAGAGTTTAACAGAAGGCTTGGCTGTGTCAGCGAAGATTAGAGAACAGAACGAGTATGACGAGGAAGCACAAGTTCTTCAGTGGAAACCGAGGGAACCTGTGTGTCGAAGAATTTTGATGAGACAGCATGCCTCCAGTCCGAGAAAAGACAAGAGTGGATACCAAAGGTAAGAGGAGAGAGAGAGAGAGAGTATGGGATTGTGGATGGCTGGAACAGTGCACCCTGGCTGGCCAACTCATCCGCCGTGTTATTTCTAGGGAGAAACTAATGGCCGGAACCCATTTGTAACCTGATGGTAGAGGAGAAGAAAGAAGGTAGTTTCTGCCAGATTATCCAGAGAGTGCGAGATAAAAGGAAGAATGGAGGAAAGGAAAGCGTCGCAAAAACAGAGTGAGGGTGAGAGAAGGATAACGGAAGAGAAGTAGCAGTCTTGGTGCTGCCACCGAGACCAGCGAAGAGCTTGCATAATGGCGTTGGCTTCAGCAGAAAAGCTTGAACACACTGGGCCTGCCGAATAGAAAAGGGTGGCCTGAGCGCTGCCAAGCGAGCAAATGGCAAGAACGCTGGAGCCTGCTTTGTCCAAAGGAAAAGGAACAGAGCCATCCATCCAAATCACGACCTCGTGAGGTGGGAGAGGATCTACGTGGGAAACAGTCGCACCTTGGCAAGGAACAGGTTGGTCAGAGTGATCTCTACGATAAAGGAAGGTGGGTTGCAGGAAGGGGAGGGAGATCAAGCATGGAGAGCCTTCTTGGGGGAAGTAGGAGAAAGCATGAGCAAGTGAGTGGACGCGACGAATTTTCAAAAGGGGTTGGAAGACTAAGCACCCCTCATAAGATGACAGAGCAAAATGAGTCAGAGTGTCTCGAAGGAGAGGAAGGGACGCTTCTGAGAGGAGAAGAGGGATAGGGGATGGTGAGAGATTGCCGCTTGATGAAGGCGTTCCAACGTTGTAGTGTTGGTATAGTTGAGAAACGGAAACCATCCGGGTGAAGCGTTGATGAGAATGGGCCGAAAAAAAGCATATTGCATAAGTGAAAGAGATTCCTCGGAGGGGCCTCATGAGAAAGCAGAGATGCAGCATAAGGCCTTCGCACGAGGCAAGAACTTGGTCTGTAGCGAAGTTACATACACGGAATAGGAAAGAGTGTGGTCCAAGAAAAGTCGGAGTGGGATTAAAGCGTAGAGGGGAGTTGCGTAAGAGGAGTTGGGGCTGAGGATTAGCTTGCTAGGGATTCAACGAAAAGAAGGAGGCCTCACATTTGCTCCAATTGAGAGGAAGATGCCAGAGCTCAGATTAGCGCTCCAGTCGAATTAAAGGTCTTTGCATGGCTTTCACGGCAGCAGGGACCGAAGGAAAGGAGGATTAAATAGCCAGGTCGTCAGCATAAGGAAAACAGCTGACGGAAGAAGGTAGAGACGTAGGGATATCATTGATGAAAAGAGAGAAGAACAAAGCCAAGAACGGATCCTTGTGGAACACTTCGACGGACTCGAAGGGAACGACTTTAGTGATTTTGATAAACCACGCAAGCGCGCTTGTCAGAAAGTAAGATTTGAGTCCATCGAACGAAGCAAAACGTTGGGCCAGTTTAAATAAAGTTTGTGGAAAAGAGCGGGATGCTTTCCTAGTCAAAGCTTTAGAGAATTTTGTGGTAGAAAGAATCGCGCGAGAGCCCGGCTCGGGTTTGTTAAACCCATTTAATATTGACTGCGAAAGATAAAGAACTTGATCCAAAATAGACCGGCCTTGCGTGGAGGTAGAATGGAATTCAGTTCCAGAAAGAAGAGTAGTTGGGATAGAATGATGCGATAGCAGAATTTCGCGATACATGAGGCGAAAGAGATAGGTCGGAAGGAAGCAATTGAGTCGAGAGCTTTTCTCGTCTCGTGGGTGAGAATAATAGATTAGGACTTCCAGATGGAGGGAAAGAAGTGCAAAGACCCGAAGAGATTATAAAGATGTAATAAAAAAGATCCATGCCAGTGCGAGGGAAGTGCTTTAGCATGGGGTATGCAACTCTATTTGAACCGGTAGCGAAGGAGGATGAGACATTGGCAGCAGCCGCCAGAAACTCAGTGTAGGTGAGTGGCGAGCAGAAAGAGGAATGCATGACTCTTCGGAACATGAGACCTGACAGAGCTCAAGCAAAAGGCCTCTGGCTCTGTTACGCAAAGCCTTTTGTAGAGAGACAGAAAAGTAGGATCTCAGGTACTTGGCATAAACCAATGCCGACTCTCTAGGAGAGGAGCTGGCAGCTGGCAGAAGAGGAAGAAGTAGAGTCAGCAACAGAGCGAAGGATAAAATTAACTAATTTAGGAGAAAGAGGGGCATGTTTTGCGCCATTCCTTAGCCTTGGCTTTGGCAGTGACGGAAGAGGCATGCCGAGAGGCTGAAATATAACCCTGGCGCTCTTCGTCACTGGCGTGAGTGAAGGCAAAAAAGCCTTTTGTCTTTTCCTAACCACTTCTTCCCCTTTGGAAGACCACCAGGCTTTAGGTTGGCGTTGTACGCGGCAACAAAGCAATGGAAGATTAAGCCGCATTCAGTGCCAAAGAGGTAAAGAGTACAGCAGCAGAGGAAACAGAATGAGAGTAGTATTCTTTTGCAGAAGGACAGTGTGAATCGAAGTAAAGAGCAAAGTCATCCCAACAAGCTTTCTGAAAATTTAAGAAAGGAAAACGCTCATTGAGGTTGGAGAGTGAGGGGAAGAGGGACGGAAAAGAGAATTGGGAGATTAGAACCCAAGCCTTGAAGCACTTCCCGAGAGCAGAAAAGAGCGAGAGAGGAGGGAGCAAAGGAAAAGTAAAGGGAGGAGCAGCTGCCAGAGGAACGTTGAAGAAGAGGGATGCTAGGGTCATTGAGGGGAAGAAGATAAAGAATGAGAGGGAAGGGTATGTGAGGAAGAGAGGGAAGGGCTGCATTGGCAGAGGGGTGGCTAAGTAGATTGTTGGGCACAGTGGAAGTATACGTGCTGGAGGCCCCCGGAGAAGACCTAGTGTTGGTGGACTGGGAACCGCCAGGGAAAGCCGAGATGCAGCAGGAAGGACAGCTCCAAGAGTGAGAGCTGAATATGGAGTTAAACTCCGAAGAAAAGAGGAAGGTGCATTTTAAATGTACTCATTTACACCAGATACAGCATTGCACTAACGTACCCCTCCAAGCCACATTGCCGGCGCACACGAAACATGATAAAATAAAACCAGGATTTAGATGAACGTCGCCGCTCAAAAGTAGAAGGCGAGAAAGAGAAAAAACAGACAATTTTAAAGTGCGTTTGTGCTGCCCTTCTGCGGTCGTTCAAAGAGTTGCACTGCAAAAAATGTTTGGTTTGGGGAGAGCCCGGGATGTCTGGGACCCTCGGGGAGGCCAAAAGTCAATTTGACTCAATCTGATGGGGTCAGGGACAGCACCACCACGTTGAGACGGTTTTAGATTGGTGCAGATGTTCCAACGTCGCAGTGGTCGTTGGACCGAAATCAAAATAATGCGCCCGATTTGGCGTGAAACGGCGTGCTTGGCAATGTTAACGACTACGCCTTATGTGTTCTGCTTCGGACTTTACGCCACATTTTATTTGTCAGCTCTTCAACTGTGTAGTATAGTCGTATTACGGCGGCTACTCCAGATCACGAGGAAGTTTTCCTACGCCCGGAGCTTGCTAATCTCCATGCACCCATCTTATTTCTGTTTACCCCTCCTCTTGAGATAGAGATTCGGTGCGAACCGGATGCCCAGGTTCACAACATTAATAGAAACGCGATCAGCGAAAGAAGCGAGAGATTTATTTGGCAAATTTGAGTAAAAAAACACGACAAAAACATAAACACTCTTCCAAATGACTAGGAAGCGCCATTAAATAAACACGAAGGCTTACCAAGTGAAGTTGTATCCTGGTGAATAACTACAACAGCGATGTCTTCATGTGTCCAGTTGTAAAGCTTTTCAAGTATCAATAGGCTAACGGCTAAGTTGGCCTCCCACATTTTGGTGAGGAGAGATTACTCCTCTTTTTTGAGGAGAGGAGGATGTGTGAAGGAGATAGCTATTGTTATTGAGAGGTCAGAGATATTTTCTGTTTTTTTTCCACCACTGCTGCTAACACAGCCGGTTTACAGTTTGCTATGGTTTACTACTTTTGTGTTAACTTTTTTAAGAATGTAATTTAGTGGTTTCTAACTGGGATTGCATCGACTCGCAGAGGTTTACGGAAAACTTTTGGAAGTCCACAAAGGGCGTCTGTAAGGTACTGCATATGGGTTACAGTTACGGCGAAAGAGGATCTATAGATGTAGGTAAACACCAAAAACATCCAAAGGGAGTCGTTTTTTTGATGGTTTTGAACAACTATGCCCATTGAGTTGTGGGGTTTACAGCATTAGCAAAGTCTTCAAAACAGTCCGTGACGTCAAAATGGGCAGCCTACTTTAATGCCGTGAAACTAGGTGGGCAACCCAGTTTAACTCTAGCGATGGTACAAGACGGGAATCACTTATCTAATTGATGCAGAAGATAGGCTGTAGCGTTGGCTTTTTTTTCATATTGCAGTTGGCATTTGTCGTGTTGCCTACTTCCTTCTTTCGTACCACAAACATTTTGCTTGCTCACGTTCTTCGCGGTTCGGATTGAATAAATGAATTAAAAAGATTTGATTGATTTTCTTTTAGATCAAATAATCGTTTCGTATTCTTTCATTTCGAAATGGAATGAGTATGTTCGTGTGAAATCCATATTCTGCAAAGCTAGAGAGGAGAGAAAGCAGTGTATTATACGTACAGTTGGTTTGGTCTTGGATTTGTCATCAGTTTCCTATTTTTGATAAATACTGTGGTTGCTAAGTTTATTTGCATGTCGTCTGGTTATTTGCAATTTCATTTAACCTTTATTATTAAGATTTATTTGCTGTTGTTTGAAAGTATTTGCAACAAGTTGGCAAAGATGTACCATGGTCAATGGTGTAGCTAGGGGTCGCGCAGGGTGGCTGGCTTGGACCAAAAGAGACAACATTTTAGCTGTGTTTACACAAGATTCTCACTCGAACATTTATGATTTGCTTGATCGAAAATGGGGCAGCATATTTTGCTTTCGCATCGGGCTTTCAAAACTCACGCTACTCCACCGATTATGATACTGCTTTTATTGTTTACAACGGTGTGCAACTGTGCATACCTCGGCCCGTGAAAAGATGTGACTTGTAGCTCACGTCCCCAAATTGGTTATCCGAAACGAAAAATGTGTTCAGTTTTTAAAGTCGATCTTTTGGAACTGAAGCGGTAATGCAGTGGTAAGAGAATCCGCTTCGTAGTCGGTAAACCTGGGTTAAATTCCGTTGTCGAATGATTCCTAAGGCTTTAGAAATAGTATTCACTGATTTCCCATTGGGCGCTTGCAATCGGAGTGACCTAGAAGGTGAAACATGAAACCGATTTTACGTAGACATAATTAAAAATAGTGGCGAGCCTTATTGGGCTCTACACGTAGCAGCTGTTGGCGTCATAGGGTTGATCTCCAAAAAAGCTGTTCAATTTAACTCTTTCGCTCCCGCGTGAATAGCGAAAAAAATGCCCGTAAGGTGGCAGCGGGAAAAACTGTCATAATAAATCATAATTATGTACCTCAAGTTTGTTTGTAAATCATTACTCAGCTGTTTACTTCTACATTAAGTGTTATATATCGTTGAAATCTACATTTCTTGAGGATTTCAAATATAATAAAAACAAAAACAAATTATTTTTTTTTGAATATGCAAATTTTATGCAAATTACCCCCCCCAACTGGGGGGTAGTTGTCTTCGAAATTAAAGAGGTACCCTCACCTCAAAGATCACTACAGAATTTATTTTCTACCAATTTCTTTAGAAATGGTCGCAAGATGATGCTAAGGAAATAAGCTTTCAAGGTACATCACTCAAAACTTACCTAAGAGCCTAGGTTTTCTACAATTTGCAATTTTCTGAGGCACATGACCTTTTTTTTGACCGGTACCAAATTTTGGTAGTTTAATTTAGTACCTAAAATATGATCAGTCATTATCTGCTAGAGGTTAGCCTAAACCATGTAACATTATGTAATTTTGAACGGGGAATTTCTTCAAGATTCAGAAAATATCAAGTTTAAATAGAATATGCTGTCACTGACAATGAAACAGCAGCTTGTTTACACCCTTCCCATTTCTTGAGAAACAAGGGGGATACAGCAAACTTTGATTTAGAGAAGACAAACTTCTGCTAGCTTTTAAACTTGTATTTCAGTCTTTGTCTCCTTGGAAACTTGATGCAAAATGACGACTTTAGTAGTGAAATATTTGCAATTTATTTTATCTTCTTAAAGGGTGTAGTTTTTCTAAAAATCATAATTTAGTGAAGGTAAGTCAAAAAATTTTGGGGGTTTTGAACTGATATGATGTACAGTACTCATTTTTGATCAGTAAATATCATATACCACTTAGTCTAAACTATTTAAAGTTATATATTGCTGGAAAGCAAATTTCCTAAGCTTTCAAATGAGACGGGTATTTAGCAACTTATGATATTTTTTACGCACTAACTTTACTTTTATCTACTTATCATTCAAATTTGTTTGTGGGGGTTTTGAGACCCCTAAAAAATTTGAAAGTTTAAAAAAGTAAAATTTATTATTATCGCTCAAAATGTTGTCAAATGATGCCCCAAAAGAGTAGTTTTCAGACTGTGTTAATGCTAAAGGGTTTGGTTTCGTGGTAAAGATGTAATCTCAATTTGATTTTGGTGTAGTTGGCACGTGCTGAGAATTTGGCCGATTTTGTCGACTGCAACTGGGTTGTTGGTCTTTTTAACCCTTTTTGGGTATAAAAATCCAAGAATTAGGGCACAAATTATACATCTTCCGATGCGTGAGGAAATAAGCTTGATTTTTTGAAAATTTTATGAAAATCGGATGAAAAGTAAAGTCACAAATTGATTTTTTAGTAAACTAATAACTCAATTTGAAAAATTTGAGGAAAACACGAGATCATCAATCGATGATCGCGAGAGCGAAAGAGTTCAGAACTGGCTTTTTGAGATCGATCTCAAAATAAAACAGTTATCAAAAAGAGTCAGCGTCTGGCCCACGGTATAGCCCGGTGCAGTGATATTAGCTCGCCTTCAAAAAAGGTTGCTCTCCCGTAGTTTTTAATATGAAACAGTTGTAAGTCTTTATCGGTCTCTGCTGTCCGTGGGTGTAACTCGGTGGTGAATTTACGGTGAAGAAAGAGAGGCACTGCCTTAGGCCCTCATAGACAAGTCCTATAAACTCTTGACCCCGAAAAATGCGTTGATCTTCAAAAAAAGCTCTTGTTGCCGAAACCGTAGACCTTCGAAATCGAAGTGATCTCCACATGACTAAAGAAAAAAGGGTATCCAACGAGTATTTAGCCAGTGCTTGTAAAATCTCGCATCAGGCTTCTAAATCCTCAATCCACTATTGATGTAACTAATATCTGTACATTTAAGGGCCATGACTTGATGTAAAATAGGGCATATCAAGGAAAATAATTTTTTTTAACCGCAGTCTTCGTTTATTACTGTCATCATCAAAAATTGAACAATTGTCCAGTTTTTTTCCTACGCTTTAGACAAAGTTTTTCGTAAATTACTGAAAATGCTCAATAAAAATTCCAGTTTTGTTAGTTTGTTGCTTTAGTAGTACTTATAAATGCAAAGGTTTTGAGTTTGTCACGAATAAAGTAATCCATGCAGGAGATTTTGTTACCTTGCCTGTGACTTACGAGCAAGAAGGTAGGTGGTAGTTAATGTAGACACTTTAGGTCTGATTTTTATGTTTTGAAAGCGATCGCTGCTTCGCCCAAGTATTTGAACAGTTTAAACCAGTGCTTCGTTAATATTGCTTCTCAGACATATGCAGACAGTCTATTTACCATCCATTGGTGTCTCCATTTTCATTTTGCTGCGTTCGTGCAGAAACTTCTTTACGATGACTTCCTTTAATGAATTGTAGTGAGCAGGTAATTCTCGAAAGTAAAAGACTAACAAACGGAATATTGGTACTTAATAACTCCGAAGCAAGTCTGAACAAACTGTTATGCTTAGCGCTGCTTTCTTGCGCATTTCAAAAACAGAAATGCCATTACAATTTGGTTAAAAATTACGAAAAAGTATTGCCGTGAAATCGCTGAGTTCGGGCACCCAAAAAGTGTTGCCCCAAGTTAAAAAAATCACAAGGTTATATGGTTCGCTAATTATAGCTATTTTATATTTTTGCTGAAACTAGTTAGCAAAGTGCAACTCCCTAGAATAGTACTACCGTAGCAAGCATGAACCTCTACCTTTAGAAATGCCATTGTCACTTTGGACGCGCCGATACTCATGCCAAAGCTTGCGTGTTTTATTGATTTAAAATGGTGAAGCTGCTCACCCAGCACTGTTAAGAGGTGACTTGAGTATCCACCAAAAGCAACGAGCCTGGTTGGTGATGTGACTACTAGCCTGCATTCGTATTTACGACTGGCTCAAAATAGACTGCTGCTTTATCCTGGTTTAATTTTGGTTAGGCTAGCAGTATGGATCGAAAAGCAACCGTTTTATGCCGAGCCTTCATCCCAAGAAAAGTAGGGGTAGGCTCAGCAAAACAAGCAGAAGGTCAAAGGATGGATAAGCAACAATCAAAAAATCTACAAGTAGCGGCGTGAGTTGAAAGATGGATAGGTGGCATCTAAAATTTGACTTGTGTTGACAGTGACGACGAAATGCAAAGAAAAACATTTGATGAAATGAACTGGCTAACCAAGTTGGCCAACCTTCGTCTTGATGATGATTAAGCTAGAAACAAAATGTCCGCTGCATGATGCTAGAGTACAATCATACACTGTCGTTCTTTCGGACTGCCAAACATTTCACTTCAGTACCATACGCGATTTAAAAGTCGTTGTTTGCATAGTGAGCGTGGCAACAAAAGAAGCCCAAGTTTTAAAACAAATCAAGTCGTAACATTAAAGTTCTGCGACAGGCTCCTTACTATTAAAGAAAATATTGAAGTAAGCGGTTTAGAAAAATAGTTACAGATGTTACCAAGCTCTGAAGTCTCAAATCGAGCGGTAAGTTTGTGTATACGAGCTGTAATTGTGGTGCGAATACTTTTTGCCAAAGTAAACTTTCTTTCGTAAATATCAAAGCTCAATCATGTACCTTTGTTCACTTGGTGTTGTTACAAAGTAAACTGACATAGTGTTATCACAATGCAACGCTTTTAGTAGTAGGTGATATTGAGGTTGTTAAGAAGCTAATCAGGTGTTGGTACCGGTATTCTACTCGTGATTGCGATAAATCATTATTATCCATACCTATTTACATGCATCAAGCATGTTGTACTCGCATATAAGCAAGGCGACGTAATAAATCTATATGAAACCTCACAACTTGGCGAAACCAGTATAATTTAGCTCATTAAAAATGGTACTACCTTATTTCTATTCATTTATAGCAGAGGTTTCTAACATTTTTACTGGCCGTATCCCTTTGTTTCGTTGGAGCATTCTTCTTACCCCCTATATTCGGAGCCATCTTTGCTAATGCAAGCAAGTCAGAAAAAGTGGACTTCTTTGACCTACCCTTTGAAATCTAATCTCACACCCCCCGTTAGGGTGTACAATATCAAGTCTCTATGGTCTACACTTAAAGCCTGTGGGTGTTGTCAGCCATGACCGACCAGTATCGGTACAGCAGGTTTATCGATATCAATAACAAACAGGATTTTTTGTAAAAACCAGGTAGGCTCTATTTCATCTTTATTGCATGAACCTGACGATGACATTTTTGATAAAATTGTTTAAACGCAATTCATGGCCATCGACTCTCAAGTTACCACTAGAATTAGTTGTTAAAAATGCAGGTCTAAGAGAGGAATATCATTAGCCTCTGGCTGTTTTAGCACAAAATTATTGGTTTGGTCTATAGAAAAAAGAAACGAATAGATTATTTTTCATTCTTAAGTTTTAGAGTGCAATTTTGTTAGGTTTTGCTTGATTGGAAGGTAGTGATTACTGATCAGTAATTTGGCCTGAAAACGGTTCTTAACATTTTTACAATAAAATGTAAAAAGCGTTTTTTATTGCAACGAGTATGTTCATGTACTTGATGTTGGTCCAAACCTTATGAGATTTGGAAGAAGCGGCTCAGGGTCCATCCACTCACACGTTAGATTTTGAGTTTGGACCTCTGTCTTTTTGCACTGCTGAGCGGTTTCATGTTGGCATTATAATCATGAACCAGTCTTTAAGGTTTAGAAGTTTAAAGGCGCCAGAAGGTACCGATAGCAAGGGGAGAGTGGAGGGGCACTGGGTAGGCTGGGAATAGAGTGCTTACGCTTCTATTTTTTATGAGGGCACGTGGCAAAGGGCTTTGTGCAGTAGACCGAGACCTCAACTTTATAGCGCATGTTTCCGATTCACTTTCAAAAAAGAAGCTGATGTGCAAAAGGAAATATCCCCTAAGAAACTGCAAATATGCGCCTAAAAAGTCATTGTCAAATAAGTGTTGGACCTATGACCGGTTACAAACGTCGCACAGTACGATGGTTGAAGACCATTGCTCGGGGCTTATGCTACATACACTAGCGTACCGAGGGGGAGGCCACGGTGCCATGGTACCACCCTCAAAAATAAAAAAATGTAAAGCAAAACCAAGCAGTTTTAGCAAAATCAAAGCTGGTTTGTGACGTCCCACGATTGTGACGAAACTTTGGCCCCCCTTGGAAACTTTCTGCGTACGCCACTGGCTATATATGTCTTGGAGCATTCCAGCATCTCAAAGCGTTTGAGTATTTTTGCATATTTTGAAAATATTTTAGTTTCATCAAAACACTTTGCGTTGCAACCTGCAGGTGATATGCCTGCAACAAGAAATGTTTTTTCCTTCTAAAGATGTACTTTAATCAAATTTCTTTCATCAATATCTGAACCACTTAAAAGTTATAAAAAGTAACCTAATTGATCAATTTCAAGTACATGTGACATATGAATGATACTTAACTCTGAGCTATCCCTTAGTGTTTATAAAATCAATTACCAAAAACTGAAATATTGATTTTTCAAGTAGCAATGGTGATGCTAAATTACGACATAACTGGAAATCAATTGTAAGTAATCCTTGATACTTACTAAAGCTCTTGATGTAATTCTCATCAATTAATCAATGACAGTTCTTTAATTCATTTTTTTAGAAGCTTCACAAAAGACAGTATTTTGTTCAAGGGTCTTTTTAATTAATATACGTTTGTTTCAACAAAAATTTATAAACTAAGAGAAGAAGTTTGATCACTTTTTAGACAATTTCGAAAGCACTAGTTTCCAACAAGGAGATTATGGACCCCCGGGATCCAAAAACAAATTCAAGATAACGCGTTGCATATGAGATTTGCTGTCAAGGCCAGTTAATACCTACAGGTCTTGGCAAAATTTGACTTTGTGAAGTGATCTCAAAAAAGGTTCTAGGACAAAACAATATTGCTAAGGATTTGTCAAAAATGTAAAGCAATGGCTTTCAAAAAAAAAGATCTTTAATTTAAAAAAGATAAAACTATCAATTTTTGGATGTTCATCTCTAAATACAAAGGGCTTAAAAAGTTGAAACAACAACCTTCTTATTTTGGTATCTGGACCGGGCTAGTTTTTCAACTTCTCTGTGAACGTCTCTTGCTGGTTATTGAGTTGGGGGTCCTACAACATTAGCCCAGTCTTCAAAAGGATACACGGCGGCAAAAAGGTTGGGAACACTGTCTTAAAGCCGCCCCACTAAGTTTGTTCGAAGCACCCATAAGTAATTTAATATAGACTTTGATGTCGGGGAAAATATAAACCTCGACTTCAATATTGCAGCACTGGTTTTCGTCGTTTGCTTTTGCAAATTAGCTTTGGACATTCAACATACATTTGTTAGATCTTTTGATAATTTTTCGGTCATGATGTTGAGACTATTGCTTTTATTTTGTAGCGTCACTCATCCTATGCTGGCCTAATAGACCTTCACGCCTTGTAATAGCGTGGCGCGGTGGACTAAAGTGATAGACTTCTCATGGAAACACAATAAATCGCCCGCTCATAGCATTGCGTTGCGTGCGACATGGCTTAGCGGAATCGTTTAGGGTTCAGATTTCGGTTTGCGCCCACCGCAATGCTACGTATTGTTGACTTATGACTAGAAATCGTAAGGTGGTGCTTTTTTTTAATCTTTGTTATGCCACGCCTCACATATGTATCAAAAAAAGCAGGGTGTCCCGCCATCCGCAATAACTAGGCCTAGATGGAAGCTTTTGAGGTTTTTCTTCAATCAATCAATCAATCATTTTATTTTTTTGCCCAAATCAGCATACACAGAAAATGAATTTGACAGCAGTGGACAAAAAAAGGAGACGATGGCAAAACGAAATACTTTCATATATGCACATGAAAAGAATTTAGATTAAATTTGAAGATAGTGGCATGGCCATCGCACCTATCTTCGTTGTAAAAACTCCATCGAGATTGATCTTCAAATAAAAAACGGTTTTTGACTTAAAATCTCCACTCGTTTGCTGTTGATCTCCAAAAGAATCTTCACCATAATGATTCAACTCATTTAAAGTTGATTTCTAAAAAAGCTCTACAAAGAAGAAAACGGAGGCCATACCAATATTTTGCCTTGCCCCGCGTTAACGATCACTATTGTAAGGTCAATTTTAGAATGTCTGAAACTTTCCGTAGTTCTAAGGCTCGATGAGGTAAATCACTTGCATTTTTTCAAATTTAATCTCTTAATCATTGGTATTTTTCACTTTTAACAACCCAAGGTGCATTGTCAATTTCCTGATACAAGACTTGATCTTCGTAAATGTCAGTAGCGTCTCTAGACGGGCTTAATCGCTTCCGGTATGTATTTTAATTGGGATAAAACACTAACGGAGTATTTGAATCGTTTTGATTGGTGATTGATAAAAGTCGTTGGCTAATAAGTTTAAAATAACGCTTTTCAAATTTGCTGTAGAAGTCACGCGCTCTGATGACACCATTGCCGAATGTATTACAGGGCGCGTTCACCGAATTGGCCTGAAGTGAAGTGCAATTTGAGGCAACGTAATCAGTTAAAGCTTGCTTTACTTACATATTCTACAAGCGTGCGCTAAAATTTTTTTCTATGTTAAATATCTGCTCACCAGAGAGCGTGTTTTTTGAAAAAATGTGAAAGGACGGACAGACGGGCAGATCTTTTTTGTCTACAAAACGCGAATGAGCAATGTAAAATACAGCGCTGCAGTTGCACGCGTTTTGGATCAGGAAGCAGCGGAAAACAAAATAAGTTGATTTCCAGTTGAGCTGCTTTTCAAAGTCAGTAGAAGTGACGCTAAACTGAAAGGATTAGAAGGACGCCGCGTAAGCTGGATGAACACAAGTGCGTGTGTGTGTGTGTACGTTCAGAGACCTATTTAAAACTATAATCTTATGATTCAGTTTATGAAAATGGTTCGGATGATGTGTGGCAAGATACTTCTAGACAAAATTGCTTACAGTGTTTTGAGAGATTGGAATGATGTTAAAAACTCTGACGAACATCTTAAAGGACATCGAATAGTGTGGTTGGGGCATCTTGAGCGAATGAATGTGGAGAGTTTAAAGAGAAGGTTGTGATAACCGACAATTGTCAGTAATGTGAAAGAGAAAGGGCAAAAAAAACGTGGGAGGAAACGGTGAAGGATGACTTGAAAAGAAGAAATTTGTCACTTGAAGGTGCTCAGGATAGAGACAAATGGATGGGTTGCTGCAGAATGGGCAACCTTGATAAGTCGAGGTGATGACCAGGACCTAACAAGGAGAAAGCAAAGAAATGAATCATATGATTTAGTTTCGATTTTTGCTCAATGACATTTCTATAGTGATAGTAATTGGCAGAGTCTTCTCTAAATGCTTGACGCAAAAAAATGCTACGATTGCAAAAGTTAGACAATTTGTATCATAATCGGTCGATATTACAAGTCAGGTCTGGCGTTAACCAATCAGCTTTAAAAAGCTTCACGAAACATATAAATTGTTATCTATGTGAAGAAGTTCTAGCATCGCATTTGAAACTTGTTTTGGGGATACTTGACTCGAGTACCCCCTTCAGACGCCTATAATGATCGCCTGTTGCCTCTATAAAAGTTATTGTCTTTTGTTCTTGTGAATTGGCGCCAACAATTGACAACAAACTAGTACCAATGCTGGTATTAGTGGAGTTGTTTCGTACGAAAAAAAATTAAAACCTTAAAAAGTGTTTTACATCACTCCACCTTGTTTTTCACACTCATTTAAAGCTAATTTCAAAAAATTACTCCAAAATTAAACCTCTAGTACTAAACTAGGTACATTCTACAAGCTCTACTTGCTGCCACAATATAAACACTTATTACTTGAGTTTCAATGACCCTTTTACGTTGTTGACAACTGGTACGCTTGCACAGAAGATTGCTGTAAAAAACTTTTAGCTGCTCCGGAGGCTTTGCCTACGTAAAATAGGTAACTCGTACTTCACAACGTTGCAGCTTCTGTCAAGCATGTAAAGCAAAATTAAGTCCAGTCACTATTTTTGATGTTTCAAGCTGGGTCTACACTGAGGCCGAGCCAAACAAGCTTTTACCTAAGTATTTTTATTTTGCGAAAACGCTTGTGGAGCGTAAAATGTAGATTGATCTTTAAATTCCATTTTCCGCGAATGAGCTCATGCTCTGTTTGCTAGTCTATGCTTAGATTGGGCCGCCACAACGGGTAGCCTGCTCGCGTTCACCGCCGTTGACCTACTGAAATGAAGGAATTTCGTTGAATCCTTTTCCAAACAGAACAACAAAGCGAACTTGCCAACTTTCCTTCATGTTATCCTTTTCGCGCTGATCGCCAAGCGAAGAGCCGTGAATGGTCTTCCATTTTTAAGTCTTCGGCGTGACTCGCTGCTGCCGCTATTCTTTATGCATTCTTGCACGTGAACTCAAACTCTGTCTGCTGTTCTTCAGTGAGACTAGGCATAGGTAGCTCTGCCCTACAGCCAATCAACAAAGGTGGTGGAAGCCTGTTGAGTGCCTTTTGCCCTGAGCAGAGAAGCTTTAAATAACATTTTTGAGACGTCATTTACGCTTTTATATTTCAAGAAATCTTGATTATTAAAAAAATTAAATTCAAACACTGGGAACTTAAGTCAGTTGATCAAAGAGTCAAGCACTCAGACTCATAATTACCGCGTGCGAGGTCCTATCGGTTTGAATTGAAGCTGAATTCTGGACTAGTCATCGAAAAGCTGCGAGTTGAACGCTCAAGCGTCACGTTGCATGCGACTTGGCCCAGCAGAACCCGGGTTGGCGTTAAGCTTACGTTTCGGTTCAAACTACAACTTACTCCGATCTCAACGACGTATAGGCTGAGAGTAAGAGTGATTGCTAATTCGAAGACCAGACGGTCATTTTGCTGTCTGCCAAAATCTTAGTAAATAAATATAACTGAAACCCGCTATTTAGAGGGGCTTTTCGGAGTTGTAATGTCTCTCTGCTCCTTCGATAAGTTCAAAAGTTGTCATGATCATTTCATTTAAGGAGAAGTATGGAATGATTGCTTTAACGCTATGCTGAATCCCAGAAAACGCGTGAAAGTTTTACCCTTTTCCAAATTTGCGTGGTTTCCCTTATTTCACCTTATAATTTCTTGATACCCATTTCTTAAATACGTTCCCACGTTCCTTAAATACGTTTTGCTTCAAACAGCTTTGTTTGTTCCATGTGGTGGATTTTTAAATTGGTGTGGAAACTACCGTGACGTTGCGGTATGTAAAAATTATCAAGTGTTTTCTAATCACATTTGCATTGTTCAAAAATGATTGGAACGAAAGCGTTTCATCAGATCACTTTGTAAAGTTGACGTTAACAGTGCTGATAAATGCACGGTAGAGTCTCAATAATTAAGGGGTGTATATGTTAATGAACAAAACTGTGCATCAAGTCATGCTCCGAAGGCTAGCACGGCGTATATCTAACAAGGTGTTGTCACTTATAAAATTGTAAATACGCTTTCATTTAATGATTATTCCGAGAAAATAATTTTTATCAACACGCCATAATTTTAAGTTTATTACATGGGTTGATGTTGAGCTAAACACTAAGTAGCACAAAATATTTTCCACAATAATGGCAACACACCTGTACAGATCAAAGGACTAGTGGCGCGTTTTGTTCGTATTTTGTATAGCCGTGTTTGCTTGATCAAAATATGGTCACAAAAAGGGAAAGACTTAGCAATAGTGTATTTTTCGGGATCGGGAAAACCGGTAACTGCCCTTTTTCATTCTCAAAATTAATGAATTCATCATTGCTTTCGTGAAAAAGAAAGGCAGAATTAGAAATTTCGAAATGGGAAGGGCAGATTTATATTCAATAAACATTAGACATTGAAATTTTGAGGAAGGGGGGATTTGATTCCATCAACATATGGCTTGTGTAGGACTGTAAAATGCAATTCTTTTGATAGCGTAAGGTTGGTATGAATTTTTGTTTACTATCTTTTCCCCAAACTTCAGTTGTGAAGATGAATCTTGTTGAAATTATGCTGTGTTTGATGTAGCATTTTTCCAGGAGGCCAAGTTGCTTGTAACTGAATAGCATATTTTCTTGGCTATCCTTAAGTATTTTAATGTGAAATTCTTTAGGGTCTCTTACTTATTGGCACGTTGTTGTACATCATTGTCCACGCTAATACCTTAATAACTTGTTATTCGTAGTGTACATTATTAATTCGTTAGCTCATTGTCGAGCACAATATCTTATCGTAGGCTGCCATGTGCACTCATGTATACACTGCACACTACTGCTTAGGTAAGGCGGTCGTGTGGGTTGGAGAGCTATTTTATGCAACTTCAGGTAATGAACGCGTGTTGGTGCGTTCAAATTACGAGGACTGTGTTGCTGTGTACGTTGGAAAGTGCACTGTGGGACAATTTCTCCTGCTTGATTGCACTTGGTTACTCCAAATCGGGTCTGAACACAAGTTGTTCTACGCAAATCTATGACGACGAGCGACTAAAGTTACTGGAGAATATTAAAACAGTGAATAGTTTACTCTATCCGCACTGCCGAAAGTACATTGGGTAAAAAACCTTTTGAGACTATTGAATACTTCCTGGTCTTATTTCATTTTTTTATGGTAGTATATGGTAAGGTTTAACCAAAATATGCGTACGCAGCTAGCATTACCGCTACACTACTTTTACTTCACAGTTTCAAGTTCTAAGTCGGTTTGTGGTCGGAAAACAGTGTCTCGACTGTGTTGATCGTTGTCCTGGATTTTCTCTGCATTGTTGGAGGTATGTTGTGTGAAATATAAAGCTAGCTTCTGACGAAATATAGCACGGAATAGATTGCTCTGTTTGCTTGGTTTATTTAGTAACGTAGTTGTTGACTTCGTTTTTCGTCAATTAGTATCTCAACTAAGTTCAACTAATATGAAAGCACAACTAGACGATGAATGTTGTTGTAGTATTGCTTTTTTGCGTGGTTAAGGTTATTTTGCGTCGAGCTGCACGGCTGGTAGATGCTGTTGCAGGGTGGAATCTTCATATGGAAGTCAATTTTGTTGTTCTTTGGTTACAAAAAAACTTGGTGATTTTCCGAGGAAAAGCTTGTGTTCAGATTGATCACAGAGTTGCCAGTGTATTGTCAGCACTATACATTTCTATCACAACCTCTCCGATCAAGCAGGAAGCATTTTCCGTAAAGTATTAGTATTTGCACTAAGGAAGCAACAACTCAGGGCCCTTTAGGGGCAACGAACCTGCAGATTTTCAGTTACTGGTTCAAATCCCTAACACACTGGGGTGCTGTTTCAAAAAGTCGACCTTTTTTTAGAACGATGACTGCTGTTTTTGGTCTTTTTAAATTAACTGCATCGACTTTTTAACGCCAAGACAATTGTTTTAGTGATGACTGATGAGAGTAAATTCGTTTTCATATCCACTTCACTACTAGTGCTGAGCATCAAGCAGGAGATCTGTTAGTAGTGTTTTAAAACTATCGGTATGACTGGGCAAGAAAATTGAAACTGTGATTCGACGAGAAATTACAGAGCATCGGGATCCAATTCCTTTGCCAAGTCATGTTCGAGGCTTTAAAAGCGCCTGTGACGTGGCAAAGCGTGTTCTATTGGCCCTGATCTGGAGATGTAATTTAAGTGGTGGTAATTTTAAGAGAACTTTTAGAGAAACGCCATTATGTCGTTAAAATAAACGTTTATTGATGTTTAAACGACAAAAGGCTGTTTTTGTTCTGCAGTGATAATAGAAAACAAAATGAACAGAGCTGTACGGTATACTCAGAAAATTTAGATAAAAGTTATCATTTTACACAGGTCGCTGGTTCAGGTATTTTCTGCAATATATTGAAAGATTAACATAATGGCCTGTTTCCATTATTGAATAGGCTACAACAGAGATGTGCAACCTGTGGCACATCTACCAAATGTGATCCGCGACATGGAGTTTGGTGGCCTTGGATGCAGATCTATCAATTACGTCTCGCTATTACCGATCTTGAAAAGAGAGCTTTCACCATCTTTTGGGATGAACACTGCCTCCGCTTCGTGACTTGTTTCTGCGTAGAAACCAGTAGCGTACGCAGGAGCAAGGCTCCTATGCGCTCCCCCTCTTTCGGGAACAATAAAGAGTCTATTTCAGCGATTGTTTGCCCAAAATCATCCTCGTGCTCCCCTCAAGAAATTGTAGAATGTGATGGTTGTTTGCCGTAATTGAAATGGAAACGTGAATTTGGCGAAGTTTCACGCTGTTGACGGTCGATCTCCAAAAAAGGCAGCCGCTTATACTTCGGCAAGATTTTGACCACCGTCGTCATCGATCTTTAAAAACATTAGAGGCGAAAACTGTCTCATCGCGCACAATTTAGAGCACTGCGCTCATCGTGCGGCGATCTCCACAAATAAATGTCTCACATCCCTCTTCAAGAAATCTCTGCGTACGCCCCTGGTACAAGCATTATTGATTACTAACTCTAACTGGCCCATCAAATTTTCCGGAAGCCTGAAATTGGCCCGCCTGCATAAAAGGTTGCACACCCCTGGGCTAAAATATAATCAAACGAAGAAAAATGTACTTTAAGAAAAGTGTATCGAATGTGCTTACCTCTAAAAAAGGCAAGGTTTTCCCATCCTCTACTCATTTTTTGGGCAAAGGTTAAACTCTCATGCTTTTTCATCATGCTTTCTGTTTTTGCGTGCTCTGATTGGGCTTGAAGCGAAATAGTGCTGCCTGCATCCTTTCCAACCAAACATTGATGATTTTTGTTTTTTGAACACAGCTTGTAAGAATGGACGAAAATAAAATCTTAAGAACTTTGCGTCGCTGACCCTTTCAGAAAATTGTTGTGAAATCACAACCTGAATAGAACTGCTAGTCTATTATTAAACCATCGAACTATCTTTCCCATCCTACTCTTGTTTTTGTTCTAATTGTCTCGACATATAGTTGACGCACACCGATCGCTTTTTACCGTAAATCTTTCTGTTCGATCTATGAATATAATTTGTTATTTGCTGTTGAATTGCCTTCGCCATTTTACATTATCTCTAGCGCCATTTAGGTAAAAATATGACGTCAAAAGTGGCTTTGTCTGTAGATTAAAGTCTTATCAGATTGCTCAGTGTTATCACGAATACCGTATAAATTGTTCATTACTAACTAAAAGAAAACTGTTTGGTGATGATGGTTGGTTAAAAACCTTCTATTAAAACGTTCCTCTGATTACGAAACGCTAGGTTGTTGCTCTCTTTAATTTCTTTCCTGTTTTTAACCAATCTTAGTTTGAAATTGATTTAACGTGAAAGGACCCGAACGAATTTTTTTCTTCCTAAATATGCTAGCTTGGCTGCTACCCACTTAGCTATTTCCAGAATCAACACCATGTTACTTTTTCTCTAGTCTTTTTGTGCAGTTCGAGGCCTTGTGTATTTCCTGTGACGCACAATGGCACGCGGCGTTTTTTGATATATTTTTAGTCAATTTTTTTGTTTACTTCAGAGCAGTTTATTCATTTACTTTGTAAATGATGTAGACTTTTAAGTATTGTTTCAACGGAAGAATATTGTTTGCGTAGTTAAGTTCAATCGTATTTGTCCACTCCTAATAGATATTTGTAAACAAAACAATCAAAACAAATAATGATAGCGGCAACATTAAAAGGGCTCAGCGAGGATTAAGAAGGCCTACCGGTACAGCACGTAGTTGATTTTTACTTTAATGAAATTTGCTTTGATGTAAAGATATTAAAAAAGATTATTTTTGGTAAAAAATTCAACTTCACAGTAGACCCAAGATATGGTGATCCCTTTTGATTTCAAAAGATACGATTTTTCCGTGAGATATATTTATACACCGGTGCTAAAATCATTTTTGATTCAAATTTGTATTGAAGTAGTCTTACCTGAAAATATCTTATAATTTTGTTAACTCAATCGATAGTCGGTTTTAACTCCAGGTCATCTTTTTCGAATGGGCAAGACCTTTCATTTTTGAGAAGCATCACTGATTATGGGATTTTAATTTGCTCTTTTTGCTAGTCTTTAGTTAAACGGGCCACCACGACTCGTGGTTTGCTGGGCCTCGCCACCTGTTTGCCAAATAATGGTGGAGGCGTCCGTTGAATGTCTTGCCCTAGGACACAACAAGCGAGCTTGCTGGGTTGTTTTCTATACTATCCTTTTGGTGCCGATCGCCAAGCAGGGAAGCTGTGAATACCATTTTTTAAAGTCGTTTGGTATGATTTGACTTGGGAAATAACTTCAGGTCTTCCGACTTCGAAGCGGACGCTCCAACCACTACGTCATCGCACCGGTTGGCCAGGATGGAAAAAAATGGCAGATCATTCAGTCGGACAGCTGACTCCAGGTTATAGTTGCTAGATAAAAGTGTTGCGGTGAATTGTAGGTTAAGTGACCTAATAAACCTTGAGCTAAAATGATGTTCTGTGTCCCTCATTTTGATAAAAATAGTGCGCACAATGCATGCATAATTAAAGTGAAATACCCAATGCATGCCCCAATTTTCAAAGGTCAATAGATATCAGCTTTTGGGATAGGACTCCCTTCAGTTATGTTATACATCTTTTGACTTCCTTTTTGTCCCCTTTTCAGTGCATAAGAATAAACAGAAAACATCTTTGCCTGTAAATCTGTGAAACACCTGGAATGACATCTCGCGACCCATTGTAAAACTCTTTCAAACCTTGGTAGGAAACCACTTTTTTGAAGGTCGATTTAGGGTAATTTGTAGCAGCATCGGGTAAATTGTGATTGATCTGTGGTTGCATTCGATAGATTTGGGTAAACTATGGCTGCATGGCAATGTCGCGACATCAATTTTCAAAATGATTCAGGCAGTGTTTTTCTGTTTTAGTTTCATGATTTTTTTTTGCGTTTTCTTTTAATAAGTCACTTATTATTTATTTCTACTAAATCATGTGTCTTTGACGCGGCGCTCTTGTTCTGTTCCGTCACCGAGAAAGCAGAGCAAATAGATCTTACAATCAAGAAATATGCTGTCAAAATCATTGTGTAGATGTCAGAGTCTACCGCCTCGCAGTCTAAGTTTCACGGTTGTATATAGCGCAAGAAATTTAAACAAATATTATTTGTCCATTTTGATGGAAGTGGTGCATTTAAATTTTTAGGTTAAAGCGGAAAATACCCGTAAGATTAGATCGAATTCTGTTATATATTTTGATTGCAGTGTCACGAGAAAACGTCTTTGTGTTTTATGCTTGGCGTCTTTGTGTTTTGAATGCTTTGGACTTGTGAATACTGCTGGCGCAGTGTATTTATCCCGCAATCAGTGTAATGGAGTCTGAGAAATTGTCGCGAAGTAGTTTTTTCAAAGACAGAGCATCGTTGCTATCGTGAGGTTTGAACGCAAGATCATTGTTTCAGAAAGCGTCGCTCCGACGCCATCGACCATGTTGCCAACTCCGATAAAGATAAAAAGAGGTGCAGCTGCCCAAAAGGGTTAGAAGTTTAAAATTATGCTCCGTAAGTGTTTGCTGCAAAAACATTGAGTACTGACAGACCATCCACCAAGTGGATCTAGTATAGATCCCGCAAGTGTGGCGGTCTAAGCTATGCTTTATTAAAAGCCTCTAGCTTCTTGTCGGTCACCAACTGCACTGAAGAGACCTGATAGGTCGAAACAGTGTCATTGCTTGAAATATTTTGCCCATAAAGCAATGCTCGCTAGATGACAGTCAGGAGTTAATGACAATCAGCTTCGCAAACTGCAAATACATGCAAAAGCATCTGAAAGAATATCATTCCCTTCAAATCATGTCATTTAAATTTATAGGACTATAAACCCGGTGGCATTTTGTAATTCTAGCTATATCATAAAAACAGATCCATATAAATAATTTTTTCGAGGCAGTTGAAATTAATGGAAAAACAAGTCTTTGAGAAAGATTTTCTGAGTTACTTAAAAGAGGACGATTCTAACAACAGTCTTTATAAATTCAGATTAGGAGCGTTAACCGGTCTCCAAATTGCTCTTGATGTAACCTTGAAAAAAGGGTACGCGCTAGTGTTGGCTAGTTACTGTGTAGTGGTCATACTTGCTTGGATGTAGAACTTGCGGAACAACTGCACAACCAATATCCCACTACTCCTTGATAATGGTAGAATATAATAAAATTTTTGTGTGTTTATAATAAGCGTATCTTTTTTTTATAAAGAAAAGGAAACGCGTCAACAAAACGAGTGGTTATTTATCCGAAGTAAATAATGGTTTTGGAAACTAAAACGTAAAGTGAACTTCCTTTTGATTTTGTATCTGTATTTTTATCGCAACTTCTCCGTCTGGGAGCAGCTGTTAAAGTGGTTTGATCTCAATCGCTCGAACGAATATCGCAAACTAACCCTCAATTATACTCGATGAGCAAAAAATTATCAATTGAATGCCAAAAACGATGACCTTATTCTATTGTCTCCTGGCTGTGAGATACTAGTCGAATTATTCAGCCGGGTGGTCTTCTATTAAAGACTGGTGTCGTTTCACTTTTTCTTAATTTTCACAAAACAACTATAAACTATGTTTCTCACCGCTTTTTTGACATCTGAACTTTTCGCAATTTAAAATGTTGAAACTACTGGTAGCTCAGCGCCAAATTGGGTTTTAAAGGCAAACCTGGAAAATACTGCGTTATGTTGAGCTGCTTTGTCACAGCCGTGGAGCGGGAAGAAAGCAAAACCGTGTGATGTCTGTATTCCAAGGACATTTAACGAATGTAAGTTCGAATCTAGCTTTGGCAGTTACAAAGCCCGCAACCTGCACATATTTTTTACAAAAAATATAATCCCCAAACTTGTTAAAATCTCGAGGCGTTTGTTTCGGTTTTTTGTAAACGCATAGAAAGTATTTTAGAAGGTAACAAATGCCGTTTGTCCTCCCCGTCGCTGGTCTGGGCGTGATAATACGTTTTGTTTGTGCGCGTTATGAATTACCACACGTCAACCAGTCGACTTGGTTTAGCTATTTTAAAAGTTCAAGGTTTGATCGTCGGTGTTTTGCTGCGCGCCGCCGATAGCATTGCAACGTAAATAACAATAATGAAAACGTGAAGTTGACACAGTGATTGATTGATGCTTGTTAAATTTTCTATGACATGTTAACGACCAGAGCGCGACAGCGTTATTATCTGACGGTTTAAAAGCTGATCGATATTAGCATTTGTCAGTGCAGTGCATAAGAATTACTTTCACAATGCGCAGCACATGGAGTCAATACAGGACCTCTTAATCAGGGTTCTCAACCTTTTTGTATTTTTGACCCATTTTCGATCTACAACCTATTTTGTGGCCCACTTTTTAAATGTTTCGTTCAAATCAAAGGTGAAAATCTTTTTTGGAGATCTACTCCATTGAAGTCTAAATTTTCGCATGTTAAATTCAAATTAAGGGCGATGACCATTTTTTAGATCGACTTTTCGAAGTTTATATTTTTCCGTATTGGGAACCACTGATTTAAACAAAGTTAAGCAGAAAGCTGTCCTCTACCCTTTTTGGTGAATAGCCTTTAATAGTATTACTTTAAATTTTAATCTCGGTGATATTGTGCGATTTGAAAACTGTACTACCTTGTTAGTTAAAGTTTTTGGGAAAAATGAGCGGCTAATTCCCACTTAAACGTGTTCGTGGTACGTTCTAGTCCTTGTGAAGATCGACGAAAGCACTCAGGCACTTAAAACGCCAAACAATCCACGCCTCCTTCTACTTATAAGCTACATAAAGACATTTCATCATCTATGACCTGAACTTAACTCGGGCGCAAGGTTTTGAGAATGTGAACTTCTGACACACTTGGAAATAAACAAGCTGCCAGTGACGTAACTATTTTAAGTGGTGGCTATATATCTTTTGATTCTCTAAAAATTCGGGTAGTTTATTAGCAAGATAATTCTTAAAGTAGACCTACAGCCTGGTAGATACTACATCATTCATCTCAACATCACTACTACATTTTGCTACAGGCACTCTCTATGAAGTTGAATTGTCAATTGCGAGTTTATTTGACCACTAAATATGCCCACCAGATGTAGACAGTAATTTAAAGAAGTACAGGCTTTAATTTATTTCGTTTTATCAGTTCCGCCTGTCATTAACGTAAGTGTTATTCATATCAATTATGTACTAATTATTTTGGCTTGCTCTTGAAACACTCTACAAAATTAAACTTATGAATTATTACACGTTTTTCCAACTACGCTTATGGACAAAGGTGTTAAGGCTGGTTTCCATTAGGATTTCCATCATTCCATTAATCTATTTATAGAAAAACAAAAAATCTTTCACGCTACGCCTACAATCTACGCCTAACGTAAATCAGCCTTTAGTTGGTGCTCATCGAAGTCTTGTTTTTACTACATTTTTGACTTCTTAGGTTATGAACAACGTTGAGCATGTGACAAAGCGACAAGAGCAGACTTGTTTGATATTCAAAGCTCTCGAAATTTAGCTCGATGGCTTGAATAATGCCTTTTAGTCATTTGTTATAATCTAGCAAGCAGAAAAAGTACTTTTTGAGAATGTGTAGAAAAATAAAACAAATTTTAATGAAGAACTAAGTACTGTAGTATATAGCAATTTGTCTACATTGCCACGAGGTAGAGCCAAAGACTTAGAATCAGTCAGACTCTGTGAACTTCTTGATCAGCGATAATCAATTTTAAACCAATGTCGATAAACAACTATCTAGAGCAGGCGTTGGCAAACTGCGGCCCGCAAAAGCCTCAAGCAAATGATTAAAAAAAATTAATTAATGAAAAAGAACGTGATTGGATGCATTTTTCTCATTGATAGACTTTGAAAATTAAATGTGCTTGCATTTTCAATTGAATAAAACTACTTTGATTCATTCGTCTAATAGTTGTTGGTTTTTAATGGGATACCAAATTAAAAATGCAAATCAATTAGAATAATATACCAATGCGTTCGTTAAAAAGTGCGGCCCTCAGCTAGCTTCAGTGAACACGATGAGGCCCGCAAGTCAAAACAATTGCCCACCCCTGATCTAGAGATAAGGCTGTATTGCCATTTGCTCTTTTTAAATCAGTGTTGGCAAAAGTGCTACTACAGTGTTTGAAAATTGGTTTATAATTTTAATTAGGTAAGCCAATCTTTGTATACGTAGGTGAAAAGAATTATAAGGTAAATAAGCAAAGCATAAATATTTTAATACAACGTCAAGCGAGTTGTTTAGCAAAAATAGAAACATTTTCAGCCGTGATTACCCAGCTTTAGTAGGCGTAATTAATCAGGCTAGTGTACAATGACAAATTTAGGTTGAACTTGTTGCCAAGCGAAGCAACAATTCTACAATGATGCGTTTACAGCGGCGGCTTTCAACCATGGGTACTCAAATCCCTTGGGGTTCAAAATTGGATTTAAAGGGGTTCGAAAATCACTCTTTGTATTTGTTTGGGTCGGCAACGATTTCACTTGAACATTGTAGGAGATACGGAAAATATTCTAATGAAACAAAGGTTTATGCCGTCTCGTGAAATACGTTGGGAACCACTGATCTGTGAGTAGGTATTCTCGTAATATATTTAAACCTGACAAAAACACTGAAATAAAGACTTGAATTTTTGAAATCCTTTAATAATTTGAAATACTTTTTTACAATTCTGTAGTATAATAGAATTAGAGCGATATTTCTTCCTGCAATCAGAAAATCCAAATTGTCGCCAACAGCAAGATCTTTAAATGTTGGAAAAAGTTTGAGGGCTGATAGCATTTGGAATTTCAGGCTGCCATAACTTTTCTAAAAGTCGGGTTACTAGTCAATCCAAAAAGGAAAATGAGTTGCTGTATCTCTTGAGACGGATTATGCTTATTGAAGTGTTATCTACAGACAACGGCCTGTATACTTCTTAGAACGTAAAAAAATTGATATGATTTCGCTATCTTATAGCTTTGGCAGTTCCCGCTAAAATGACTTAAATTTTAACGGTATGTACAGGTTTAATTACAGGTCTAATTAGGTACAGGTCTAATTGGTACGTTAAATAATTTAGATGTTATCTTTTTAGATATAGAAATCACATTTTAACCTTTTGACTGATTATTGTTATTAAGTCACTATGTTTAAATCCATGTGTTAAATATTCACACGGAAATGGAAAAGGCGTTTAATATATTGCAGTACGCTCGAGCATAGTTGAACAAGATTGTATAGCGAGCAATTGTGAGAAAGTTCTTTTGAGTAGTCACCAGCTGCAATGCAGTTTGTAGGAGGAAAATTATCTGTGCTGGAGAATTCGGGAGATCACTGATGTCGGAAGAGACGGTCTATAGCGGGTTCGCCAAAAAAACTCTCAAGAAGCTCAAAAATCCATAAAAAGAACAAGTCTGAAAACCGAAATTCCTCGAATGACGGTTTGGCATATCCGGTGGAAACACTAACCAAATAATCGTTGCCACTCTGGAGACTGTCACTCAAGACATGGTGCGGCGTGTTTGGCAAGAGCTGGACTTTTGACGTGACGTGTTTCATGTCTCAGACAGTGTGCATACCGAACATCTGGGAAATCGTTCATGGAATCCACATACCTTTGAACTTTATATTCAAATTTGGAGGAATAAATCTTACTTGCTTTGCATTTAGTTTCATTTACTTTGACATGCAGCTTCTCTGATACTTACATCTCAAATGATATAAAATATTTTTAAACGCTCTTCACCTTAAAGCTTTTTTGATAAAGGGATAATATAGCTATATACTTCGCTATCTGGCTTTCAAAGCAGTTTTTTCCCAGCACGTTGGCGTTTTATGCTCTAGTTAAAATAGCTGTTTATTATCCATATTGCCTTTAGCAGTTACTTGGTTAGTACAGTACAATTAAGCTTTGGTTGCAAATACCGATTTAACTGCTGGCATTGCAAAAACGTAACTTTTTTCCATCGCAAGTTTCGTTTCTGAAAAAACGCGGGCATTTTTGATCTTGCAGATTGCCGTAAACAGGTTACAATGGTGGTCACATTTCAAAGTTGTAGGTCGTTCGCAAAACAGGTTTTGCTGTTGTTAACTTTCTCTCTTCCTTTGGATCAGTGGTTCCCAAGCTTTTTTTCCTCAATTGATTGGCACCTAATTAACATAGCCTATTATTGCTTCTTGTGCTAGAGCAACTCAACTGCTGCAGCAGCAGCAAATTTAATTACCGTTGATTACAATGTCTGCATCAGAATGTCAAGCGGGCCACCCCACGCTTTAGTTTTGTAGCCTGCGTCCTGCTGGTTTTGTGCTTGCTGTAGACTGAGAAAATAACAAATTTATTGTATTAACGGAGTTACGTTTAATTGATGATTATGACGTTATAAACTTACAGCTTTCAGTTGATTAGAAAAAATTTAACCACCATGTGGTTTATATTTAATTTAAATAAACATTATATAGTAAGTTACACTTAATCAATAATTATGTTATCAAAGAGATGAAAAATTTAGGTTGGTAGTAAATGTGGCCCACAGCATAGTTCCAGATAGCCACAAACCTATTGGGAACTAATGCTTAGACCAGGGGTGTCAAACTCGCGGCCCTCGAAACCTTTCAATGCGGCCCGTGAGACGATTCAAAAATTCTAAGTGAATTTCGGCTGTATTGCAACGTATCATCGTCGAACAAACGTTTGAACCCCTGATCACAGGCGACACTAGGGAGGTACAGATTTTTTTATCTGGAGATAACTCCACTTGGTGCAACAACAGAACTCGATTTGCCCTAATAAGGGCGATGGTGTGGAGATGCTGGAGAGGTGATGACCTTTTTGTGGGGCGATCGACCTCACTTCGGGCTACATTACAGAGATCGTTGCCCGGAGAAGTGGTATCTCAAAATCGAAAACTTCATGCGGCCCTTGGCACGATTGCTCACATGTGCAATGTGGCCCCCAGAAGCTCACGAGTTTGACACTCCTGGCTTAGACGGTAATTGTAGGGACTGATAGAGCATTTTGATTTGGGGGATTAACTTGAAAGACCTTTTTTCAGATAGTAAATTTTCGAAGGCGATTGTTTTGCCCGTCGATCACGCCAACCTTTTTTGTTGATTTCTCGATTTAAAGACTGGTTTTGGAGATCAACTGTACGAAAGCTATTGTTTTAGAGTATTGAAAATTTAAGAAAGGAGGAGGATTGCAACTCCCCTAGGTCTTAGAAATCCCCACCTATAGCCCACAGCGTTAAATGTGTTTAGCTTTTATCGCCACAAGAACCTAGAATCTTGCCTCGCAAAGATAGGTGGTTACAAATGATATTTTGAATGCTATCCATTTATCGTTTGATTTGTGAGTGATTGGTACTATTATCATCGAATTTAAGGCACTGGCATTTTGAGGAGGGGGGACAAAAGACGATGACCGATGCACCCTACACTGTATGAAAGAGGCTACAAAGATGAAAAGTGAGATAATGTCGGAGGCAGTATTTTTGGTTTCAAAACTTTATCTCCAATAAATGGGCTAAATGCTCCACTCCCCTCTTCCTAAGCAAGATTGCCTACACTTATTGTGCAATACTGCTTGAATAATGATATTTATCTTACTCAATACTCTGACTCCTCCAGAAATTTGTTTTTGAATTCGCCTTTGTTTGCAGGTTGCAAGCATCAAAATTTCTACCAGACCGAATTTTTTTAGAACAAAAATTTGATACCTAGGCTATAATGATATTTACAAAGTTTGATGTCGTAACAGATAATCTATGAGGCTACTCTACTTATGACATCAATACAGTACTTACCTCTTAGTTAATAATACAAACCATAAAAAATCATATCAAAAATGGTACAAAACTATCAAGTAAAGCAATTATTTTTAACTTTATCAAAATTCATCAAAGCAATCACGGATGCCCTGAAACCATCTCACGGATTTTTTAGGGGTCCGTGGACCTCAGGTTGGGAGCCGCTGCTTAGACAGAGGCACAGTTAAAATGAATCACGTAGCAAGCTTTATTAAGATTAGATATAGAGTGACCAGCAGCCTATTTTGAAGCAGTTTTATTTACGATTTCCCATCTGGTAGCTTTACCATTAACAAGGTGAGCTGCTATTGGTGAGAACTTTAAAATTGTCTCTTAAGACATGCCGGGTAATAGGAAAACTATTCTAACAGAAGGGAGTAAGCACCTAGTCGTTATTTTCATTTGGAGTAGTAGTTATTCAGTTTTTATCCGGTAGTGTCTCCTTGGCGGAGATGGCCGGGTTCACTACATTTCTTCAGCAATTGTTCGCACTCCATCTCTTCACTTTGCGCGATTTAGGGCATCCGCCACCTTAAACCAATCTTCTCTGTCTCCTCTTCCACTTGCTTCTTCCAGGTCTTCTTTGGTCGTTCTCGCTTTGGCAACTCACCTCCTTCCAGAGCAGTTCTCAAAATGCTATCATCATCCCTCCTCAGCACATGTCCATACCATCTAACTCCATTCATTGTTGCTAACCCTTCTACAGTTTTCTTTCACGCCAGCATCTCCATCTGTTCTTTAGTTATCTTTTTCTCAACAACTTTCCGACCGCACATGGCTCTCACCATAGCTTCTCCGTCCTCTTTGAAATTGCTTTTTCATTTTTTTTTAAGCATTGTGTTTTGCTTCCATAAAGTATTGCTGATCTTTCCCAACAACGGTAAATTTTACCTTTCATCTTCAGAGGAAACCTATTTCTAAATAACAACTCCCCACATTCCCTAAATCTTACCCAGCCAATTCTTACTGTTGCTGTAACTGCCGCTTCACAACCACCACTAGCATTTAGTCTGTCTCTCAAATAACAAAATCCATTTACTGTCTCCGCTTTATCGCACAACTTCATGATCGAATCTACTGTTCTTTCAATTTTTCCTCTACATCTCGACCAAACAAAACGCGTTGCTAACCTAGCGGTAACTCTTTATTTTTTTCACATCTGCCATAAATTCAGTTTTCACATTTCGTGCATAACACCGAATTGGCCATGACTCTCCTCCCACAAACTCCACATTGATCTATCTTGCTTTTCAACAGTTCTCCTTCCGATCCGATTACCATCACTTTCCAAACTCTACTTTCCAGTTCATCCTTCCAATTCCAAAATCTTTCTTTCAACTTTTCCATGGTTTCGCTCATGAGAACAAGGTAATCTGCATACAGTAATTCATTAACCACACCCCTTCTTGCTTTTTCTGTTATAACGTCCACAACTATGCAAACAATGGAAGCAACAGCGCAGATGCTTGATGTATGCTAACTTTTACTTCGAAATCCTCTGAATAAGCAGATCCCACCCTCACTCTTGTCTTTGCACCCTCATATAAGCTCACAACTGCTTGAACCATTACTTCTGATGAACTCCTCTTTCTCATGGCTTACTTCATCACTTTTCTTGGAACTCAGTGAAAAGCATTTTCCATGTCAACAAAACACATATACAACTTCTGGTCCTTTTTATGATATTCTTCATGCATTCTCCTCACAATGAATATCGCATCCACTGTTCCATTTCCTGGCAAAAACCCAAACTGCATTTCATTCAAACTGATTAGTGTTCGCATCCGCCTCTCTAGTACCCTTTCAACAATTTTCGTGGCATGTTCTAGCAGTTTTACTTCTTTGTATCATCCACAGCTCATCTCATCACCCATTCCTTTAAAGATAGGCACAATCGCACAAGCTTTCCTCTCATTAGGCATTCTTCTGCTATCCAATACGCGCTATCACAGTGCCGGCATCACTTTAATCCCGATTTCGCCCCTTGCAACTATCATCTCCACACCTTTCAGATAGTCTACTTGCCTTTCCTGACTTCATCTTTTGCATTGCTTCCACAATTTCTTTGTGAGTAACTTTTTTCAGTGGTCCTTCTACTACCTCAGTTTCCACCATGTGGTCCTATTTGTTCTCTTGCGTCATGAACTTTTCCATGCGTTTCTTCCAATTTTTTGCCCTATCTTCAATAAAATCCAATCGCCTGTCTCTTTCTATCAAGCACCTTCCTCCTTCAAGATCCTTCCGTTTCTTTTTCATTGTTCTAAGGAAGCAAAAAAACTGTTGGAATTTTGATCTAAATTATTCAACTCCCGTTTGGCTTCCTTTCTCAAAGCTCTAGCAACAACTTTCCTCGTTTGATTTCTTAAACGTTTGTTTTGAGTTTTATTTTCTTCTAATGAGAACCTGAACAGCAAATGCTGCCTTCTTTTTTGCCATTGCATCCTTTACCTCCTCATTCCATCACCACGTCTCCACGATTTCTCCTAGACTTCTTTTTTCCGCACACTTTATCACAGGTCTTTAGAACACCATCCTTGAAAGTTTTCCGCAAATCAGACGCGTCTGTGGTTACTTTTACTCTTCACAAATCTTACTTTGTTCAGTTTTCATTCAACTTACACATCCTTCTTACGATCCGTCCCTTTCTCACAATCTATTTTTAGAGCCTATTTTTATCCAGATCTACGACCACCAGCTTTTGCTAAGTTTCCGAATCACTTTCACATTTCTTACATACTTTCTGCATTTTTCCGACTAGCACAAAATCAATTTCTGTTTCACATCCGAAAGCACTATAAGTAGTTTTCCTGATAAAACCATGTGTTTTCTTTTTCATCACAGAACTCTAGCAATCTTCTTTCGCATTTTTTTGCCCAATGCCATTCCCCCATGCAAACCTTCCGCACATTTCTCCACATCCCTATTGAAATTGCCCAAAGAAATGATGATTTCACTAGAACTTCCCAAGTCTCAATCACTCGCCATTTCATCACAAAAACGAATTATCTTTGTGTGTTTGGTCTTCTGCTTCGTGACCTATACACATATTATTCGTATCACTTCTCTACCTAAAGTTAGCACAATTTCCATTACCCCGTTGCTTTCCCTTTAATTTTCACAATGTTTTCAGATATTTCCTCTTTTACCAAGATTCCAACCACTCTAGATTCTGCATTGTTTCCTGACCACCACAGTTTATACCTTCGTCCCTAAGTATCCACAAAACGAGCTCTTTGGCCTTTTCATTTTTCTTTCTGGATGCAGCACACATCAACTTTCTCTTCCTTAGTTCTTCACACACTTTTATTTTCCTTTCGCAAAGACTTCCCGCACTTAAAGTACCAAATTTTATCTCATGAAATTCAGGTTTGAACCCGGAGATCCTTCGCACCTCCTGCCCATTTAATAGTTGCCGGGGACCAAAAGCCATTTGCTTATTTTTCTCGTTATGGGGATTTGTTGGAGCAAAATTTTTTGTATGGGGAGCATGCCCTTGCTTACCCCCAACCTCAATTTTCTGACGTGAGTGGTCCAACCAAGCAATTTAGCTGGCAACCCTACCATTAGCAGTCAGAATGAAATTGGTACGCACCCAATAGTCGCCTCTTACGACATGCTGGGTAAACAGCTTTACTATTCTTTAAAATCGGTGAAGCACGGTAAAACTTTCTACATTCTATTGCCTTACCCAAAAAATTACTCTGTCTGCCGCACCAGTCGGAAAACAAACTGGCCTGGTTAAGAAACAGCTGTAAGTGAGGTCCGTGGCCCCAATGCGGTATTTACTTAGATGTAAACTTGTTTGAAAGAAAGCAATTTGTTTTGAAAAATTTGAGAAGACCGGCAGTTATTTTGATCGCTAGTAATTTTGCTTATTCATCTGCTTTGCAAAAGAGGAAAAAAATTTAAGAACAGCTGTTCAAACTGTTAAATAAACTTATGAATCAGGCAATTTTCTGGTATTTTGTTAAGATTTTATTCGCGAATGGAAGCAAAAACTGTTTTTTTGGTGAACTTCTTTTGACAATATTGGGGTTTATTTTGAGACACATGGTGATGTCGTTGATTGATGGCTTTGCTAGCAGTTGATGATGTACAACAACTAACCTTATTTTGAAGTAGCCCGTTGCGTACGCAGCGGACCGCGGATCATGCGTGATATTACTGCCTTTTCCCACCAGCTGTAGCCTTTCTATATTTGTCTTTACAAATATTATTTGAAGAGACCGGTATTGGGGTCACTGCTAACTGCGCAAGGATAACACTTCAAAGCCTAGATATTTGATTACACATTCTTGGGTGTTACTGCAGTCCATAAGCCTGTTTGCTAGTAGGAAAACTAAAGACTGGTGTCAAATTCTTTTATATATTTTTGCTTCGCCCGCTTTGGCTGGCTTTCAAAACGGTGGTTAGAAGCGTTCACCTTATTTGTACCCGGATTTCATCGTAGAAATTCTGGCGCGTTGCGAATCACGTGTCTACAGTAAATCTTTGCTCTTCCGATAAAAACCACTTTGCGGTAAACTTGCATGAGTGTACCCATATGGTGAACGAGTTTGAGAAAAATCAAAACGTATTCTTGCTGAAAAAAAGCATTTTTTTGTGAAAGATATCTCAAAACTAAATAGGCCACGGGTAGTATCGATAAAATCCATGCATAATTTACGGTATCAATAACCGAAGTTTTATGCACACGAGTTCAGACTTTCGAACTTGTTGCTTTCTTACGATAAAGATTACTAACACACTTTAGTACAAACATGTTTTTGTCAAAGTAGCAACTTTTGTGTTGATAGTGTAATCAGCAATAAGTTTATGTATCTTTAGAGAAAGCACAATACAAAGTAAATTTCCGATGTTTCACGTTTATAGTGTATCACTAAAAAAATAGCAAATAGTTCATGCCCGTAGATATTGAAAAGTAGGAACTAAACCACGGTTATGTCCTGAATAGGAAGATGTTTGAACTTGAACCAATATGTTTGAACTTGCAAGTCTACCGAGCGGCTGACATCGCACCCGATATTTTGAAATTTTATTTTGAGAAAGTTAAGTTCGGCTTCCGGGATTGCCTCAAAAATGGCATTTCAAAGCGTGTGGTCTAATTACTGTTAGCTGTTCAGATAGAGAAACATAGTTCAAGGTGCTTTATTTGTCTGTCAGAGTTCGATTTTTTGCTGTTTTGGAATGGTCTGTTGTAAATTTTAGCCAAAGACACCTAACACCTATTTTGTACTCAAACTGTTTGGCAAATCTGGTTGCATATGGTAAAAATTTAACAACTATAAAAGTGCCATTTCTCTTTACCGTTTTTTCTTGGAGTTGGAATTACTGTTTTGGTTACATTTGCGAAATTCTTGCTATAAAATTTATTATCAACTGTAACATTTCGAACAGCATACCTTTACTTGTTTTAGTATACTATTTTAAACAGCATATTTTTACATGTTATGCCAATTATTTAAAAAACCTAACGACTATTTTCCACCCTTAATAGAACAACAACGCAAGCCGATGTTTGGCTATTGATTGTAAACATACTCTATGTAACTCGCTCTGTCATTTTTGATGCTCTTTTTTCGTAAATTCTTTTGGTAAAAAGTGCAAAGCAGTGTTTGCGCGGGCGAAATCCATTAAAGTCATTGTAGTAAGCATTTTTTAAATAAATAAAAAATCTCATCAGGTTTACTTAACGCGACTTCGTTCAGTGTAAATAGAATCACATCAGTTGGTTCATAAACAAACTAAGGTTGCCTTCGCACATAGCGATTTTCGCAACAAGAATAAAACTTCTAGCCGATATCTACAGCAGTGCTACGCACTGTTCGCACAAACCCTCAAGCAGCGGAACTTCGTCGCAAAGCCTGCCCCAAATATCCGCAGGAAAATTGATACCTGGTTCGCTTCACTTGTAGTATTACTATCACCATATTTTGAATTTAAGTGCAAATTTTCAACTAAGTAATGGCGTCACTGAAAAGTAGAGTTCAACAAGCACATTGGCTCTTATTCTTTTTCCAGTTTTAATCTCACTCTATTTGTCCAATTTACTAGATATAGCCCCAAAACACATTTTCCTAGCGGTTCCACTCGTTGATCTCCAAAAAAAGCTCATCCAATTTGATGACTGCCAAGACGTACAGTGCCTCCACAAAATAATTAAAAATTAATGTAGTGTTCTTGTAAAATATTTCCACTAGGGATGCGATTATCTACCTGGAGTAAATTTCATCACCACAGAAGGTAAATCTGTGGTGATGAAATTTACTCCAGGTAGATAATCGCATCCCTAGTGGAAATATTTTACAAGAACACTACATTAATTTTTAATTATTTTGTGGAGGCACTGTACGTCTTGGCAGTGAAAGGATCATGCAGACGAAGTTACATCTTCCAAGTAGCCTTGTGTAAGAAGATTCTGAAGCCAAAAACTATGTAAGTGACCTGTGGTTGAAATATCCCTGAAACAATTTTTCATATCCCCAACGCACCGCCATTGGTAGTTTTGGATCTATGGGTTAGAAATTAAGCCAGCAGATGAAATTTTTACAGCATGTCTCTTTATATTGAGTGAATCTTTGTTTTTCGTTATGGTATCATATGAAGCATTTACTGCTTAGCAACCACACGTCACAGTCGACACTTAGCGACAAGACGTGTTCGTTTTCATGCTGTTTTTTCGGTCGTAAAATGCAGACATAACTTCAAATATTTGTTGCAGCCGTTTTACAGCTATGAGCGTGTCATATGTTACACAAAACCAACGACTTAACCGGAAAATTGCAAACATTACGACCGTATTGACTTATCATCTTACATGTTACTTTTGAAATTTCATGGAAGCTGGCTACAAAGTAGTTGAATAATTGGAGAGAGATAAGCACAATGGCATTTGGCGAAAGGACACCTATACAACAAAAAATACAGGCATTCTGAAAGTTTCTCCTCAAGTGTGAAATGCCATGCGGTTTCTGACGCTTTTTAACTGCTCTTTGGTAATTTATAAAGCAAAACTTCGAGCTTGTTTTTGTATTTTGTTGAGATCGTCGAGCGGGAGGTCTAATTTTTACGTGCGCCACAGTCAAAAGGTATAATTCCTGACCATTACTATAAATGTGTAAAGTGGAGTTTGATTTTCAGTCAGGATCTACCAAAGACTATTAACATATCGATGAGGTTTATTATAGTTTGACATGTACAAAAAATCTATTTAGCTGAATTTTGCATTTTTTTTACCATGTTTATTATTGGTCAACTTCAGATTTGATAAGTACCGGTTGCCAAGGACTACTTTTAATAATATTTTCCCAAGTACTGGTTGGTTTTTGCCTGGAGTATTAAAGCTTCATCTTGTGCAATTATTTGAGTTTCGCATCACTCGCTTGACGTTTCGCTCTTTGACATAACACCTACGTCATTTACGTAATTGATGGCGCCACAACGTAGTGTTAAGTCCTTGGCTGTGAGATGACATTTTGAGAAAACGGAAAGTTTTTGTTTGTCAACTATAAGTTTCATAGGTAAAATTCCTCTATTTGTAAAGAATTAGCTGCAATCTAAAAAGACTGCTCGGATGAGCTTTTTCATTTTTTTTGACACAAAACATTGTTTGTATAGAACCTGCACATAACAGGCCCGAAGATATCAACATATTTTGCTTTGCTTTTTCAGTGCTGCTGACAAAGCCAATTTGGTGGAAAAAAGTCTTGGTCGATATGCAGCACTTAGCTTTGCAATTATAAAATCAGCTTGTTGAAAAACATGACGCAATTGCGAAAAATCTCGTAAACTAATGTATCAGGCCAGCGATGCACGTTGCGTAACAGCAGACAGTGACACCGTTTCGACCTCTCAGACATTATCAGTACATGTCGTTCTAACTGCTTTCCTTGACGCACTCTTCCATCGGAAGCAATATCGCATCTTCAGCCTGTAATGCTAATAATAGACAAATTCGTAAACTTATTGACAGCATATTTTTTAGTGTAGTTATTACTAGAAGCTGTAGGCGACCAGTAAACTCCCGTATTCCAGAAAATTAAAGCGTTTTTGAAGTAATCAATGCAAACGGACTACAATCGTAGCATTGAAATTATGTTATGTTAATTTAAAGTTATTAGTTAACAAAGCAAAATAGAAAATGATGTAATCAAACTAACGCTAATGAAGTTACCCAGTACTATTACGTAATTACCAAAAATACAATGTAGGTAGATAACTAGTTTCGAAAAAAATAAATTACATTATCTAGTATCGCCTTTAGAAATAAATTAAAAAGAGATTTTTAAAAATTAGCTGTGAGGTTTGGAAACGTTATCAGCATGTAATTATCTAGTTCTTTCAGTTTAAATTACAAAGGAATAGAAACACGACGCAGTATAGCCTGATTGTCGCTTGCAAAAGACACAACTCGTTTTTTCCCACTGATCAAGCACGGCGTTACCATTTCTTGTTTTGGCTCTTCGTCGTGTGCCTTTTTACCGCTCATGTGTGGTCCATTGACCTATTGATTTGTGGCAAATGTTACTGTCAGTATTGTGCCTTTAGTCACAATCTTGGAAAGTCTGCAATTTGACATTTAATAAATAATGATTTATGTTGCTATTCCATCAATGTTGGTTTCATTAACTACTAATTTTTAAAACCAAACGATTTTCACGCGATTATCAATATTGGAATGGTCATTTATTTGGTTATCATTTTCGACCCCCAACATTCACATGTCTGCTTATGGTCACCATATGGCGTCAAATGAAAAGAACGCAACAGCTATTTGTCAAAGTCGTAGATTTTCTAGAGAAATGAACCTTGATGTTACAAGTTTTATTAATTAAATTACCCTCTCCAATACAAAATAACTGAAGGTGGTGAAGATTAGACTTTAATGCATACCTCCAGCATTGCTAAAAATATTTCATCAGATACCGGTGCTACAGATATTAAGAGTCTGTTTAAAGTGTTGACTACGTCATTGAAGATCATCTTATACACCGCTTAAAACTCGGCCTAAGCTATATACAAAAATGCATCTTTACCTTTGGTTTCACAAAGATAATCATTCAAATATGCACATTTCTTACAGAAGAGGACAAAAACGATTTAGGGTCTACATTCCGACTTTTCCTGGCTGGTGGTCATAGTTTTTCTTTGTAGAATAGGCTCTGCGTCATATAAACTTTTGCGGCGTTGCAAAATTAGGAGCTTAATCACGTCATCCTATGTTTGACTGTGCATTACGCGATATTTTTGCGTACGGTTTGTTTATTTGCTAACGCAGCAGATCATCTTACGTTGTGACTCTCGAGGCATTTCGATCGTATCTTTGATCTAATTCAATTTGAAACCTCATAAACAACCTCAATAACATGTTTGTTTCCTACGATTGTAATAAACAATTATCCTTGTCATTCTATCCCATTTAACGTACATCAGCTAAACCTTTCTACAATTGCGAAAGAGTTGATATATATAAGAAACTATTGTTTATCAAAACACATTGAGAACTAGGTCAGCCAATACTATTTTGCAATCTAATTGTCATTTCAAAACAGCCGTGCAGAGGTTAGATCTAAATCAACATGGCAAGGCGCATTAGGAGTTTGACATTTCAAAACTGTATTCAGGAGGAGACGGTGGATTCAGACTCTCATTATATACTTTTTCTAATGATAATACTTCTCTTGGTGCCTGATGATCATCTTTAAGAAAGCATTTTATTCCATTTAATCAATCCCTTGAGAAAGTGATGCGAATAAACAAATCGCTGACCACGAACTCCATTTCCAGTGTAGCTATTGAACTATAACAAAGGAACCAAATGTTTTTTTGAAGTGTGACTTATGAGTTATGACCCCGCATAACCAACCTCTAACAAAAAGAGATCTTTTTCTGCGAACTGATTCCTCAAGACTGCACTGATGAGCGTCGTTTTGGGCCCATTGCTCGGCTTAGTTATTCCGGATGCGCCTCTGTGTATGCGATCTTTGAGAGCAGAACTCGGTTACCGCGTGTTGTTCGAACACCATCAGATTGAGTTTTGTAAACACTGCTACCACTCACCACGACGCTCATCGAAAAATCATAGTCGTGCTCTCCGCTGGCCAAGTAGCAGAGTTGGTCTAAATGTGATGGGAAAGGCCGCAAACCGGACGACCTTGTCAACAAACGCCGTGTCACGTGACACGCGAACTGCCAACACGATCACGTGACCTTGCTTCTCACATCCAGCGCTTGGAAAGTATATATTGTTTGGTTTATTCAATTCCATTTATAAGCAATGCTGACCAGAAAAGCATGTAGCCTACTCATGCTTTTTTAAAATTCGGTATAGAATCAAATTTTATTTCAAAAGAATAGAGAAAATGTTTTGTAAATTGCCATTTTTTCACTTAACGGCAAATGTGACGATAACAATGAGTTCTATTAAGTACAAGGCTGACTTTTACAGGTCAAAGCGATACCACAAATATCTCGTTCGTGTTTACATAATATACACAATGCATTTGACACAACTGATCTACAATCTTTGTGCTTCAACTTTTTCTGCATGCATGCTCCTATGACGTTAGTGTCATAGATAAGGTTGATTAAGACCTTCCTCAAAAAGTTTGAAAAATGCTCTTTGCTGAATAGTGTTTAGGTTGGAATTTAAATTTTTGTTGAAGATCTGATTGGGGGGATGCTGTCGCGTCTTGCCGGAAATGTCTTTCTTCAAACGGAAAAAGCTTGTCGCAACTGTCTACAATCAATTGATGAGATTGCAGCTGCTAGAAATGAACTATTTAGAACAATAAGCTTGCTAGCTTCACTTGTATTGTTTACTAAGAGAGCCTAAAGCAAACTAATTGATATACAAAAGGAGGCTCGAGTCTAACTAGGTTTAGAGATGATATCGAGAGCTCCGATTACCTTGCCCTGAATAAAGCTGCCGACGAAATCCACTTCAAAAACGTAACATAATGCCAGCCAACATCTACTATAAACTATTGTTAATTAAAGCAAAGGTCTAGGAGCGACCAGAGCATAGACGATACACTTAACGGATGTGGTTTCTGTTCACGAATCAGCAATTTTCAAAATTTTTGGCGGCAAAATTATCGCATATTTTTACAACACGAGAAAAAGGTTGATTTTTACATCATCATAAAGTTCCTTTCTTTTAAATGATTACCGTTTAACCTTATCAATCAATACTAATACTTGCGTTAGGTTGTCCATCTTAATTTAAAGTCTAGTCGGAAATTTACGACGGTTGCCTAATCCTTTTTCATAAAAAATGAATTTTTCAGAGAAAAATACATGTGTGATTACCGAAAACTGAACGAAAAATCATAATGGCAAAGTTTTTGTTCTTATACTGCTAGCTCGAATCAATGTTGAAATACAGCCTACCATGCTGAGACCAAAGTTGATTCTAACTGATCGAAGATTTGTTGTGCACGACTTATGCGTTTGATTTCTAAAAACTGCCGTAATTTTAAGCAAAACCGTATCGAATTGAAGACAGTCTGGCTTAAGTCGAATGCTTTCGAAATTTATATTTTTACGACTTCAAAAATAGTTTGTTTTTTTGTTTGGCAAACTTCAACGAGATATCTTGCGCCTTTGCTCTTTTTCCAGTTGACGAATAGGATATTGCTTATTACACACAAGAAGCACGATTTAGCGTAGTATATCGTACAAAAATATTAACTAATTAGTGTGGAATGCATGTTAAAAACTTTGTTATCTTAACTTTTATCGTGGAGATCGACTTTTTATGATTTTTGCAAGATACTCATTTGGCAGAACTTTTATGGATAGCGCAATACAGCCTATTTTCGGTTATAATTTTTTTAGCCATTAAAGGAAAAACTGGGAGCATTTCACCAATGAGCGTTTCGATTTAGGCTCGAAGTCCAGAATAATGTTATAATTTTTTGAAAGCGTTTTAACATTCAGTTGAATACCAGAATCAATCTTTGGCGTTGTGTAGCCTTGATGGTAGCATGATTTTCTAGATCCCATTAGATTTGAGAGTATCATGGTGTGGTTTCCTAAGAACTATTGCCAAATTGCCGATTATAGAATTCAGTACGATTTTGCTACTTGTGATGACTTGAATCAAGGTTGTTAAGGCTACTTTAAAAACGACTCAAGTGTCGCACTAATCCACACATTTCAAGAACCTTTTAGATTACTTTAAGCGATTTTACCCTACTTTCTTTATAATTAGTGGCACATTGTGCTTTTTGCAACTTCGATCTGCGAGATCCTTGCTTTATAAACGTTTAACAGAAATTTGAGAAAATCATTTTTTGTTCAGAACTTTGATTGCGTGACCCACTGTTCAGCATTCGCGTAATCAGAAAAAAGTTGAGAGTAGTGAGATTTCATTGTTTACTAGTGACAACGTCTATAATTATATTTAGTTCTGTAAGCAAATTCAAAATTGCCGATTAAGATCTTTATTTCTTTCTTTTGTAGCGATATTGCATCTACGTAATAGAAAAGATGTAGAGCACACTACACCGTTAGAATATAAAGCGAGCTCGCTCTTGCAGCCGACGCTCAAACTGAATACGGACATCACTTTAAAAGTACTCTGCATCCTGCAGCAAATGCCTTCTTACTGAGTCTCAGAGGTAAGGTATTTTGCGGTAAAAGGCCTTACATATTACCATGTAGTCTAGGTTCAGCCTATATTCACGTTTAGAAAAATCACGGATATCATTTTGCATGACGTTTATTGAGATTAAGGTAGTTGTCACGTTTTTTCTGATTTCCGTTCTACTCTCTCCCTAGCTTGTTACTCATTCCAATTAAAGATATTGACTATGACTATATGACTATGACTTTAAAAGATGGCATGCCGCTATAAAAAGAGTATCTATATCAAATTAAAGAAAATCGCCTCCAAAATCAATTTCACTAGTAAAATCGCAAACAAGACCAAATATTTGACATGGAGACTAGAGTTAATGTGAGTACAAGCAAAGTCACAAGCATGGCATTTCTATAATGAAATATCAGAATTTGCTGTTTTTGAAATAGCTAATTCATTAGTCAAGTCGCGTTGAAAAAGAGGCAAAATACAATTGTAAAAAGATTTGGATTAGTAATCTAGTTTCTATCATGGGTAACAAATGTGAAAAGAGCTTAACAATAGATGTATAGACAGGTGATTTTGTGAGAAAAAAATTTATTCATTTTTAAGTTAAGGTTGATCAAACTTGCTTTTTAGCAGGTCACAAAAGCCATAGCAAATTCCACCGGTTTAATCTACTGTTTAAGTGTTTTTGACCTTTTGTTTTTAAGTAATTTAATTCAGCATTTGGCCTGAATTGAATTACCTAAAAACAAAAGGACGTTTTGGGATGGTCTTTGAGTACGTTTTAGGATGGTTCTTTGAGTAAATTCCTGGTTAGGGACATTGAAGACAAGTCCCGAATGTTTCACCTCGCCATTCCTGGTTAGGGATATTGAAGACAAGTTCAGAATGTTTCACCTCGCTACAGTAGGGACGCTGTTAATTTTTCCTTGATTTATTTTTGCCCTATGCAGACTTCTTTGTGACACACAATAAAATACTCGCATGCTGTTCATGATCATGATACATGTCCATTTAGTTGACAAACATCATTGCTATCGAACGAGATGTGGTGCAAATGAGTGGTATCTTTTTGTTATTATCAAATAATACACAGACATTAGTTTTTCTGTCTATGTGTTTATCTTCATCAGAAAACGCAACTAATGCACTTGTTATTCGATTACTTGGAGACCAATTATGTCTATGTTATTGGAGAATGACGACTTCAAATGTGTCTGCTACACCTGCCAACAGGCAAAACTGTATCATAAAACTCTCTACCACGCGTTAATACTCGTGGACACGTTTCAAAAATCTTAAAAATACATGGCGAGGTAGTCTGAGAAATGTGTTTTAACCGTCTTTTGTAGCAGTACTTAACTTGACTTAACTTGTCAGATTATAAAGATAAGCGAAAGGTGTAAACTTCGACATGCCAGCAAGTCGACAGGTGCGAATTATAGCGTACCTCTCAAACAAAAATTTGACAAAAGCTAAAATTAAATAAACTCTTTGCGCATTTCCGGAATTTGATAAGACATGATAAACCTAGTTTAAGTCATTTCAAGTTTGCTGCCTCAGGCTTTGTTATTGTTTTAGTCAGAATGAGAACTTAAAACCAAGGGTCAGAAATTAGCAAAGTTATGTCATTGCGCAGTTGAAGAAACAAACTTTAATAAGCAGGTGCTTAAATCATTTTTAGATGTAATATTTTTAAATTTGCAATTATTTTCAGTTACTCATGTTTAAGTTATCATGTTGCTTGAATTTTTTGCCATTAAAGGTTGCGTTAGCATTTGTAAAGGCTTTAATTATTATTGCTGTTTTCAAACAAAAATATTTTATGATCAGTATTGATTCTAACAAAGGGTAGGGAGATTTGGATTAAAATGTTAAAAAGAGGCTGCCAGAAGTGAAGCCAAGAAATAGGCGAGAGGCTGCTCCTATTTCAGACTTGCTAAAAAACCAGCACATGGTGATGAGTTATCATAACGAGCAAAAAAATCTAGTCTCGCCTATCGCTTGAAAATATTTTTTTCTGATTTGCGCATAGAAGCCACCATGCCTGACTGTTAAAAGAAAGTGTTTTAATTGCATAATACATTCAGGAGAACGAAGTAGCTTTACGGTTGTTTTGAAGAGTAGTAAGCACCCACTCCGTGTGTTCCATTGTTTCCACTTGCATCAATCAAAGTCACTATTCTTAAACAGTAAAGAATAAAAGACGCTAATATCAAAAGATTAAAAAATGGTCGTTTAGATCACTAAGAATTTGAGGTATGCTATACATCGAAAATTAATGTCACCCACCTAAATAACTTTGTCGGTTACTTTCAAATTATTCGTTCAAAATATACTGAGCTATGGGCAAATTAACCGAAAATATTTTGCCCCGATTCGATGCATTTTGCCCCGTCTGAGAAAAGATTGAACTTTCAGTCTCGTTTGAAACTAATAAAGTGATTATTTTAATTGCTTGATTAGAACTGCTTGGCATTTGAAATCGACAATCCGTTCTAAGCTTATTTCCGCTGCCGCGCACATTTGTCAAAAGTTCAATCGTTGTAGGGACAGCCACACTGGCGTTTTGTCAGTTGTAAAATGACATCAAGTTTCAAAATGACTGGAATGGCTATTAAAAAAATTAAAACAATCTAACTGAACTGTCTTGGTAAAGGTCACTGGTGTTTTGAACACATCGCTGTGCGCAACTAAATACGATTTCCTGGGGTTTACAACATCTTTTTTGTCTTCAAAAGATAACAACTGGAAATATTTGAAAACATGATAGATTACATTAGTAAACTTGCATTAGACCTCGTTTTCCTCCATTTATTGTCGGAAAATCAGCATCGCATTTATCAAAATAAAATGATTTCCTCTGAGTTGTATTTGTAAATTACTGTAGAGCAAGAGAAGGAATTTTACCCAGGGAATCAAAAGTCCTTTTTTGCTTTAGATTTGTTTTTGAAACTCGCGGAACAGCAACAGGGTGGTAAACATAAGACAAGTTGCGTAGACGTGTTTCTAGGTTTCCAGGTTCAAACGTTCCGCTTGATATCTTGCTATTACTTCGATATATCTACCTCTTGCAAGAACTCGTCAAGTAGAGAAATTCTTTGCAAATTTCCTTGTGCCAACGGACCAGCAATGCGTTCGTTGTAAAAACGCATGATCATTTTCACCATAAAAGCGGTGTGTCAACCCAGTCGACCACCTCTACGACAAATGAGCACAAGTCTTCAAACAAGAGTGATTCTCTTGAAAAAGGAATCCCCTCTATCCCTTTCTTTTTAATGGTTTCGGTATTTGCCATACTGTAATTTTTAATTCGTCTTCCAATTGAAAGATCGTGCGATTCATTTTGCAATTGAAAGTTAGTTGAATTTTTAACATGCAAAATTTTTAACACTGAGCGCTAGCAGAATAAAGTTAGCGTTTTTTACTTCGTGAGTGCAAAAATTGACAGCACCAAACGTTTCATTAAACTTAAGGTTTTTCTAAGCAGCTTTTTTTAAAGTCACTTTTGCGCAATTTAACTGTGAAACTTTTGCAATTCCATTTCTGAAAAAAAGTAAGAGTTTGTAGGCTCAGGTTCAAAAGTAAGTCGGTATTGCATCATGTTCATAGTTTGACTACATGCACGACACATCATGGTTTACGACTTGAGTCGCCTCGGTGCAAGGTCGTTTTAAAATTTACTTAATGTGATCATGGTTATTTAGAGCAATTATGACTGTTGACCGAGTTTCTTTACGAGCAGCTGTGAAAAACTGACGTTCGTGTTTCATTCCTAGGTCAAGGCAGATTTATTGAAAAATTTTATAAGCGCAGCTGTTGGCGGGACAGTTAAACTTGGTCATGACTTCCATATTACGTTAACACTTTAAATATTCTTTCTAATATACAATCCAGTTTCGGAAAAAATTACATAATTTGCGAAAAGCTATGCTATTTCCTTTAATGTCGCCTTTAAATGCAAGCAAAATACTATTGTTGCAGTTTGTTCTTGGTCTGTTACCTGTCTGGCATAGAGCAGACTGCAAACTTTAGCATTTACTCGCAATTACCATAGGGGCTGCTTGCTATTTTATTTAGCTGCAATCAACTATGGTCTACTTTGTCAACATACTTGAAGTAAAATGTATAGCAGGGAAGATAAATTTCTGTCATTCTAAAATCTTGTTTTTGAAGTTGTGGACGTGCTTTGCTTTAAATTTCAAGCAAATTGAAAATCATCTATTGCCAGCCGCATATACTGCTGCTTAGCTTAGTCAATACATTTATTGGATAAATTTGAGTGTTATCTAGTCTTTTGATCTCATTACGTTATAATAGCCTTTTCCGTGTTCGGTTTAACGTTAATGTCCAATATCAATTTCAAATATTCGCAAATATATTTTCTGTCGTATATTTTAAGCATAGCCTATCTTTTACTCACCAACTGTGCTTACTTTATGACACACAAACAACCAGTTGGTGTGCTAAAACTTCATTTTGGTTGAAACGATTTTTGGCCTAAATGGATAATATATAACTGGGATGGAGTAGAAAAATATTTCTTCTAAATTCTTTTGTCATGATAGCAGTAGGGACATCATTTGACATGCAAGATTGTTTCGTGATTTACAACAGTCATTATGTAGATTTTTGTTAGTTTACTATGTTTTTGGAAGAAATAAGAGTAAGAATTATCAAAGTTGTCTATTTTTTATTCACTGTAAACTACTAACTAAAAATTTTGTCGATGTTTTTTTTGTTTTAAATTTCTAAATGAGCTTATTAGGTACGTACTTAGAAAATGAGAATTAGAAAAATATGTTTTGTACTCTAAAAAGTGTGGTGTAATTTTCTGTGAGATACGGTTTTCAAAATAATTGAGTTTGATTAGTTCTGGTAATTTTGTTTAGTTTCAGCGCCCAATGAAGAAGAATTCACTTTAAGAAACCGTTGGTGCGTTCAGCCTCGTTTTATTTTCGAATTTTTTTCAAGCATATTGCAGCAATTATTTGCTTAGATGAGCAATCATTTTGGCGCATCTGGATTGGACTTGTTTTTCCCTAATTTTCCAGTTAATATTGGTTCGTTTTTTCGCTGATTTTTGTCTGAATTTGGTCCCATGTCAATCCAATACCTTTACTGTAAATTGATATTCTTCAATAGCTAAGAAACGTTTACTCATAGAACAATAACAAAGAGACTTAATTATTGGAATAGGGTCTGGTTACCGGTTTAGTACTAAACAAATAATGACAACGAAAGCTAGTTTTCATACTACTTTCCTCTCAACTACACTTCATCTCTTTACCTGGTATTATTTAATTACTACGAATTGATTAAAGTTCATCAGCACTCTTAGCGATGAAGATTCGTTTTCACAACTTGAGCATCTTCTTTTTAAAAATTATTTACTTGTGATTTTGCTAACATTTGTTAACCGTGTTGTTGAAAATGACTAACGCTTTGACTCATTTTAATTTAAAATTGCGATGCTCGGTCACAAGCTTGCGGGAACTAAGCAATCCTAAAAGTACCACTTAAAAAAGATAGGTATATTAATGGTTGAATTGATGCAATTTTCACAGTTGCATTAGAATTTTACGATATTACTCTGTTCGAAAGTGTATTTGTGTACTTCATACCAGCGATGGAACTGAACTGCGCTTTTACTTTTTACTTTGTCGTTACTTCAGTAATAAACTTATGTGGAGAATCAGAAATCAGCGGTTAGATGAAACACTTGTCACATATGACATGTACAGGTTAATTACACAGATTGGAAATGAAAATCAAATAGTTTTCTAATGTAGACCTTTTGTGTTATTTTCTGACAATGATCAACCGTTGTATAGGTTAGTGATCAAACGTAGATTAACCGCTGTAGCACTTAGTGCTAGTCGTAAGATGATAAAAGTAAAATCGGTCGTTGCTTTGAATTAGGTTTACGATTGCGAGCAGCTATATTGCAGTGAACAAAGTATTCGCTTGCAGACATAGAAAAGGTCATCATTGTACAGTGTACAGAGGTGAAAAGTGCAAGGCAACTGGTAAGATTTGTTGTCGAAATTATCACACTGCAGCTAGATGTGCTGCATGTATCTCAGTGCGTTTTAATCCGCGTGAAGACGAAAAATCTGACTCCTACCAACTTGGCGGCTTCTTTGAACACCCCTAATTAGTTCTTGTTGTTTAGACTAGTCAAGTGTGTCCACCAAGATTTTAAGCGTTTTATTGTTGTAAACAAGCATAGTTTTTATGTTAGGAAGCTAAAAAATACTTTTGTTTACATGGGCTTTGATTTTAAACAGACACAATCCTTTATGTCGTTATTATCTCGGAGTTTTAAAATGTTTAGGTTTTTGCTTTCATAAATAGAATTTTATTTGAACCGAAACTTAAAGAAACCAATTAAATGCTAGATTATTGTGATTGTGGAATAACTTCTTATTTGATTACAACACTGAGATATTAAAGATTAAATACAACTGCTTGTCAAAATATGAAAGTTCTGTAGTTTATGCAAATTAAGCTTGTATGACTGTTTAAAAAATAAATTTCTTAATGAGGTAGTTTCAAGCCTATCGCGACAAAAATTTTAAGTTTTTTTTTCTTTCTATCGAGCTTATTCCAAGCTCATTCCAAAGCCAGCAGGCCAGTCATCACCTTTGGGCAGAAAATAGGGTAGCCTACGTAGCTTGCTGTTTCTTCCTTTGCATCTGAAGGCTCAAGGCCAGAGGCAGTTGTTATTAATTTTTTTGGAGTAGAGTAAAACTAAGAACTTATTATTTCCATTCAAAACAGGATAAAAAGACAAACAAATTCGAACAGCAAAGGAAAAAATAACAACACCAAAATGAAGTCGGTTACGTTATGACTTAGCTGTTGCACCTTACTTAATATATTTTGGAGAAAATTACACTTTGCAGTCTTACTCGTAAATCACAGCTCATTTAACGTTATCCGTACAATTTTTATTTACCTTGTTCCTTGTCAGTCAAATTTTGTTTTTGATTTTACTTTGTCATTGGTGTTAGTTATGACCACTCCGTTTGTGTGAACAGTGATTAAGCGGAGCCTACTTTTATCCAGCGGGGAAGGCATGTCTTAAGAAAACTTGTTTTCAGACTCAATTTCTAAAAATTTGACTTCTCATCTGTTGAAACAACCGAAATTAAAAAAGACTACATGAAGTCTGTTGTAGGTTGTAGCCGATAGAATTAAAGCTTTTTACACAAAAGCGTTGGTTAAGTTGGCACAGTACTGTGCCACATAGGTTGTAGATGTTCACATGAATATTATATTATGTTCAAGTTTCATATGAGAATCTTTCTAGTTTTACCATGGGAGTTGAAGTTTTATCATTCAACGCTGTTCGAGGGCCATAAACAGGGATTTATTTCTTCTGAAGAGACATGAGTTTACATAAAGCTTAGTCTATTCCCGCGACGACCTATCGCAACGCTTTTCAGTACTCGCAATGGAAATAAAGACAAACCATAACATCTTTATTGAATAAAGAATTGAGTTGAATTATAAGTTGTTCTGAAGAGTGCTGAATTTTCAGAAGTGCTTTTAGATTTTGAGAAATCTTGCAAAGAGTCGATTGGAGCCAAACTGTTGCATTTGCTACACCAGCTTGTAATTGCGTATCACATAGACAGTTCGTAATTTAAACTACTCTACTGGAGGCTAGCTTAGATTTCTCTGTTTCTGTAGCTTGTTTATTTGTCTTGAATGCATTTTGCTGGGTCATGTTTACGCCGTCAAAAGTTAACGTGGCTGAAAATGTTTTTCGGCCTTAACTTTGCTCTAATGATTGCAGCTGATAACTCGTATTGGCACTTGTTTGTCTATAAAGAACTGCTAAACCCTACTTGTTTCCACTGACAGACGGCTGTTTATTTAAGGCCTTGTCTTATTCTTGACAGGTTTAGGGTTGATTGTTTTCGACATCTGCTTCTACTTATAATTTGCTTTCACTTCATGAGAAATTATCTTAAAACCTTTTAAGAGAGATTACAACCTATCCCTTATTTGATTTTTGATCTCGGGTAATTGTGGTGTAATCGAGTGCTTCTTACTGTTCATTTTTTTGTGTGTACTCCGTCTACAGACCAGATGAAGATTATAAATTGCCGTCCAGTAAGGTTAAACATAATTGCTATAAACTGTAAGATAAGTGTAGTTGATATATGTGCAGTAAAATTGCACAAGGGGACGATGCCAGTTTATCTAGTCGTATGACAGCATCTCGGTGAAAAAGCGCTTGGTGCTACTATAGCGTGTGGTCTACCACACTACAACGTGAGGTCTACCTCCCGTCCACATTATAGTGTGAGGTCTAGGGTTAGAGTTTGGGTTTGGGTTCGGGTTAGGGTTAGGTTTAGGGTTTGGGTTAAGTTTAGGGTTAAATCTAAATCTAGCCCTAGCCTAACCATGCACCTCGGTAGGCAACATATGGCGGTAGACCTCACGCTATAGTAGCACCAAGAGCTTGTTATGATTTTTTGTGCCCTTTGAGTTTTTCGTAAATTCTGTCGAACATATTTGCGAATGGGAAAGAAGACCACGCACTGTTTCCGTTTTTGTTGTGTATTTGCTCCTACTTTCTAAGAATTTTACTTAACTTTTGAGAAAAGAGAGACACTGCTTACGGTTTTCTTTTGCCTCTGGTTAGAATGTGGATTGCAAGAAATCTTTAACTTTCACGGTTCAGACATTCAAGAAATTCTCCGAAGTTTTCAATTTTAATTTTAGCACCTTAAGCAGTGCGTGGTGAGTGATAAATTAAAGTGTGGGAGTGCTAAGGACAGATTTGACCGTAGTTGCTCGATTATTTTTGTAATGACGTACATGCACTGGTATTGCGCACGCAAGAACATAAAGCCATGCATGCTTCGAAGTTTTGACCCTATAAACATAGTATTCAAGTCGCCAAGGAACCGATATTGTAGTTGCTGCCAGAAATTGAGTAAGATCTCTTGGGCGTTGCTATTTCTGTTACATGAAATTATATTTGAATACCGTATATGCTCGTTTTACCGCCCGGTCTTGATTAAGGGCCCGTTTGAATAGCCGCCCGTGTGAACAGAACTTAAAAATAAATAAGGGCCCGTGCTTGAATACCCGCCCGATGTAAAAGCTGATTTTTCAGTGGTAGAGAACAATAGGAAATAAGAAGCAGCTCAAATTTCGATTTTTTACTTCTTGTTAATAATTTAAACTAATATGAGGGAATTACTCTTTAGACGTAAATAATTTGCGTTTGACGTGAATAAATTGACATGGAAAAAGGATTAATGTCGTGAAATATTTGTCTTCAACGATAATTTTTGTGCATAATTTTACTTTGAAAATAACAAGCGCCCGTGCTTGAATAAGGGCCCGTTTGAATAAGGGCCTGGTAGTGAGTTTGGTTGAAAAAAATAAGGGCCCGGGCTACAAAACGAGCAAATACGGTAGCCATTTTAGAGATTACTTAATTTATATGAGTTCAATTGATGGGAAATTACTCGTAGACGCATGCCGAGCAGTGTATGCGACCATACGTCATCGTAACTATTTTGGCTGCAAACTAGTAAACAGAAGAAAAGCTCATTGGAATGAATGAACGAGTGAAACTTTCAGACAAGACTTCATAAACATTTCATACAGCCTAAACAAGTGCAAACTTAGAGCGAAAGAGTTACCTACATTGTACAGAGCTGAATACAGAACGTTTTTTAGATAGGTTTTTGAATCAATCTAAGGAAGAAAATTTCAATAAACGTTTTTTTCCTGCAAAACCTTCTTGATCTTGGTTCTGTTAAGGTTCCAGTCACCGGAGTGAATGACCTCAATGCATGACTTGCAAATATTTTTTATCGAACAATTAGCTAATTGACGTGTGGAGTACGTTATTATAATGTTAACGCATTTACTGAATCGATTGAAATGATAGATTGAAATTTCTAACGTGGCTTGTCGCCTCGCATCCGATTTGAGATAAGCCACGACGCTTTTTATTATAAAAAGTCGTATTTGATTGCATTATGATAATCAATTCATCAGCGGTTCTATTAATACAAAAAGGTTATTTTGCTCCATTTAGTACAGATATCGTTGCCCTGTTACTGAACAAATAGCCGTAATCACATGTAACAGTTTGCTTTTTTATAATCGATCATAGTTCGCCTGCGACTGGCATAAAGTCGTCTTGCTCATCGTTTGGGCGAACTTTTAAACTCAAATTTATTTCAATAAGATTTCTTTGGTCTATTTGATTTATGATGGTCTGAGACAGCGTTTCTACTATTAACACTGCTTGTCAGGTCGCTATTGTAAATTTTGTTTTGACAGTCCCAGTTTATGCTGCTTTTAACGAACATAACCAGCTGCTGAGTGCTTCACTATTAATCTACTTTTTGTTTACTCTTGTGAGCTTGACTGAACATGTATCACAATATACTTAGCTGGAAGATCTAAGTGCTTGTGTAACTATTAAAAAACTGATATTTAAATGGCTTTAAAATCACCATCAGCAATTTTTATACATTTGCTTGAGCATTTGCAAGCACATGCCACGTTCTGGCTGTCCAATGTTAAAGTCATGCAATTTTTTAGAGAGTGTATTAGGATTTTTTGAGCTAAGGTTTCAAAATATGAGCGTGATTTATGTCGTTGCTTGAAGTTTTAGTAAAGCTTCGTTCTTACTTCCAACATAACTGATTAAAGCAGGAAAGTTTCTCGATTTGCAGCTCTCTGAGCTCAAGGGGACGTAAGTCTGTAAAAAAAAACAAGCAAAGGCTACACATTTGGAAGAATCACGGTAATCTCTTTTTGCATTGACTTTTGGATTCAAATTAATCTCGTTACGCAGCTAATATCGGCTGAAATTTTGAAAATATTGTGCTAACAATTCCAGTTAGTAACCTACTGATTAAGTTTTTTCAAAAGAACATTCGATTTTCGCTGGCTGATTCAGAAATTTTTAACGGGATGCGGTTACAACCAGTTTTTTAGCGTGCGTCTCAATAAATCATGGCCTCAATATCTAACTGGCAGCGTAGGCAAATCCTCCTGGGGATCAGCGAATAGATTTTGACTTGATTCGTGATTATAGGTGTAGTTGGGATATTTTTGTTAAAAAAATAGTTCACGATGAACTTACCGTAGTTATCGTAATGTAAACAGCTAACCTGATTGAGTATCCTACCATAGCGGTTACGTCGTGCTCAACTCGAAAAAGAAAAAAAGCGATGAAGTCGTGAAACGTATTTTATATGGTCGCGCTCATACGTTACGACAACAGAGATTCGAAACTGAGGATAGAAAGAGGGAGAACTTATCTTGTAAGAGAAAGGCTTAAAATGAAACTAAAATGTAGTTCAATCTCACGTTACTAAAGTTTTGTAACGGTAAAGTTAGTCCGTAATGTGGCTATCATAAAACGGTTGAGAGTTTACAGAAAATCTTATGTAGCTTTTGCTACTTATTTGAGGCGCTTGCACTTTCATTAAGCTGCTGTTAAAAGTTAAGCCGCTAATCTGTCAATAAGAATAAAGAATGCATCTTGGCTTGTTTTCGTTCTAAAAAAAGCAAATCTATTTTCATGAGTTGGATAAATAAATGCTCCAAACCTGTGGTTGTGAGGGTGCTGACATTTAGGAAGTTATTTTTATTTTCTATTATCTATTTAGGTTCCGATATCTTGAAATTGGTTTTATTTTTGAATGAATAAGTCTTGAAAAAATTTTTCCAGTTTTATATTGCTTTAACAGGAAATCTTGCGCTCATTGTAAGTGTCCTGTAATCTCTCACATTGGACACTCTCTTGAGTATATCAATACTGGTCGAATGTCTGTCAACCTCTCTTGCGGTTCGGTGTCGGCAGCAAAGGATATGAATCAAGCCGAAAACGACTTTAAATCACCTCCTTGCAAACATCGAGAAATCGGCAACGATACCCGGAATAAAAGACGATTTCCTCGGCGGCAGTTCGCCCGGTCTAATTCAAATTCGGACGCTGAAACAAACGATAGAGATAGCGGCTGTGCGTTAGAGGAATACACATGGGTACCTCCAAACTTGACACCAGATCAGGTGAGGATCATTATAGAAATGAACCATTTCATTTTTTATTCATACCACTTGTTTCACGAGATTTTTCAGCAATTTATTCCTAATAAATTAATGAATAGAAATACGGTGTTTCAAGAGAAAAACAGCAAGAACTTTGCTTTTTCTTTTTTCCCAAATAAAACAGTTACTTTAGAAAAAGATGCGAAAGTAACACTTCATGTCTATAAGATTTTCCGCAAATCGTTGAGTAACCATACACCTAGGCCTATTAATACTAAGTTTACGCATTTTAATTTTACCCATACCTAATAAAAATCATATTAAATGCAAATGCTATTACGATGATGTTTATTTTTGGTGACTTTTGAGATAAATATTAGTGCTGCTTATCCAATGGTTAAAAGCGTTCAGAGCAACCGACAGATTAATCGCTTTGGCGACGTCTAACGACTGATCGTAGCCACATGTGCACTTTAGAATTAGATAGTGCTACGTGCTTCGCATTTTTGTGGTTTGATGCTTCACTTTTTGCGCTATTTTGTTTGGGATTGGCAAAGATATCAATCATGCATACAAAATGATACTACACCTGTTTCCATAGACAACGAATTATAAGGAAACCTAGAAAAGATTTGGCTGTTGATAGCACTTACGTTGAGTTTTGTTTGGTTATTATATGTCAATAATTTCCAATTGTCGCATTTTGTGCTTCTCATATTATGAAGCTTATCACCTGTCTCAAATTTTTTGGTGATGCTGTTTTAAAACACAATCTGCACCTACTTTTCCAAATACACACCCCCTACACACTAACATTGCTTTAACTATTCAATAACTTTTTTGCAACCATTGCTGATGAAATAAGTATCATTTTTCTTGGCATCTATTTTAACGATGCGTAGATAATTTTGTTGAGGCCAGTGTAACTTGGTTTGGTTTTAATTGATATTATCTTGGTGCCGTAAGTTTAATCTTTTTGACAGACGTGCTTAGTTTGAGACAGCAGTGTCTAATTGTTATTTATCTCTATCTGATTCATAATAAGCGAAGCCTAGTTGGCAGACTTGAATCTATAAGGCTTTACAAAGCAATCATATTGCATTGACATTATCCAGGTTAGACAAAATCCTGACTCAAGGGTCAACAACATGCAGGGTATAGTTTGGCGTCGCGAGAATTTTTGGAAACGGAGTCATCGACGCGCTATAAATGCTTAACGAAATGGTAAAGCGTAGCGTCTGTTTTGCCGCCGTGCTTACCCTGCAGGAGAGTGAATAAGAGATCTTGTGGTCAGGTCGCACGTAGCAAGTACAAATGAAGAAGGTTTTAAGTGCCATTGGAGAAAAAGTATCGTGAAAAAAAGAATTCGCTCTCTTGAAAGCAGAGTCGGATCAATCGAAATCGGGGCCCGGTGTGGCCCTAAGTGTATGTGATAACTTAAATTTGTACCACTCTGTGAGATGCTTGCTTGACAAAACTGTATTCGTCGACAAGGCTTCTTTTTATCACTGGCCTTAGTACGCATGCCCCCCTAAATTAGTCGTGGTTTGAAAAGGCTGTGTTTTAAAATGCTGAGATCTTTGCACATTTTTGGCAAGGGGATTTTAACTTGGCTTTGCCGCAAGTGCATCGGTTGTAAGACAGCAGCCTTTATTTCTAAGCGTATAATTGCTTTTCAGGTGCGCATTTATTTCAATTCCTTGCCGGAAGACAAAGTTCCCATTATCGACAGTGTAGGTACGCAATACCGGGTACGACAGCTTTTGCATCAACTGCCCCCGTATGACGATAAGGTAAGGAGGATAGCTGTAATGCTTGTAATGATGAAACTGCTGCCATGCTCAGCTCGTGTAAAATGGCTTCTGTACTGGCTTATATATTGTAAGTCAATATTATGTGCGTGAGAGGGTTGTTTGCATTTGGACAACGTCTGATGTTTCAATTGTTCTGGCAGTCAGCTATGATCGGAACTAACCCATCAATCAAGTTTTCTACAATGATAAATTATTCTTGCTTTAAGCCTTTTAAATTTGGGCAGATTTGTGTTAAGGTGTTCATAGGTTAATGACCCTGTGTCATGCGCAGAGTCCATAGTAAACCGATTTTGTGATTATTAAGTCTAGGTTTTCCTAAGCTGAGATGTAAAATGCAGTTTACCCAGACAATAGAGCAACCGTAGCACTTATGGCATGAATTTCATTGTTAACTCAATTCGATGCAGGTGGGTGTAAGTGGCTTTTCGAAGGATTATGCTGATAGTCACGATTTTCGTAGGCTACCTGTCATCCAGCAACTTGTGCTAGCGGTGATACACATCAACTGCTAATTCAAAAGCTGCCTATTATGTGCATCAAAAAATTTATTGCTAAAGCATAATACGGTAATCCGCGACCGCCTAAAATTAAATCTTTTGAGTGTGCGTTTTAGATCTTGGCTTTTTAGTTTCTACAATTGTTACTTAGTAGCTTAATCTTAATTAGCGAGGCCTGGTGGCAAGAGCATTATGTAAGGCTTTCAATCCAGTAACATCTTTTACTGCTGATTCTTTCTGACAGTTGTTGTAGCTTTGTTTTGGGCGGTAACACAGCTTAGTGCCAAGTCAATGGCCTATCAAAGGCCTCACGTGTTCGACTGTTCGTACTTGAAATGGTGTGACGGTCTTCGTGCTTGCCAGCCGATTAAATTTCAATTTTTTTGGCACTAAACTAAACCAGGCAGATTAGTACCTGCGATAGCCATAGGCTAGGTCTTCCAGTTTTTCAAACACATTTATACCCTGTTTAATTATGTACTCAACTTATCAAACATGGGATAAGCGAAGAATTTGAAAGATTGGAAAATGGTCCTACCACAGTCCTGCAATTTAAATAATGTGATGGCAATATTTTTTGATCAAATTATTTGAGTTCAAGATTGCTTTGGCGGATTATTTTAGCGGCTATGGACAAGTTTATGAGAGTCCTATGTAAATTGTACAACAGGTGGGCAAATATCATCGGCTACAAGCAAGTAAGCGGGGTAAAGTGCGGCTTAATTTATGATTCCTGCCTTTTTCTGCTGTGGGACTAGTTTCTGGACGTACGTTTGTTAGCTTGGACGGTTGTTAACTTTTTTTGCTTTCAAAACGCAGTGAATTAAATATTTTGAATCGAGTCGTTAATGGTAGGACCTGCTTCGAACTAGACGGAATAAGCCTTCGTGACTAGAAACGTATTATTAAAAGATGTTTTTTTAATGGTGTTCACGATTTTGGTCTACCATCCACCAATAAACTAAATGTTACTTTGTGGGAAAATAATCTCATTTTGGGGTCATTAAACAAATTTTTTTGGTCAGATACTCTGATCAAGGTAATAGCCCATGTTTTGCGCAATTAAAACGTTGTTTCGATGAGTTGTTAATAAGGCAAGAAGGAATTTCGTGATTACCAATTTGTTCTTATTAAACATGAAACATATTTTGTGTTGAGAGCGATAGTGGTGCAGTTACAAATTTAGACTGCTCAATCCCCGGGGGTTGAGGGGAGTTTAGGCCATTCTTTCATATAATATGTAAGCACTTAAGACAATAAAATTTGTGTTTCAAAAATTTGCATAATATATTTTTGAAAATTCATCTTACTATTTGTTTCAAAAAGCTCCAAAGCATGCTTAGGCAATGTCGTGGATCAATTTATTTGTGGTGTTCACACTTGTTTATACGGTTTACGTAGCTACGAAAACCGTTCACCAACGGTTTTATTTGTGCTACCGACCAAATACTAAATTAGCTATTTTGCCTTTTTGCTAAGCTCTTGTTGTCCCCATGAGTTTATGTACATAACAATTCGGCATTCAATCAAAATTTTAAATAATTTATAGGTTAAGAAAAAGATTTTTCCACTGCATGACAGAATTTTTTTCAAGATTGGCTTATCTCAGTGGTTGATTTCCTTGTTACTGAAAAGCCAATTTAAGTACGTTTAGTTTAAAGCCCGTTTATTGGCCTGCTAACTTAATGCGACAGTTTAATGCTCTCATCTACCTAGCTTAAGCCGATTATAGTTGGACAAATGTAGTGTTTCGAAGCTTTTTGCTGCCCCTAAATAACATTAACTTTTATAAAATGGCTTGCTGTTTATTCCAGAACAAAATGGTCCACATTTTTTCTTGTCGCATTTGTTAAGTTTGACAACCTTCGTGCGTAACTTAATTCTACATTTTGGGTAACTTTGGCCCATAGTTACACACCTGTAATGGTATAGGATTTCAAAAACAAGCGTTTTTTTATGAATATATGTCAGATTTTATCTAAAATGGTTTCACATTTTGAAAATTTTTTAAATTTACTGTTGACAGTTCTATCGTTGTGATGATAATTTTTATAGCATTTATGGTATTGGAAACTTTTGTTTGGTTGGTTTAGGCACCGATCTGCCCAGCAGATTTTTACTGCTTTATCAAAAGCTTTTTTATAAATTTTGTTATTGAGAAGATCACTTTTCACACTTGATTGCATTATAGCAATATTGGCGTAAAATTTAGTACAAGCTTTTCTGTTGGCCAAACCATAGGAGCTGCCAATAATCAAAACTTTTCACAATCTTTTCTCTTGTTGCTGCATATTTGCGGTTTTGTATCAAATTAGTGCATCGACATTAATGGCGTTTCTCTTGAAGCACGTCAAGATCTTGTAAAGCAAGTTTGATCTAAACAGTGTAACTAACCCTTAAGATAACCCTGAAAGTCTATAGTGACGAAACTAGGGATGGTATTTTGTAATACAAGTGATATAAAAGTTTTTCTATGTATGCCAAGTTGATAATACAAAATCATCCCTAAATTTGAGGCTCCCATTCTCACGTTGTACCGTTACGGTAATAGGAGATGTTCTTAAAGCCTCTTGTGGTTATCTGATAATAAAAACTTGCACTTAAATTTGCCTTCTTGAAACTTTTCATCAAAATCTAATAAGTAATTCAAATATCAGACTTATCTTACATTTTTGAAACTGTTTTTGAGTGAATAAGGATGGGCAGATGGTTAATGCGAGGCGAGTAAGCATTTTGTGGTATTTTTTTAAAGTGTGATTATTTCAGCAAAGAGCGATTTTGAGCATGTTGATGGTTCATTAAAAGATAATTAGGCAAACAATTTATTCGCAGATAGCAACAGAAGGTTATTGTAAAACTCGCTGTTTGCGAACCTCCTTACCGATGTGCATCAGTTTTGTAGTCGAGAAGCAATCGTTATTTTGTGTACAGTTAATTAGCATCGTCAATGTGTCTGATTGTGCTTTGATTGACTAATTGTCTCTCGTTCTTCTTAGTTTGTTTAAGCAACAGGAAGTTCTTTTCCTGTCTTCTTAACTTAGCAGCAAATTGTCTTCAAATTTGATCGCGCGGAACGCTTACGTCAGTAATGACGCCATTCTCCTCCATGTCACTTACGTCTTTGTAGTTGGGTGTCTTTACACTAGTCAATGCGAATATTTATGACGTCACTTTGTGTTTTGGTGCTAACGTTAAGTTTGTATCTGTGTTCAACGTAAGGCGTAGACTACTTGACATCAATTATCCCCAACAGCGGACCTACTCAAAGCTGTAGCGCATGTCGTCACAAACTGTTTTTGTTTGGACCGCATGATTACTGCTCATGAAGCACTGAGAGATGTTTTTCGTCGGCCAGTTGACCTCTCTGTCTTTTTGTAATCTCATGATTTGATAAACTTTGTCTTTGTGAAAGCAAGGCGACGAATTGTCGACTGGCTGGGAGGCGTCCTTTTAATCGAGCGAAACTAATTCGAGTAAAGCGGCAGCGATTTCCATTTTTTATTTGGCACATGAAACTGCCACACGGACTGGTCCTACAGCTGATAGAATCGAAAAATTTGCACATGCGAAATAACAACGTTGCGCGCACAGTTCCGTTGGTCTTTTTTCTATTTTGGCAACATTTTTGAGTAAGTGCATATTAGACGGCCACGATTTTCCAGGTAGTCTGAAAGCTAATCAAACTGATGTTCTCGTAGATTACTGTTTCTGCTTATCTCAGCGTTACGCTTTTTAGCTATCGTTATACAGCGCCGGGTCTTTTCTCTATGTAGTCATTTGTCGGCCACACACAGTTCTACGAAAAAAGTTCACTCCAAAGTAATTGAATTTTAGTTGAAGTGGATTTTAAAGTTTACAGAATTGCTTCAGGAAGTGTATCGTTGCTCAGCATATGGCCTGTTCTTCAGAGGCTAAAACAGTTAAATTCGGTATCTTCTGTATATTTCCCGAAAAGTACAAACTAGCAAAAGTGTCTTTTCCTCTATCCCATGCTCATAGAGTGCAGAGTTTCAATTGGGCTTATATTTCATTTTTTTCCATAGTCAAGCAACCCACCCAAAGTTTGAACCCGCAACTAATGTCCTGATTCATTCAGGTTGCGTTTTGCAATGGTCTTTCAAAAGAAGAACAGAAAGAGCTGTGCTTGTTTAGCGAGCAGAGAAAACGTGATTGTTTGGGATGGGGAAAAGTGCAATTTCGACCGAGGAATAGTCCAGCGTTTCCATGTTCTGAGGTAAATTACTGTTGGTTGCTATTAGAGGTTGGTTGCTTATGATTTTTACAAATCTTTTACAAAAACAATAGTAATTCCCCTGTCAAGAAGCAAGTGACTCGTATTTCTTTGACTCTTATCAGATACCACAGACCTCCTGCATGGTATTCTGAAATTGGAATAATTTTGAGATTATATTATTGGAAACGCTTTTCTTATCTGTAATTGTCATGAAGAACTATTCAGTCAGAATATCTGGCGATTATAAGAAATTGCTGTTAACTAAAACGCTTTTTGCGAAGCTGTTTTCCCTAACAAGCATTTGAACAGTGAGTGAGATTTATCTACATGTTAGCATGGGCTATGATATGATTATTTGTTTAATCGTTTACTTGAAAATATCACTTTCTTGTTCCAGTGTGGAGCCCCAATTTCGTGCGGTGAGCCTACGGTGGTGGCTTCACGGGCTGGTTCTGATAGATTGTGGCACCCTGCTTGTTTCTGTTGCTCGGTATGCCAAGAGCTGCTGGTTGATCTAATTTACTTTTACCAAGACGAGCAGCTGTACTGCGGGCGCCACCATTCGGAAACTTTAAAGCCAAGATGCTCCGCTTGTGATGAGGTTTGTTTGAACTTAAAATTTTAGTGAAATAAACACCTCGTTGGTTACTCAATTAAGTTATCTGTCTTTTCTTTGTCAGGACAATGCTTTGCGATTGTAAAACAAGTTAAGTTCAGATGCGCTTCGATGTTGCCGGCAGTACTGGTACAATAGTGCGTATTATGAGCAGGGCTTTCTCAAGAGCTTAATTACGCAGGCCCTGTTCAGGCGTGGAACTCGCGATATCGATCCAGCGCTTTGATGTTTTTGCCACGTTGTGGAGTCCGTTTGTGATTTGACGATTTTGAATTTTATTGCTTTTACTCAACAACAGCGGAAGCGTTTTGGCGTAACAATTTTCTCCTTTAATTTCGCTGTCTTTAATCCAGATTATCTTCTCGGACGAGTGCACTGAAGCGGAAGGCGGACACTGGCACATGGATCATTTCTGTTGTTTTGAATGCGATGCAGTGCTCGGCGGGCAGCGATACATTATGAGAGAAGGGAGACCGAACTGCACAAAATGTTTCGAAGCTCTATACGCTGAATACTGCGACACGTGCGGAGAAATAATAGGTAATGGCCAACACGGTTTCTTTTTTAGCAGTTGGATTCCAAGACTTTTTTGAGTGGAAGTGGCTCTACCTGTGTTCAGGTGCTGTTTTGGGTAGTTTTGTTACGCATTTACAACCCCTCTCTTTTTGACTGCTTCATTTCGGATATGATTTAGTGGCTTATATCACGTTACCGCTTTGTTGATAGGTTTGGACGCTGGCCAGATGCAATACGAGGGTCAGAGGTGGCATGCGACAGACGCCTGCTTTTCATGTTCGCGCTGTCGGAAGTCATTGCTTGGTAAGCCTTTCCTGCCTAAGCACGGTCGGATATTCTGCTCAAAAGCTTGCAGCCATGGAGATGAAGCACACTTAGAATCAGACTCGCAGGTTTGTGTGTGATGTCAAAATTTGAAAGCGTGCGCCGTAGAACTGCCTTTGAGTGGCCTCGTTTCGGCGTTGATTCGGGTAATCTTGCAGCGTTTGCAACCGAAAAGCACTGCGACGACCATTTCAGCTGGTAGCTGGGAACCTGGTCTGAACACAAGGGCAATCGCTGAAATCTTTTTGACTGAGATTTTGAAGATGTGGCTTGAACATTTTTGCTTAACGTTACGAATATACTGTGACAAATATGCTTTTGTGGTCGTAAATTCAAGAACCGTGGCTTTGTTGTAGACTTTCATAAGTATATAGGTTGTAATTTATTGAATATTTCCAATATTTTACGAGGTTTTTCAATTCCTTTGAATTTTACTTTCTACGACGTAGAACCGATTGAAATTGTAATGGTCACACTGCGATCATAATATTACCATTGTGTACCGGTGGTAATTTTTCGAGTCGACTCTTCTAGTCAAAACATGAAAGGATTTACGGCTTTTAAATTCGTCTTGAATTATATGGTTGTAAATTATACATCATAGGCAATGAGAAATACCGGACTACACACATAGCTACGATGCAATTTACTGAAATTATTCATTGCGCAATACATTGAAATGTTTATTACTTAGCTGTAAAAGTATTTTTGTGATTAGCTAGTTGAACTTAGTCTTATAATAGAAAACCTTACAATTATTTGTACATAGAAGAACTGCTTTGAAGTTACTTATTTTTTGATGATGTCAAAGCACCTTGAAAATAATTTCAAAACGCTATCTACCAAAAGCTTCTTCCGAACCGCGTTTTTCGTAGTGCATTTTTTTTCAACAATAAATTTACGCACTACTTTTTTTCCAGCTTAGCTCTTCACAGTACGAGACTCCTGCTTCTCCGATTTCCCACAATATCCGCCACAGTTTAAACCTTGAGAATCTCTCTTTGAATGAGAAGCCAAAGAAAACTGTAGAAGAGGGCAAGTTTTTATCAAAAAATTTCGGAAATCTTCCCACTCATCATGAATGCAACGAACAGCTACACTCAGCGACAAATAAGACCATAATAAATTCAAAGAAAGTTGCTAAAAGCGAACATTTGCCGTTATTTAAAGCGAGAACTGAAAATGGAGTTGATGACTTCACTTCGCCCACTAGTACTGTGTCTTCTTCTAGAACCGGAAGTGGCCAGTTTCCGCACGGACAAAGCGCTTACAACAGTATTGATAGTAGCGGCTACAACACTAGTAGTACGTTAGACGTTGGGGAAAACATGGAAACGTTAAAGAGCTATCACAGCGGTCCTAGCAGTTTTGTAAAGTATGATTCTAGGAGACAATTGCTGCTAAAAACCAAAAATGTTCAAGTCCATGCGATCCACGAAGAAAAATCCTTCTCCAAAGCTCCCAACAACATGCCTCGAGCGGATAACTTACTTTCCCACCCACCTGTCCACGTTACTGCACGGCTTCCGGATTTAGGGATGCCGATTCCCGCTCCTAGAGCTCGTTATCCGTCTTCGCACACCTCATCTCCGTCTTCTAATAGTTTCGAGACTCCGTGCCATCACTCGCAATCCGGAGAAAATTATCCGCCAATGTTTGAATCTTCCAAGCAAAAGTTAGATCCGCTATTTGCAACTCAACCAGGGAAAGCCCCATCTTCACAGCCAGTAGAGTTAACTTCAAACGATTCAAGTCACGCGAGAACCCCATTTTCAAACGAAAGAACATTTGCCTATGAAGGACGGTGTAGGAATCCAATCACATCCTTCGATATTCTGCCAACTGATAATGTGCTACTTCATCAAAGAATTCCAAATGAAGGTAGGGTAATTTGCGATTCCAAGCTTGCGATTTCATTATGGATATTTAATGTGTTTATCGGAAAATTAAGGCTTTGCATGTTGTATCTACAGTAGTTAAAATAAAGTTTGCCTTTTTGCGAATTTGCTGTCATGGTGTCGGTAGAAAAACAAAAACTTATTGCAAACATAAGAATATTAAATTTTATACTGTATTAAGATATCAATCAGTTTTTTTGTGAGCACAGTTGTCAGAAATTTTTTATCTTTTTGTTTTCTTGCCGTTTTTTTCTCTGATGCTTATATAATTTTTTCAGATGCATCTCTAATTCTCAATTCTGACTCCAGCACAGAAAGAAAAGAGCTAAAGAGTATCTTGAAAAAAACCCAACAAAACCTGAAAAAGAACTCGAAGTCGCCAACGGCAGCATCGTTGGATTGCCTAGATGTATCATGTCAAGGTAGAGCTACTGTAAATTCATTAATGTGATGCAATTGAATAAATCTTGATATATCAACGTAAAGGTTGTGCCTTACATGTTCAGATTTTTGGTCTTTATCTTCAAACAACCAGTTTTGACACTTTAGATACTTTTGACAAATAGTTTTTGTTTCGTTTTCTAAATTACTTGACAGTTTTTATTTTGCTAACGAGTGTTGTGTATGTATTTATTAGTCTCGGATCTTTTTACAGAAGAATCAGTTTCAAATCGCTCTTCGGAAAAGGAAGGCATGGTTGGGTTTGGCGATGCTCACAATGATTTTTCAAGTTTTAAGAGAGGCCAGAGATTCTACAATAGCGCTCGATATCCTGCAGGAGATAAAATCAACTCTCCTATAACGCCAAGGTAAAGTATACGTTGGTGTTCTTTTGCACATTTCGGTGTGTTTGAGCATTGTCGTGCTTGAGTTGTTTTTTCATTGATATTTTTTGCATGGATTTTTCACTTTATTCCAGTTGGAGGTAATTAAAGAGCAATATTCGTTTCCAAATGCACACTTTATTATCATGCGCTGAGGTATTTTGTTTGTTTTGTTGAAAATACGCTACCATAGCTGACGAAATTGGCTAGCCTACTAGCGGTTGCGCTTGTTGTACAGCTTGCATGTGGACAACGGTATAAGATTTTGCATGGGTTAATTTGTTTATATCTAATTCATCTTTTGCATGTTGTGATTCTTGTAGATCTAATCCTCATTTTCCAAGTCACCTCCGTTTCGGTCGCACTCGTAGCGCTATAAACCTCGATGATATTGTCACCACTATGTCTTATAAACAAGGAAAGAAACAGTGCAGCAAGCTAACACGGTTAGTGACCGCCTTTCACGTCAATTCGTAGCCAATGTCTTTCCAAAACAAGCTAGTTTTCGATCAAGAAGATTTGTCGTGCGATGTTTTAAGATGACATTTTATAGCATGCTTCCGATTTGTTTTTGTACGTTAATTTTCCGACTGGAAACTTTGGGAATATGCTGTTTAGTGCCAGCTAGTTTCATATTCATACTTGAGGCTAGCGCTTCACTTTGAGAGTAACTGCAGACAGTACACACTGTTCCGATCTCTCCCAGCTCGTCAACGCGGATGGTGATCGACAACTGCTCCACTCAGACCAGATAGGTCAAAGCAGTGTGCGCTATCTCGAGTTTCGAATTGTTTGACGTTTCATGTTAGACTGTTGTCTATCTTCTAACTTGGGTGTTTTTGCAGTGATTTCTTGCAAGCTGCTCGCTATAATTTACTTTTATTTAGTCGGCAAATATGTAATAAGATTTAATTTGCGACATAGGCCTACGAACTTTTAGATTCTATTTCAGGTTTTTTAAGGCAGTTTAGGGACCCGATTTGGGTCCCTACAAATGAAAATCGGGTCCCTAGAATCAGAGAAAATTATGTCTATGTAATAGAGTGCAAAACACATTCAATCATTTTAAATTAGTTAAATATTTTTCGGGTCCCTACAGATCCATATGGGGGATCTAACATTTTCTTCAAAAAAACCCTGTTCTATTGTAATGTGTTGAAGTCGGCCCTATGTTAGTTGGAAATTACTTATGTCAATAAAATATTTCAATAAAGATATTGCAGTCATCTTGCAAAGCCTTGGGTATTAGATGAGTTTTTTCCTTTTTTTTTACTGCTATTTAAGACTTCAAATAAGTTTGCCTTACTCCCTTTTAAGATCTTTGAGATGTCCCTACCCCAAATGGACTTGTCTTCCCTCTTTTGAATATTGCTTGCATTGCATCTCTATATTCATCAATAATTGATCTTTCAGAAACAAGCAATGTAACAAGAAACTCAGACGCACCCGTTCGACTGATTTTGCCTTTGAGAGGTCAATGAATTCGTCCCGAAAGTCTAGAAAGCATAAGAAGATCTTCGAAGATGAGGAAGACGATGGGTGGTGCTCCACATGTACCTCATCCAGCGATGACAGTGAATATGAGAGGTGGGATGAGCTCAGGTAAGACATAATGACAAAATAAAGCGAAAACTTACTACACCAAACATCAGGTGAAGAGTTTTAAGCGATTTCATGCGATGTTCGACTCAGAAGATACTGATTCATGTTCCACAGCTCGTCACAAGTCATAGTTTGCTTTCGAAATGTAAGCTTGAAAGCAAACGTCATCTTCGCTCCTGCCATACACGTCGTTTAAAACGTGACGCCTTGAGCACTCAGTTTGAGGTTTTGCTGTAAAAAGACTGCCATTAGGTCCATCACATCGAGTTGCCGACGTTGCGGCGTATTGAATGGAGGACGAACGGCGTACCTCAAAATGCGCCCTTAAATATGGTGCTTTTGAAAGGAACCGACCGGTAATAAAATCAGTTTGGCAAAAAGGTTTATTACAGTGAGTTGCCGATTTTGAAGGCGTTCCAGTGCAGGCAGGCATTTAACCGTTGAGCTGCTTTCCCATTGCCATCAAATTCATGACGTACATTAAACACAGTGCTGACTTAACTTTTTTACTTTTAAAAGCTCAACTCGTCCTGCTGCTCTCACCAGCTCAAGACGAAACTTCTCCAGCAACAAACGCAATACTTCAAGCTGCCACTCTTCACATCCTTTCTTCGGCGATTTAACGAGCCCTTTGTCCGGAATTTCAACTTCACATTCCCGAGCAGATCGTCTCGGAATGCCGATGTATTATTCAACTTCGTCACACAACAGATACCACAGACGCCAATCAAAGAAGCAATGTGTTATTCAATAAATATATAGGTCACGTAGTAAAGTTAATAATGGTTTATGCCATTCTCCAAGTTCCTTTACCTTAAGAATAATTTAACATATTACGGTGCTATTTTTTTTTGTATTTTCTTACCAAGCATGACATTTTTACTTCACTGTGCTGCGCTGCGCGTTGTGACGTAACTATTACGTAGCGGATGACGTGCGCTTAATTTATTAGATTATGCTGCTTGGACCTGTTGCTGCACTGTTAAGTGGTACAGCCACACAAAATTGTTGCAATTTTACTCAGTTTTCGATTTAAATTAATCATCTTAACTTTTGTGTGACTTCATTACCTTTTCGTTCAAATCAATTCCTCAATGAAAATCTATCACATAGGTTTTAAAAAAGCTGAAGTTATCACAATACAGTTTGAAGTTGCATTGGTTGGTTATGTCAATTGCGAAAAGCTTGGAGCTAGACAGCTTTTTAGAATTTGTGAAATATTTTTTCTTATCGCGAGTAACCAGTTATTTAGCCTAAAGCGAGTTGGAAAGCCAGACTTCTGCTGTCAAGTTTGTTGTTGTTGTTTCTTTTACATCGTTAATTTTGTTTGCTGAGTCTTTTTAACATTGTTTTTGTGAAGCAATCACGTTGTTTCTTTTTCCGTGTCTTTGATCCAATAAAAGGAAAAAAGAAAGTTTTACGCAACGGTATGTAGAAACGAGACTGCTTGAACTAAGTTATTGCAGAATGGTGCCGGGGGCTAGGCTTAAGAGAATTTCTCATCTAGTTACGATTTGGGTAGTTTAAGTTCCAACATTCCGCGATATTGTAGTGCTGCAATTTGTTTGAATCTGCAAGTCTAACGATTTTCACAGGCACCACCAGTTAATGGTCACAGTTTACCCATATCACATGTTGCAGCACCAAGAGAAAGAAATTGGTCCATCTCTTAATCTCAACCAACTAAAAAATGCTAGGAATGGGATTCAAGCTCGAGTGCGTTCGATGCCAGTAGAGCAATGATCGCTTGAATCAAAAAAACATGTCCTGTTGAAGACTTAGAATCGGTGGCCTCAAAATTTGAGCAGAACAGGTTTTTGCAACCACGTAATCGAGTAGATAACCTTTTTTGGAGACGTGCTGCAAGAATCTTTCTCTCTTAAAATAGAGTTGCTCAAGGTTCACCCATTGCTGACGTCATTGCTCTCTTTCTGAATGGTTGATATGAGTGTGAATTTGAATTTCACTTTTAGCATTGTTTTTAGCGTGTCGGTAGGTGTAAGTCTGTAGATTTGATTATTAATTTCTTGATTTAATTCACACGATACAATACCGTCTTTGTGGGAAATGGTCAAGCAGAGAAAATCCATGCCATGTGCCTTTTCAAGACTAAAGGCTGGTTTCCATTAGGCGTAAATTGCAGACGTAGCGTGAAAAATTCTTTTTTGACGCAACGCCTGATACACATCTCTCTAAATAGAGAAAGCAAAGGATTTCTCACGCTATGCTGCAATTTACGCCTAAAGGAAATCAACCCTAAACCCGGGAAGCTACTGTATGGCATCGTAGAGGCCCAAAATTCAAGCATCATGGCTGCAAAAATGCTTTTTAGCATTTCAACCAGGTGCTTTAAGTGCCTAAAGTGTCGTGTAAGCTAAAATATATCTTAAGTCTTTTTTTACTCATTTTTATCGTACGGTCGTGGTAAAATTTTTTGTTCTTAAAGCTAGAAAATCATTTGGTTTTAACTCGCTCCGAAGTTACCAATACTGTTTGCACCGCAGCCTGTGCAACCAAGCAGGGAAATTTGTCGTAACGTGCCTTTCAAGTGCCATGCAACGTAGCCCTGGTGTAGTTTTGAACCCACAGTCATCGGCACCATAAAATGCGCTGCAATTTCCTTGACCACGTTATGGAGCATATGGCACTCCGTGCTAGACTGGAGGGGGTGGAGGCAATCGCAGTGTGCATGTATACCAAAGTCCGTGATACTGTAAATGGAAGCTCCTGACGTGTTGTTTTTGTTGTTACTCCACCCCTTTCTTGGAGGCGTGACGCTAGACCATGAGGTCCCAAGAGACGAGCAACTTCACGCAAACAGGCAAAGGGCGTATAAAGATAAAGGGGTGCCGAAGAGAAAGTGACGTTCAGAGTTCGTAGCAAAACAGGAAAAAAGTAAAAGATGCCTAGATTGAGCTGAATTGAGAGATGTCCTGAGTCAGGTGACCGCAGTCTAAACGCAAAGAATTTTCAACTTCGCCAATTCTGGAAAAATAAATAGTTAAAAGATGACTGTTCTGTTGCAGCAAAGGCGAGAGAGGGCATAATCAGCCTGAGGAGAAAGTTCTTCAGTGGAGTCTGAAACGACTTGTGGGTCAAAAATTTAAAAGTTGGAGCTCGCATTTAGTCCGAGAGAACGGCTGTGTGAATACTAATGTTGAGCGCAGAGAGGTCATAAGGGAATGTCTACGACGAGAACAGCGCATCCCTTTTGTCTAGTTCATATTGAGTGGCAGAAAAAAGTGACTGGGAAACAATTTAAGTATGAGAGTGCCGATAGTGGAAGAAAAAAAGGTGCGAAGAGTCCCTTCCTGATATGCTTGAGTGGGCAAGAGAAAAGAAATGATGATCGCAAGAAAGCATTGCAAAAACAGAGCGAGAATCTTAGAGAAGAGAATTGAAAACCTTGTTGGTGCATTAGCGACACGAGCAAAAAGCTGATGAAATAGAGCAAGCTTCAGTAAAAGTGCTGGAGTAAGCATGGCCGGATGAAACAGAGAGCTTCATTGCCTCACTACGAGGAATTGGCAAGGACGCTGGAGCTTTCTTTGCGGAAAGAAGAATGAGTTGACAAACCGGTTCAAACTACGAAAAGTGTGATTTCGAAAACAGTCTGTCTGCAATAAAGTTTAGTGGGTTCAAGCGCTGTTTATGGCGACTATGATCGCGAGCCCGAATCTCACAATGATTACGTCGTGGTGTCCTTGACGAAGGCACTTTAGGGCAATTTTCTATACTTGTTTGTAGGTTCATTTGTAGGTTTGTAGGTTGTAGGTAGGATAGAAACAGATAACTTCAAATTGGTCTAAACTTCAAATGTTCAAAGCATAATCACAAAAGTATTGCCGAAACCGGAAAATAAAGATAAGCAACATAATGTAAAAATGGGTAAGAGTAAAACTTTTCGAAGAAAGTAGAGGGTAAGATTGCATGAAGCGGAAAAGGCGTGCTTTAGGATAAAAAAAAGGATTTTCCGGAGGGGAAGCAAACTAACATAAAGAACCTCCCAGGTAAAGAAAGAAGACAGCATAAGTCAGGAGGTAAGCAAAGTCTGTGTTTGTCAGTGTGAACAATCAAATTCAGTTTAACAAATTTAATCTTAAATTCACCTTTACAGTGTGCACCTTACTTTAACAGTGTTATCTCACATACAGTATTACTTCACTTTAACAGTGTTCACCTTAACAGTGTGCGCAATCAAATTCAATTTAACAAAATTAATCTTAAATTTACCTTAATCAAAATTCATCTTTACAGTGTGCACAATTAAATTTAGTTTACCAAGGAAGTAGAATATCACAACTCTCTGGCTTTTCCTAAAGTTCTCATCGAAAAACTGACAGAGGAATAAAAATTAGCACCTATCACAAACCCACATGTACTGGCCACCTTACAAAATTTTCTAGCTTTTTCCTTTTTCGTTACAAGCAAAATCTGGTGAACTTCCCTCTTCATCCCTCTTATACCATCTGCAACTCTTATTCTCAAATAGAAGCAGAATTTCTTTTCATCAAAAGCACACTTTTGCAGAATGAATATTCATCTGGCTTCACTGATAAGTGCTTTATGCAATTTCTTAACAAAAAGTTTGCTTCTCGGATTCCCTTGGTTTAAAAAAATCCCTCCAAATATGTTCTATTTAAGTTACCTGACCCACTAAAAAATATCCTCCACCTCGTTGAGAAAGAATTAAAAAAATTGTTGATAAGCACTTACTAAACACCATGTTTAGATTTATCCATGTCACCAAAAATCTTAAGCAACAACTACATTTTAAAGACTCCCAAGGCCACTTATTAAGAAGCAACGTAGTATAGTGGTTAAACTGTTCTAGTGGTTCTTTCTATATTAGCAAAACTCGCCGGAATTTGTAAAACGCCTTGATGGGCACCAGACCAGTTTCAACTCGGAAGTATATAACCATTTACAATCCACAGAGTTGACTTCAACAACCCACAGATTCTCACCAGTTCTGACAAGTCCAAACTTCTCATTCTGGAATCTCTTTACATTCAGCAATTGGAACTTAGTTTAAATTTAGACTTCAAATCTTTTCCTCTCCGTTTATCAACCACGTGACCATCGCTTCTTGGTGTTCATTTTTTAGTGTCTGTATGGCGTAGTTGCTAGTCAACTTGTTTGTTGTACATCGCTTGCGTTGAAAATGGCACCGGTTGAAGGCCGAAACGTTCGCAGTATGTTTTTGACGAGCTGTTTGGCTGTTATTTTTGGATTGAGCAAAGTTGCTCCAGGAACTCCTGATACGATTTCGTTCTACTTTGTGCCATGGCAATATTGAGATAGAAAAAAAGAGCGGTGGACGAAAGGCTCGCTCATAGAAAGATAGGGCGAAATGAGTCTGTGTTGAGAGCAGGGGAGGCACAAATGGCTCAGAAAAAAGAAGATAGGCGAAGACAACAAGCAGCCATTAGAGATGCTTCCCCTAGGCGATGATGACAGCAAAAAAGAAGACTTTTTGGGTAAGATTAGGTTAAGACGAGTCGAAGAAAAGCTTTGCATAGTATGGATAGAACTTCTTTAGAGATAGACCTTGTAAGAAAACAAACGCTGCATAAAGCTTTGGGACAAAAAGTTTAAGGAAAAAATTTACTTGTTAGCAAAGAGGTACTTAAAAAAGAAAAGAATGCGGTCAAAAATGACCCTGAAAAGGGGCGTGTTAGGTTCTAGCAAAGAATGAACGTAAGTATGGATAAGCAACACTGAAAATTACGTATTCCAGTGAGTGCCCAATAAAAAAGAAAGTTTCGTATTTACTGGAGTTCAAAGGAAAGCACCAGAGTTGAGACCTGTGCTCCACTTTAACCAGAGTTTCTCATCTCTTCCCTGCAGCAATAGGTAATAAGAGAGAAGACCAGATGGCCTAATTGTCAGCATAAAGAGGTCAAAAGTTAAAGGAAGAAAGCCAGAGAGATTATAGTTAAGAAAAGAAAGCAAAATATACCTCTCCTCATTATGAAAAGGACCTCACTAGATATGAAGCTACTGTAATGAAGATACGATAATTTTCAGTGGCACTTTAAAAAAGGGATAGCATTGGGCTCAGGGACATAACCTAGTGTGTCACCACATTTTTGCCCTCATTTGTGCAGTTCAGACTGATGTATGTTTGAAGTCGCAACTATTTTGTCGAAGGTACAACGCACCGACCACTAGCCTATTAAGCTACAGATGTAAAAGTACAACAGCGTGCTTTTATTGGTCCAGATATAAATGGAAAGGAAGGGGGTCTGAATAAAGCTTGGGGGAGGTATAAAGCATACTAAATGTAAAAAAGTTGTTACTGCAGTTTCGACCTTGTTGAAATTTTCGGATGGAATTCGTCACCAACTTGGAACTATTGGATATCAATATTTCATTGGTTAGAGCATTATTCAATGGTGTCCAGTACTTTTAGTTAAGTTTTGATTGAGTTGTGCTTCCAAAATTTCAAAATCTAGGTTGTTTGCGACCAAATTTTTGAATTTGTGTTGTAATTTTGAATTGCAAAATAAGGAGATATAATGAAATAAGGTATGAACTTACCTAACTTATCGAAAACATGATGAATCAAAGAATCTGAACCACTGAGAAATGGCTTTAAGATCTTTGAGCCATTAGCCACTGAACTAAGTTGTTGTGGTTGTTGATCATTTTTCTTTACATAACTTAAAGCACAATAAAATAAACGAATTATCCCGCAATGGGAAGTGGGGGTTTTTAGGACAAAGTTTCTGGTTGTTGGAACAATCATGGTATCACTCTTGCACACCGAAAGTTCAAAATCTTAGCATACCCATTCAAAATATCAACATTGTCACTGCACAAGCAGATAATTAATTCTTCACGTGTACATTTAGTCGGCGGTTAAGACGAAAGTGAGCCAAGCTTTGAAAAACGGACCCTGCTCGCTGCTGGCTGCGTTACGTTTTTTCGATTCCAAAGCTTGAGGTCTCCATTTGAGTTCCGCGTTTTACCCACGCTTTAGGAGAAAGCAACGCGGCCAGCAGAGCCTGGTTTTCGATTTGGGCCACCGCCATTTAAATGTACATGTGAATGGACTATATGAAACACATTTCCTTGGACCAAATTGGACTTGTTGTCTGGGAAAGCGACAAATTATATTACACTTTTTTATTGGATTTTTAATCACCCTCCCCACTTCATATAACGCGTTATATGAGCAAAAGTACTGATGCAATATATAGTTTTTTGGATTGGCCACAAAAACCAGTTATATCAAATATAATAGCAACTTAGTCATATAACGATATCTCTTATGCACATTGAGCAAAGCTAAGAAACAACATTTCACAACATGAGATTAGCTGGTTTTATTCTAGAGCAGTACTAGACTTCATTTCAGTAAAAAAACAAAGGTGAACATAACAACTGCGCACTGCAAATCTGGCGTTGGGCGTTTCGGTTTGTCCATGCACAAATGGTTCTCGCTTCTTCAGCGAAATGCGAGTGTAGCGCAAGTAAGCGAACTGCAGACTATATTATTTTAAGATGTCCCATACATCGGGCACCTCGAGGAATAATGGTTCTGACAGTTTTGGATGATGAAACAAGGTGCTGACTAAACTCCGTCACTGCCAGCATTTGATCAAGGTAACACAGCGGGCTGGGGTTGTAAAAGGATAAATCCTCGGTCCTCATCCTTTTCTTGTGTCTAATCTGAATCATACAAGATACCCTGCCATACGGCAAAGAAGATCTCTTATCTCTTTTTTGTTTCAATAGAGGAAGTTTTGATTTCTAATTTCCTCTCCTCCCATGTGAGGGATTACGACGTTTTTGTTAACCTCCTCCTTTCCTCATGTGACGCGTCGTATAAGCAAAAGTAATCCAACAAACTTTAATTATTTGGTCTCGTCACAAAAACCTGTTGCATCAAACAACAAAAAATTTAAGTTCTTTTAAATATGACATCAAATTAGTCATACAACAATACCTTTTACCTCCTTTCCCCCACATAACATCAATATGACGGTTTTGCTTTCCCCCTACCCCTCCTAAAAGCGTCAAATGATATTTGAACGTCTCCGAAATGCTTGCTATAATTTGAGGCTGGGTTTTACATATTCGAAGCTAGTTACGATTTACGTTAGTCTAGCAGCTTAGCTGAACATGAGCAAATCGATAGCCGAGCGATACGAGGAGTATCAAAACTAGTTGCCAGTTTGTTACGAAAGCAATGAGTCAAAAAATGTCTTGTTGCCGTCGTTTCGGCTCTCAATCAGTGCCATTTTCAACGCTAAGTAAGAACGAGTAAGAGATTGACTACTCACTACTACACTCTGTAGAGACTGTTCAAACATCATAAAACGTCTTCAAAGGAGGAGGGGAAAAATAACTGACATGTTAATGTTAAATGGGGGAAGGGAGGTAAGAGATATTGTTGTAAGACTAACTAAATTTTCTGGTGTTTCATGCAACAAGTTTTTGTGGCGAGACCAAATAATTAAAGTTTTTAGATTGTTTTTGGTTACATGATGCGTCACATCAGGAAAAGAGGGGGGGGGGCTTACAAAAACGTCATAATGCTTCACATAGAAGGAGGGAAAATTAAAAATCAGATAAAAAAGCGTCATATGGTTTGTGAACGACCTCTTATGAAACAAAAAAGAACTACGCAACGAGAAGCGATTGTCACATCTCAAACAATCGGATAGGAAAGAATTTGAAATCTAAACTTGGATCAGGTTTCAATTGTTGAATGTAATGAAATTACAGAATAGGCCGTTTGGATTTCTTTGAAGAACAGTGAGGATCTGCGAATCGTTGAAGTCCACTATACCTGTTATAGTTCCAAGTTTTTACCTAATAACATGCTGTAACAATTTCATCAAAAAAATCGATTTTACGGTGCTGTTAATCTCATGCAGTTGACGACTAACAAGTACAATGATCTCTTGCTAGACAACCTTGTGTTTCTGCTTCAACCACGACCTTCTAGCACATACTGGTTTTCCATTGAAAATTGTTTTATCACACACATTATAATAACGATGTCATGGTGTATCACCTGGAACGTCAAATTTGTTTTTGATCAAGATTTAAGTCTTCAAGTAGGTTATAAAAACGTAGTAAAAAGCAAGGTTGTTAAAAGTACTCTATTTTTGAAGGGAAGAGAAGTGAAAGTTAAGTTTGTCAGTAACAAGGTTTTGTAAATGATACCATCCCATACACTCTGATGATCAGAAGTCGGCTACCTTTCAGCAGCCACGAGCCGAAATTCACTGTGCAAATCTAGCCAGGTCGGATTTGCTGCGCGACATCGTGTGCACATAGCACGCATTGTCTTCATCCTGTCTGTCAAAATGCCGCAATTCTTTTTTTTGTGGGGAGATTCTTTTTTAATTTTGAAGACATTACTGGTAAATACCCAGTCTCTTACAAAAAAACACATTATTCAAATTACGCACAATTCAACCACAGCTTAATGTAGACTCAAGCGACGGGACATATAAGTCGGCCTACGGAGTCCTAACCCAGACGAGGAGCGTAGGTTGCCAACCCCAGCTATTGGTGGAGCATGTATCTAAAGCGCATGTTGAATTTTCATTAAAGATCCTTTCTTTTTCACCTACGCAGGAGAAATCTTCAAAGGAACTGCAGTCTTTAATAAAAAGAAGGAAACCAATACACCAAAAGCAATACACCAAAAGTTATATAGATAGTTACCAAAGGCTAAAACACAGGAAAAAGCTTAAAGAGTTACGAATTGTAATTGAACAAAAGACAAAAATATGAAATGGACTTTTTAGGGAGGTTTCTCCTTGAAACTAGCGACACATATTTTTCACATTTTCAAATAGCATGTCAAAAACAATTTGCTGTCAGAGGAGAATGCGGTCAAAGTTGATATTTCCAAAAAGAAGACATATAATTTAATAAAGAAGGGGTTTTGCATCCTAGGCATGGACTTTGCTATACGGTTGCTTGAATAATTACCGTTACACAGTGCACTCAATCATAAAAGAAAATTTAATGAAGTATCTAAAACGCACAAATTGCTTTATCAAAACTTGATTTTAGGCCGATCATAAATATTTTATCAAGGTTTTTCGGACTTATTTCCGTTTTCAAAATCATAAGAAGCTTAAGTTTTGACATCATTAAAGATTTTTACTTCAAAATGAAATTAGTAAGTCGTGAAACTTGGACAGCCACATTGGATCAAAATTAAACATTGCCGAAAAAAATTGTCAAAAAGTGTCACATTTCCAAGAGCAAGATTAGGTAGCCTTAGGTAAAAATAGTGATGACGTCACACACATTATTGGTGCTGCCAAAGTATGACTTTGTGACGTCATAGATGTTTTAAACAAAGACTTTGCCATAGAGCTGACAATAGATTTGTGCCAAAGACAATCTTTCACATCAAATACAGTAAAATATGCTGCCTCTACTCTGACCAACTGGCTTCACTTACCGCAAAGAAAAAAAATCAACAAAACCGCATTTGAAGTGAGAACCACCACCCTCTTATGAAAGGGTGCAAAAGCCTTTCTTTTTCCATTATGTTTCTTTTTTCTGGCACCTGATTTGATGCAGCGTACAGGAAAGTTGTTTTTTCATTAATCATCTCCCTCCTTCTCCTTTCGAAATAAATTTCAACATGAGATTTTTAAAACCAGGCAATGAGCATCAGTGATGACTGATGCTCAGTCGATCTCTCAACTTTACGCGTTAAAACAGCAATTTCTTTTGACAAAATAAATAAAGATATACTCATCTTTACGTTTGTCTGGAAAACTAATGTCTTGTTTCAAACAAAACAAAACAATTACATAATTTTGTCGAAACGCTAAACCGGAAATAGGGCTAATTTTAAGCGCAGATCTGTAAAAATATTTTAGTTAAATACTCATTCTATTTTCTCTTTTCGTTTTTTAGGTTTTTTTTAGTCTTTCCAGTTAAATGAAATTGAAAATGGTTTGAGCATTGAACAAAAACATTCCCATATGCTTGTAATATTATGAATTGTTATTCTCTTAATATATGATAGTGCCCCGAAATCACTTTACATTTTAGCATTCGTTCACAAAGCTTTCGGAAGTGAAACTAAACAAATCATTAGTTTACTTGCCACACACTTAATTGAAGACAATAAACTTCAAAAAAACGTTACCAAGTTACACTTTTTTTACATTTACGACAAAATAGAAAAAGCGATTAATCCTCTCTGGAGTAGTCGTTGACGTCATTTACGGAGTTGTAATCGTCATAATTATCGTTTTCAAAGTCGATACCAGACTCGAAAGTTAACTCATTGACGAGACTGTCGTCATAATCAAAATTCGAACTCGAGTCAATATCACTGTGAGCGCCACTGAAGAACGTGTTGTACGTGTCATCGTCGTCATCGCGACTGTTGACGTCAAATTCATCGCTGTCGTAATCATTTTCCTCCTCGTCGAAAATCAACCTTCTTTCATCTTCGTCCATGCTAAAAAATTTACAAACGTTTTCAAGATCGTGTTCACCTCTTGCACTCTCCTTCCTTGTAGTAGTCTTTCCAAAAATTGCGCCTTCCTGAACACCATTGCTAAAAGGACTGATTGTACTCTCTTCTCCTTTATCTCAGAACAAATACTTTCGTAAAAAAAATTTATAATCATTATTCCTGAGGCTCTAAAACTGACTGCACTCAGTCCCAGAGTCGATAAGTTGCAAGCTTGCACATTTGCGTCATGAAAGTCCCAGCGTAGACGAAGTCAGAGTTTGCGTGCACATTTCAATGGCGCCACTAAGCTACATCGACATGTCCTATTCAGAGAACGGCACTAGTCAACAAACATTAGTACGATTTAAATTAAAAATTTAATCAAGTAAGAAATCGTGAATTGCTTAAATTTTGATATAAAATGCCTTCTGATTTTAAGCAAAATATTAGAGGGAGATTCTGAGGCATAGAAAGATTAGGGTTACAGTAATCTTTCTATGCCTCAGAATCTCCATCACAAAAGAGAAGGAAAAGTTTCAACTTCCTGTGCAGAAAGGTGTAAAAACTTAACTTTATATTGCATTTACTATTGTCATTAGTAGGTCCCCACCTCTTCCAAATCTTTAGCCTGTAGTCTATACACTCCTTAAACATGTATTGCACGTGCAGTCAACCATGTGATTTTGTTAAAGAAAAAGGAGAGCTTTTTGTCGTAAAGACCCTGAACAAAAATTTTGCTACAAAAATTTTGCCAAATTTTTGGGCAGCCGCGTTTTCCTTTACAATAATTCTAGTAGCAGGCCTGGATTATAGTGACAATATTTTAGAAAGTGACATTTTAGCGGCTTCGTTTAAAAAGTCTTTACCCTGCTTGGGTGAGCAATCGGTGAACATAATCTAAACGCAAAAGGTTTTTTTTTAAATTTGAGGTGGTGCTTTTTATGTCAGCCCTAGGTGTCATCAACTCCAAACACTTCACTGCTTACGCTTTTTCGGCTCCTATACCCATTTCTCCTTTTCAGCACGAAATATATCATTTTTATGTAGGTCTAATATGTAGCATTTTAGGTCAACAACATACCTGTCTTCATCATTTTCATATTTGTGGTAGTGTTTTTTAGCAGTTTTTTTCGGTAATTTTGCTTTCTTTTGAACGTCACTTTCCTTGCCTCTCACTTCTGCAGTTTTTATAGTCATTCGTTCTCTATACCTGCGAAAATGAGCGATAGTAATCTTTTCGAGAAATAAATGCTTACTTCACAACATTTTTCACACGAGTTGAACATAGAGTTTGGGAGACTGCGAGCTGAGGTAGTTTTCAGCGCCCCTCGTCAGGTCCTCCTCAAAAAAATGCAAATGTTGTTTTCTGCCATTGTGCTGGAAACGGTAGCAAATAAGTCTCCTGATCTACTCGTAGTTCTGAGAATATTGATTTCCAAAAAAGAGGTCTGTCTCGTGAAATTTTAATTAATTAACACCGACTGTCCTGCGAAATTTTAAAAAGGCATTTTCGCGCCCACCTCAACAAATTTCTACGAAAGTCCCTGGTTTATACCTTTAGGTAGCAACCGCTATTATAACGGTTGTGTGCTCCGGCACAAAGAATGCTAAAATTGGCTACACCTAGAGATACAAAATTGGTAAGTTGGATTTTATGTTCTTTTTATGGCCTTGTTTTTGCACCCATAGGCGAGCTGGTTTAATGTCTGTGCTCTACGTAATCGCTTTAAAACCATATTTTTGTTGCATTAACACAGCATTTTAAACTTCAGATGCCCTTCCTGGTAAATACTAACAGTATTTTAATGAAATTTAGAATTTTGGATCTTTCGTTTCCAAGTTTGAAAATATCAGAGTCCCATTACGCCCAATGGGTGCCCGAGAGAGCCTTTATTAAAAAAGGATCCTAATCGTAAGTGTGTCTTCAAGTTTATCAAACAATATTGGCTTCGATGTCAAGTGATGGTATTTTTTCGGAACCCTGGTGCACATACATTTTGTGCCCTCCTCTTTAAAGCCCCTTAATCTACGACTGGAAGCAATTTTAGTAACTAGCAAAATATGTCGCGTAAACATACGTGCATGGTTTGACGTATAAAATATCCGTTACGTTCCAATCATTTGTGTTATGGCAGTAGTACAGATCATACTCAACTTCATCTGAGATTGAGCTGGGTCTCAAGTTTGTTTGATATTTCGAAGGTGTGTAATAGGCTTTTGAATGTGTGGGCACGTCTTGACAAAACTTTTTGGTTAACTTCTTTAACGTTCCATGAGTTGTTTTTGAGTATTTGTTTCTCCAAGCTTGTTGACGTAAATCAGCTGTTCGCGGTGCTAGTAGATTGAGGGAAGGTTGGACTGGCGAAGATGATCGACTCTGCTCCTTTGTGTTAGATGAGAAGGACTTTTGAAATTTCTCCAAAGAGTGATGATGGGTTAAGGCCATGCTTTTTAATTTGTTTTTTAAACTTGTCACGGGTTGTTTGTCTAACTCCTCTGAGGCAACACTGGCAGTCGTTTTGTTTCCTTGCCGTTGCAAAATCGCATTTCTTACTTTTGCTTTTAAATTTTCGTTTATTGGAGTCCTTGACTTGACAGTGGTGGCATAGTAAAATATTTTTTGGTCTGTTTTCTCTAAGGTTGTAATTGTGGCCTGACTGTAATATTTGGAGTGGACTTTCTTGATTTTACACATAACAAGCAAAGCTTCAGCGGGTTGTTTCGGTTTCCTCCTCTTCACTCGAAGCACAGTGGTCATTTTATAATTAGAATGCTTACTTTTTAACAGCTGTGAAAATATTATCTAATCTTATTTTAGCATCTACTTTACACTGCTACATAACAGTATAAAATGGCTGTTTAAAACAATTTCAATTGAGCACATTGTAAAATTGTTATTCTCCGGTTGTAGGAGACAGGGAGGTCACAGACAAAGCGTCATAGAGTTCGTAACTCCGGAAAGGTCTGGAAAAAAATTTAAATCTGCTTTCAGCTACTATTTTTCCCTCAAAAAAAGGTTTCCTACCAAAATTTATTCCAATGTCAGATATGCTCTTCAAAAAGAATGTTATCTAAAATAGCGTCACTTCAAACGGACCCCTCTTTCTTCCATTAGCGACAACACTTTTGCAAGGCGATACTTATACTTTCGTTCACAAAACAAGCTGTTAAAAGCAGCTTGAACCGAAACGAGTGGGCACGTTTCTTCAACAAGAGCTGCAACCAAGCAAAAAGATGATCGTTGAAGGCATCAAACAACGACTGGCAGCGATGTAGTACGCTGCGCTGTCGTTGCCACGATGGACTTTTTTATGCTAAGTTAATAACCAGGCAAAGGCCAAGTTTAATTGCTGGTTTTACAAGTTGACCCGTGGTGTGCTGAAGATTTGTGAAAAAGAGGATAAAAGATTTGCGATTTATTTGGATGATAATGATGACCTTTTCTGTAGTGAAAACTCGCACATAAAATGATCTTTTTCTTTTGCAGGCTAGGCTCATACGAGGGAGGAAGTATCTCACAATGCTCCCCTCTAATGCATTATTGATGTTGACCTTCATGTTGTTTTAAGGAGCTTTCCAAACGTATTTTATTTACTCTAGCAAACGGCAAGCGACCAGCTTTTTGCAAGGAGGGGTTGACTCGTGAACTAGTTTTAAGGTTATACTTAATATTGAGGCATATTTGATTGCGGACTTTTAATTACTCGATTTTCTATTAGCAATTGTTGGGTATGGCTTTAGCAATGTTGCTTGGAGGAGAGATGATGGGCTTCAGCTCTCATAGTCTTTTGGTTGTACTCTTGCCGAGTGGTAATACTCTATTTCCTGCTTGCTTCGTTCACAACAACAAATATAAAAACCTTATTTTTCTGCGCTTTGTTTTGTTTTTCTTACCAGACAGCAACTTAATGCGCTGCAGCCCGAAAAAGATTTATGCAAGCTGATTGTGGGAAAACTTGAAAAGAAAAAACAGAACTGGCATTGCGTGAGCTGTCGCAAAACTGTGTCTCCATTTCTCTTTTTCAATTACTTGACAAATCAAAATGAAACCGGCCATTGAAAAGAGCATAATTTGTATTTTCTGCAGGTAAACAAAATTTCATTTAGCAACCCAATTGAGCTCACTGCAGATTTTTCAATAACTTTTCATTTCTATCGAAGTGCTTGCTATCAAACAAATAAAGCTTGCTTGTCAATGACTTATTTGACAATTTGTGACTGATAACTTTTGTTCAAATATTTCTATTTTGTTTTTATTACCAATATTTGCATCCTATTGCCAACACTGTATATGGCTAATAAAAAACATTGGAGTAAATTATTCAAAATGGTTACGATAAACGAGATTAGGTTGGAAGAAAAAGTGCACTTTAATTATTTATGCAAAAAGATTTCCCAAGTGGCAACACTACAATCCATGCATTCTGAAATATGTTGCTCTTATCATGGTGGCAATCTAGAGCGGAAATGACATGTAATGACTGTTTTTATTAACCCGTTCAATTTTGCGGCCTTTCAATCAATAAATTCTCATCAGATAAAATGATTTAGCGAGGGAAAATAATGGAAATATCCACATCAATCAATACTATGAAGAGCAACTCTATTTGTTTGTGTGTCTGCTTTAACTCCTCCGAAGCTACTGAGTTTATAAACATAAAACTTGGCACGATCAATCTCCAATTCAAGACGAGTGTCATAAAGGGTTGTTAACGTTACGATGACTTCAGAAGTTAAAATGATTTTTTTTCAATTTGCATTTCTTGACATACAAAAGCCGTTATTTGCTTACACAAAAGCCAGCATTTGGGGTCACAACTTCAAAAATTTCTCCTTTTTGGGCAGTCAGATGGGGTCATAATTACCGATTGATAGTAAATACTGTTTTTTCATTATATCAAAAATATTGACCGTGCAAACGCGGTTGAAAGCTTTTTTCGCGAGATATTAACAAGGTGCTCGCGTTAATAGTAATTATTTTACAATTTAAGCTTTATCGACGATGTAACAAGCGATTGAGCATTTAAGCGTTTTTATTAAGCATGCTATTTTTCTTTTTTCTTGAACGCTTCCAAAAGGTTGCATCACATCGGTTGCATCACGTTGTGAAATAAGCCTACCACCAGATAACGTGCTTCTGTTATTGCAAAACAAAAACCATTACGGCTCGCGCCACGAACTTTGCTTTTGTGCCCCTATACTTATTGAAAGGTACGAATGGAATTCGTAAAATTATAGAAAGTTTGCAAGCAAAACCAGTCTTGATTCAAACTGGGCTGGTCGGGATTAGAGGCACAAGGGCGATGCCACATTTAAACTAAATTTTGGTCAGGAGTTGTTTAAATATCATATAACGCATCCAGAGGGGTGCAAGGAAGCAAAACTGTCAAGTTGGTGTTATATGGGGGATGAAGGTGAGGGATATAGTTATAAAACAAAATTTTACTTTTATTTAAAAGAATTAAAGTTTTCAAAGTTTGATCAAACAACTGGTGGCATGAGGGGAGGGAGGTCTACAAAACGTCATAATGCGTCACATGGAGGGAGGAGAGATTAAAAATCGGACAAAAAACGTCGTGTGATTTGTGAAGAGCTCTTTACTTCAGGAATGCAATTTTGGATGAAACCGGCGCATCCGACTGAACCGATATTTCTAACTCGACGAAACTGATTGGTATCATTACTTGGTGACGCTTGAGGAGTAGGCTAGTGCTAGATATAGTGTGATGCGGTGTCACTCAATTTAATATTTCAAATGCGTCTGGCGTTGTAATTCCTTCTTTGCAATGGCTTACACTCTAAACCGTGGAGAGATAACTATTTCTCAATAGCCTAGCATTTATATCTTTAGTCTCCATCCGAGCCCAAGCAAATTTTTCCGTAACTATCGCAGCTTCTGCTTGGGCCTTTTTCTAAAATATCACTTTACCAGTTGATTTACTTCCTTTTAGATTTATTCATATGACAAGACCTTTGCCAAGCAGAGAATATTATTGACCGCATCAGCGCCGCTAAGAAAAGCAAAAAAGGCAAAAAACGGCTGACGTTTTAGAGAAGCTCTCTAGGTTACGTTGTCAATCGTGCCAATCCGCTAAATTAGGGGAGTACGATAAGTGGTTAGAGGTGTGCCATGCTATGTATTAAAAATAAAAATGGCTATAGAATCATGATCGCTCTGCTGACCATTTGTTTGCTTAATACATCTAGCAAATATAAGAAACCTATACTTCCTCTGGAAGAAGTAAAACATCTTTTTCGATTTTGTTATCTTTCCTGGTCTTAATAGTTCTTTTCTTTTTTATGGAAGTGTTAATCTATATTTCCATTCATAAGAAAAGAAAAACCTATGAATATCTTGCTTGCTTGCTTCTTTTTCACCTCTTGCTTTTCATTGTGCAGAATGCAGATAGATTACTACAAAGCAGGATCCATAATGCGTCCCAGCACCATACAATCAAGAGTTCCACGTTTAACCAACAGAGTCACCGACACCTCAATAATCAATTTTTTAGCTTTTTTCCACGAAAACTTGCAAGCTTACAGTAATTTCATTTGTTATGCTTGAATTCATTGCTTAATTTTCTCCGGGACTACTTTTAATAATATGCTTACTGGCTAGAACTAGTGCTGTCGGTGATATTTCACCATTGTATTGGGCAATATGGCTTGTTATCTGTAAGCCTAGTACGTCAGATTTAAAAAATGTTAAAGGAAACTTGTTACTCGAATGGTCGGTATCAGCAACTACAGGAAGTTTGTAATTTCAGATAAACATAGGGGTGTATTCATTAAAAAAGATTATTTTGAAGTAAGAATAAATTTTATCGTGTCTAAAATTTCCAAGCCTTATTGTGTTGTAATGGAAAATCTAAAGAAATTTTTCCGAAAAAGCAACCCTTACACCTCCTGTTCGACCACATCCTACAGTGAAACTACCAACCACAATGAAAAAAATTTCCTAAAAGATGCTTGTAAAACCGAGCTTCATCTTAGGTTGAACGACATTACATGCAGAAAAACAGAACAGCTAATTGGCAAGCCCAATGCAAAGTTAAGTTAAAAAACACTTGAATATACTCAAACAAAACTAATACAGTAGTCACCGCTAATCAAGCCCACCTCGGGACCAAACTGTTTTGGGCTTATTAAGCGAGTGGTCTCGTTAACTGGGGAACAAATTTTCGCCTCTCTCATGCGCATAAATGAGTGCGGCCGATTTTGCAGTGGCTAAAAGTTGCCAAAAATAAAATCTACAGCGCACCATTTGTCTTGCCAATCGATTACGGTGCATACAAACAACCTGTGACAAAACAGTTAAACAAAGAACTAGATCAGCAGCGTAACGAAGTTTGAAACCGTCACAAGCACGACAAAAAAGTGTGAGCTGCGATGCTTTTTCGCCCAATTTTAAGCAAAGGTGTTCAAAAATTGGGCTTATTAAGCGGGGTTTTGGGTTTATAAAGCGTTTTTATTACCGAATAAATGGAATAATACCGGGCCTGAAAATTTTAAGGTTTTACAAGTCTCTCTGAACGAAATCGCCATCTTGAATCATAATTTTAAAGTAAAATCTTTTGTGTGATCTCTGTAAAGGAGTTGAGGAGTCAGCCGCTCATTATCTCTTTTCCTGTGACGCTCCTGACGCACACAAAGCACAAACCATGGACATGTATTCACTCACAATGCATGAAATACATAGCAATGTAACCTGGACTATGGAATTTTATCAAAAAAACAGGAAGATTTGAGGACAAATAAAAGATTATTTATGCGTAATGCAATGATCCTAAATGACCTGAGCATATAGCCCAAGGGATTTCTTATCAGCAACAACAAAAACATGGCTGTTGCACTAAGAAGTACAGGGTGGCCCAAAAGTAGGTATACAGTTATTAAAAGTAGGGTTTGGATCCAAAAGTAGATTTGTAGTTCTTATGTAGGCACTTTTAAACCTCTAGAATGATAGTTATATCTTAAATGGAAACTGTTTAATCTTTTTAGTGCTCAAGATGTCCTTCTTTACATCTGTTCAAAACACTCTGACATACCGTGCAGCACAAATTTCAATTTGCATCAATTTCTCTGAATGCGTCATAAATGCAATCTTTTAATTCATTTACTGTTTTGGGATTCTTCTCCTTGTTCTTTACATACTCTTTGTTCTTTACAACACCCCAAAAAAGAAATCCATTGGTGTCAGGTCAGGTGAGCATGGTGGCCATTCAATGCTACCTGTTCTTCCGAACCAACGCTGTGTAAAGACTTTGTTAAGGTAATCTCTTACTCTTAACGCATAATGTGGAGAAGTTCCATCTTGCTGAAAGAAGAGTTCATCAAAGTTAGGTTTAGTTTGAAGTTGTGGCACTACCACTTCACAAAGAATTTCCAAATAGTTCTCTCCATTAACTGTATGCCTACTTTTGGGCCACATAAAGTGCACTGCTGGTAACTTCAAAGCACATAAAAAATAGTTTAATAACTGTATACCTACTTTTGGGCCACCCTGTACTTGTGCGTTTCTGGGTCAGCCAATGCGTGTGTGTCGAGGCTGCAAGGAAGAAGGGACAAGAGGCAGCTGCCTCCCTCCAAAGTCGCTACGCTCCATCATTTCATAATTAAGAGTTTTGAAATGGTGCTTCTGCATACGTCAAAATTCTTTGACGCGCTATTTCTTGCTTCACTCCCCTTCTCCACTTTAATCAAAATTCCGGCCATGCACTTGTTATAAGGCCATGAGAAAGATCACACCCATAACCTTTAGAGGGTAAAATTTTTTAAAGAAGATACTTATGTTAGAGACCTTTGCTATCTCAAGAGAGTAACCATGAAGGAATATTGGCGGCCAACCTTCTCTTAAAATTTTTTCACAGGAAAAATCCATATTTCTTATCCATGTTTAAAGTCATCATTTGATAATGCGCTCATTCATTTTTGGTGAGCTTTAAACAACTGGATCAATATTCATTTTTCGAAAAGGATACCCACATTTTGAATGATCTCAAAAATACTCCTCTTTTCGGAATCCAGCAGTATTCAAAATGTTGTTTAAATTTCGAAGATCACTTCTGCTTCCCATTTTTCTGGCTATGCTGGGCGTTCCACTTTTCTTTAGGTCTTTATGCAAACGGTGCAGTTGAATTTTCTTAATCGCTTGGAAAACTAGTGTTTGATGGATATCTGCCGTTCTGATAATCCCTCACCCTACGTGTATTTACGCTTGTACAATATTACCCAAGGGTCTGCAAACTGCGGGTGCTAAATTAAATTGTCTGATCTGCGAAAGGATGTGAGCAGTGGCTCTTGTCCACAAATTGAGCTCTTGAAAAGAAAAATTTTCACTTTCAACTCCTGCCCCCTTTTGAAGTTGATCTTCAGAAAAACGCAAAGCTTAAAAAAATTTGGCTAAAGCCTTCAAAAACAACCTGTTGACTCATATCGGCTCACAAGCACAAAGTGTGCAAACCTATGATTTAGCCTTTACCGATATCTAGAAGTATCATACGTCTTCTTAATGAAAAACATTTTCCTCTTTTTTAAGAAAATAATGGTCCTTCTATGGATACACAAAAACGCCAAAATGTCTTTCTTTTAGGATTTATTATAAATTTCAACACAAAAATTCACAGAAAGTGACTTGAATGCTTCTGAAGAAAACTTTAAGGTAAAAGGAATTGAACGCTTGCTTTTGGTCACCTCCAGGATTTTACCACAAAGAATAGTCAAGTCTGTTTTCACTTTTCATCCAAATTTACCTCCAAAGTGGGCTGATCTTATTTGGCTACCTGTATTGAAAACATGGAGCCTCTACCAATACGAGAATATTTTGCCCATAACGATTTTTTGTTTCAAGATCTTTTTCCCATTGAGTCGGCCTTTCTCAAACCAGTTTTTACAAATACGTCCTTGCCATTACAGCTTACGCTCTAACAACTCATAATCCATGGAGAGGGGAGTAAGGGTGTGGGATTTACTATGCCCTTTTTTGAGTAGAAAACGCTTTTTTGGAAATCAACTTCTTGAGAGCGTTTTAGTTAATTTTTTAAGAAGCAAAAGAACAGAACACCTTTTCTTAATCTCGACGTGGCATTTCAGAAAAATTAGAGCCTCTAAATCACTCACGGGTCTGGGTCTGTAAATAAGCTACTCTCTGCCTATTTCTCTCACTCTGTTTCAGTGAAAGAACATAATGAAGTTATACGAATAATTTGCTAGAAGTCTGCTGTAAGCCACCACACTATCATTTTGATGTTCAGAAGTCTATTACATGCTCATCAGCTCCTGCTCTACTAAATATATTCCGCCACATTTTGTCTTTTCCATAACCAATCTTTAACTATAATTTGTCAATTTAAATTATTTTAATCGACTACTAAAATGGACTACGAAATTCTTCGAGCCAACAAATTATTTTCGTCTTCATTTAATGTCTGTTTTCTGTCAAAAGAGTTGCCACTACGACAAGCGCAGCTCAGACGTCGCTCGACATTTTTTACATCAATTAGCCTACGCTTGACAGTAGTAAACGAAAACGCGTTTCACCCTTTAGACTAACGGCTGAAAGTGCCAGTGCTTTGTTGGATTTTTATTCCGTAAATGGAAAAAGCTTGTTTTTACAAACACGCAAAACAGCAGGTTTATTAAAGATAAAAATCTGCTGCATTCTGACGTAGAGTATTGATTTTATTTTTGTTTTGGAATCAAATAACTGGGGCCCTGAAGAGTATTTTAGCATAAATGACCGTGGCTACTTTTAAAGGAAAATTGAAGAAAAGATTTTCATGAATATGACCATCAAATTAAAAAAGTGACAAAAATTCAATCTTCATTGGCTTTTTGACATTATTTTGATTTGCATATAATACCGTATTATTTCGATTTGCAAGTAATAGGGATTCCAGATTAATCGATTTTACATCTTTTTCATTAAAATTACGTAAAAGGTAGTTTTATTTGGTGTCAAAAATGCCGGAAATATAATATCAATTCATTTTCATTTTTGATGAGCTCTCGCTTCAATTTTATCAAAAAGCAATATGTTCCTGTATGTAGAGAAACCTCAGCTACAACTCGCAGATTCTGTTATGTACCAGGATAAACTTAAAGTTAAAACACAGATAAAGATTTTGCTCATTGCTTTTAGCTGTCGTGTATTATATTCAGCAAGCAATTACTGGCAATTTTTAGCTTCCAATCTATATTTTCTGCCGATAAATATTTGTTGATTTTTTCAAAAGCACAAAACGATGTCGGGAACGCAGTGCATTGTAATAACGATGTTAGTAACATCAGATGTGCAGTTTCTATGCAGATAAAGATTTTTTCTGAAAGGGCTGGCAGACATTTTCTTCTTAAGGGATTAGTAAAGCTCTTCTTCTTCCAAAAAACTATCATGCCCAGAGATTCTAAAATGGATCAGATGTACTCATTTCAGATTTTAGTTATTTGGCTATTAGGATATTGTTACATGCTTTTATCCTTCGGTCACGAAAAATCTCAAATAGGTTACGCAAGAATGCGCTCGTGTTCAAATCCTCTTTGGAATTGCCAGTTATGCCAGGACTTTGCGTTTCTCTCCAAGCAATGTAATCAATTAGGTAAATTTGCTGTTAAGTGCTTTTTGTGAAATCATTTAGCAGCCGTGAGGTACGAACTCGTGGTTATTGTCGCCACAAGCAGCGCTCCATCTTTAATTGGTCATGTAGCCGACAGCATTAGCTTCTTTGGCATTTTATTTGGTTATTCGCTTTTCCATGACAAAATGCTAATTTCACAGAGAGAAGTCAGGGAAATTGCAGATATAGCCTAATCTCGACGAAAATCTTTTTCTTAAGAGCACCCGATTATTTGCTGTAGGTCCTGGAGTAATATTGGTACCAATTACATGTGCCGAAAACAGGTGTTCTACTTTTGACTGATGAAGATCTCGTACCCCTATTTTTTGATAGTTTTCGTTACAAAAGTTTAATCGCTTTATATGTATACTCGCCAATATTTTTATTGGTAATGGATTTTATGGATCGCATAGATAGAACAAAAGTTGGAGTACATGTATAACAAAAGCAATAAACACCGAGAGTCTGCGAACATAGCAGAAAAACCTATAAACGGTTGCAAAACACCGCTGCAGAAATCTCCACACCTGCTACAAAAGCAATTCTTTTTTGTGCCCATTTACAGCGGGTGAGTTGAGAAAAGCGTAAGAATACCGGTAGTTATAACACAAGGCGCGGTTTGGGAAAAAGCTTTTCGAGATTTTGCTTGGCAAATGGTGCACACAATTGAAATTTGATCACATCATTGTTATGATTTTGTAATTAAGCAAAAAAGTTTGTGAGATAGTTTTTGCTTAAATTCAGTGTTCTCAAGACAAAGTCTGTTTTTATCATTATTATGGGATCACATGAAGAATTGTCACCTCAAGACCCTTCAGGGTGACGATTCTTCAGAGGAGGAAATTTGGGGTGATGAATCTTCAGGTGATCCAATATTATAGCAACTACATGATTTATCTGTGGTGACGATCCTTCAGGTTGGAAAGTCTAGGGTGACCATTTTTTAGGTGATTCAAAGCATAAGCTTTTAGAGCGCAGCCCTAAACCTCCACTCGAAGAACAAAACCCTTCACCTCAGATTTATCAAATTAATCTATAGGTCAAGCTGACAATGTTCAGTCATAATTTCAGGATTTTGGGTTATTTTCAAACTGAGGTGCTAAAAGTCTGGCGTCATGATTAACTTAATGTTTAAAGTGGTGATGACATCATTAAGAAGTCATGATTTTGCTCTTTTTTCCAGAATAAAACTTTAAATACACCTCTGTTTGCGATGATTGTCAACGCTTGGATTAAGTTCAAGACTGGTTGACAACTACGTCGAAAATTTTTCACTAAATTTTTGGATTTATTTACGGACAGCAATGATTGGAGAATTACATTAGAGATTTCGATTACATCTGTTTGAACGTAAAAAAGTTTCACTGAGCCGTGGACTTAGGGTCGGCTCACATCTCTACAATTGCTTGTTGAATCTCGTTGCTTCTTTTTTCTATTCATTGGCATAAAAATAGATAGTATCTGTTGACTTGCTTTCGAATAGGTTTATAGGGTTTTTCTAGATATACCTGAGGCTAGCAAACCAATGTTATTAATTGTATTTTGAATAGCTATTTCTCTTTTAATACTGCAGTTGGAGCTACGATCATCATCGTTTATTAACGATTGTTGAGATCTCAAACAAGGAGTCAACCAGAGTGGGCCAAGATGCCATGTCCCCCTGTGGTCTCAGTTACTATTACTGGGAGCATATTCTTCAGATAAAGGCCCTCACTGTTCTTTGAAAATGCAAATAAGGATCAGTTGACTCTGAAAAACTTGATTGAACAAAAATCCTTCAACTTTGTTTTGAAATAAAGCAATCCAGTTTAGCTAAGCGCAATGCGCGAATTCGCTCAGCTGTAGGCGAAGTTTCGCAACTTCGTTTTTAATTCGTTCGGGCTGTATTCTTCAGAACAACTTTTGCCTTTGCCTTCTTGAAATCCTCTCTGGGCAGCTATCTAAATCGACTCGACCTACTCATCTTCTAACGTTAATTAGCAGTGATGAATTAGCATAAACTGCAAGAGCTAATCACGATAAACAGCTTTTTGCTCCAGTTTTACGAAGACACCTACAGTACTGTACAACTACACCCTTGCGCAAATTAATTGCATCAAACCTGCTTTTACGCCAAAAACTGCATTTTTTGGCATAGACTTGTCTTTTATTAAATGATAAGGATTGTTTGTGACGACATAATCATGATTCAGTGTTAGCAATTGATTTTGCTTTTTTCACCCATTACTTTGAAGGTGATGCAATATTTCATTAACTTGATCCTAAATTAATTGGCAAATAAACAAATGGATTAACTAATGTAATTTGGTTAGACTGAAGCTGTTTTGCCAGTTTTTTCTGCTATATATTGTCCCATAAGTTACAGAAAAGTCATAATGGATACTACTCCACGTAAGCGAACAAAAATACTGACCCTGCACGAGCATACGGCGAAAAACCAACGTGAAATAGCCAGCATGGTGGGTGTAAACCAGTCCACAGTTTCACGAATATTAAAGCAAGCCCGAACCATTGGCACATTGTCACCCAAGAGGAAGGAAAAGTGTGGTAGGAAGAGAAAGACTTCAACAAGAGACAATATCAGGATATTGCGAGAGAGTAAAAAGGATCCAAGAAGGACGAGTGATATGCTGAGGAAGGATTTATTGTCATCTGGAGTGAATGTTAGTTCAAGTACGGTACATCGTCGACTGACTGAATGTGGGCGAATGGCAAGAAGACCAGTAAAAAAGCAACTTTTAACCGCTAACATGAAAAAGAAAAGGCTTGACTGGGCAAAAAAATACCGAAACTGGATTGCAACCGATTGGAGAAAAGTGCTTTTTAGCGATGAAAGCCATTTTCTGGTTCAAGGCAAGCGCAGTCAGCATGTTCGTCGGTCGATTGGAGAGCCCATCCGTGAATGCCACATGAATCAATCTGTGAAACATCCTCCCAAAAAGATGTTTTGGGGTAGTTTCAGTTGCTCTGGAGTTGGATCATTGCTGCCCATTGAGGGAATGATGAATGCAGAGAAGTACATAAAAGTTGTGGAAAAAAAAGTGGCCGCTGATCTTGCAAATGTTTTTCCGGATGGATCTGGGGTGTATCAACAGGACTCGGCGCCATGTCATAAGGCAAAAAAAGTGATGGATTACATGAAGAAAATGAAAAATACAGTGTTGGATTGGCCAGGAAACTCCCCAGATCTCAATCCAATTGAGAATTTGTGGTCGATAATTAAACTTCGACTTCGCAGTGAAGACTGTACAACCAAAACCAGGCTTATAGAGGCAATAATCCGGATATGGTATCGGGACGCAGAAATCAAAGAAAACTGTCAAACGTTGGTCGATTCTATGCCAAACAGAGTACAACAAGTCCTAAAGAACAATGGTGGTCATATCATGTATTAAAATTGATGTATTGTGTAAAAACCTGTTGATGTGAATAAAATTTTCAATTTTACTTTGTTTTGTTGTTTGATGCAATTAATTTGCACAAGGGTGTACTTCCAACAAATCTGTGTAAAATAAATCTAAACATGAAAAGAATGGCTAAAGCAGAAAAAATATGCTAGATGTACGTACAATAGAGATAGTGATGAAGTTCAATCAATAAAGATTGTGCACCAAAGTTTTAAGATTTGATCATAGCTGAAATGATGCCAATTTTTATGGAAAAGTAGGAGCTAAAATACATCGGCAAAAAGCTAGAGACACCAAAAATTTCATATTGAAAATTGTTTCAATGAATATTTGGAAAGTAATTTGTTTTCTCAACGTGGTTTTGTCATCGTCTTTACGATGGTATGCAACTATTTCACAGTATTTAGTTGCAGTTTTTAACACTGGTTCACTTTCGAAATATTTTGACATTTGACCTATCAGCAGGAGTTGGATGCAGACGAACTCCCGCTCACTGAGACATTATTCTCAAACCAGTCTTTAGCTTAAGCTGACTAGACATACCGTTTGGAACGGAGCATTCCCGTTTTTTCGTATTTTTTGGCCGTTCTTATTGTTGTGTCGTTTTTTTTATAAGAAAAACGTCATAGCCTAATAACGAAAAAATAGAAGCACGGAATTTTTGATATTAAGTTGCTCTTTTTCTCTAGCTTACTAAAAACACATTCGTTCGTTATGTTGCATGATTTATCTTTTGCTTTCGAAGATGTAAATAGTGCTACAATGTTGGCAATATCTAACGCTCTAAATCTGTAGTCTTTGCGTAGCCCGTGCGTGAGTTGAACCCGCGTTGTGTCGTTGCTATATTTGTTGTATTTGCGGTACTGTTGCTTATCAGTAATTAGTGGTTGGATTTGCGAGGTTGACCCTCAAGCGATGTGATAATAATTGCCTTCTTATCACGCTCTTGCTTTATTTTCAAAATAGACACGCAACAGGAAGGATCGTATACCTACTTTTGCAAACCTGTGCATTTGAGTCGGAAAACTATTCCAAAGGAGAAGCTTGAAGGTAACAACGCGGAAGAAAATTGAATAAGTTGTTTTCTTTTGTTGATGGTTATCGTGTGGGAGCTGTTTTTGAGAAGAAACACTAGGGAATTAAAATAAATTGAAAATCGCCGACGTCGACGCCATCGCTACGCTACACCATTCCATCAGTTTTTATATCAATTCGCAACGTTCATGATTTCCATTCTCAGTTTCTGTGTATTTTAGCACTTAGTTTCGACGCTATACTAGTAATACGCTATCTGTCTTTTCCTCAATTGATACGCAAAGCCTGTATACAGTTTATTCTCCGCACTACTTAGCAAGTCAACAAAGAACAAAGAAAAGCGCGCGAAATACAGCTGTACAGTTATTGCGTCACGGCAGGGTTGCCACAGTTCCCCCCCGCCAGCCAAGCGTAGCTAATTGCTATGCTGTGCGGTACAAAAGTCCTTGAGATGACCTGGAGGACGAGTGATGCGTCCGCTTCTTGTGGTGGCTTGCTGTATCGGTGTTGTTGCTTCGGGTGCGATGTTTGTGAGGGAGGGCGGTTCTGTTTGGTCAGAGGTGCCAACATAGGCTGGTTTCAATCTATCCACCGAGACATTGTCTGGGCGACCGTCAATGTCCAGAGTGAAGTACTTGTCTGACGTAGAGATGATCCGAAAAGGGCCTTTGTATGGTCGTTGAAGAGGGTTTCGGTGTCCATCAATGCGAACATAGACAAATCCAGTTGAAGAGAGAGAGGGAGGGAGGTAGGGTTTAGGTGTGGAGTGGTATTTGACCGGTGGGGGGAGAGCGTCTTGCATTGACTTTTGAAGGTGTCGAAGAAATGCAGAAGAAGGCTGTAGCTCTCGAGGTGGTGTGGGTTTCACGAATTCTCCCGGGAGTCGAAGAGTAGAGCCGTAGACCAATTCAGCAGGGGAGCAATCGGGATCCTCGCGCCAAGCTGTACGTATTCCAAGGAGCACCATAGGCAGATGATCCATCCAATAAGGATCTGTAGTCCTTGCTCTGAGGGAACCTTTGAGCTGGCGGTGTAGTCGTTCAATCATCCCGTTGGCTTGGGGATGATATGCCGTAGTTTGTTGCATTCGAACTCCAAGAGTGTGACCCAGTTCACTCCACAGGGAGGATGTGAACTGCGCGCCGCGATCTGAAGTGATATCTTGAGGTACTCCAAAACGTGCAATCCAGTGGCGGGTGAGTGCTTTGGCACATGTTGAAGCCTTAGCGTCCGGGATGGGAATAGCTTCCGGCCATCGGGTGAAACGATCAATTATAGTGAATAGGTAAGTCATTCCTTCGCTTGGCGGTAATGGTCCAACCAGATCCACGTGAAGGCTGAGGAAACGGCTAGCCGGGGGTGTTCTGGAGGAAAGGGGTGCTCTGGTATGGCGATGAATCTTCGCAGTTTGACAGGCGTTGCATTCCTTGCACCATCTTCTGATATCTTTTTTAAGGCCATGCCAAACAAATCGGTCTGCTACAGCTCGTTGTGTAGGGCGTGGTCCTGGATGTGCTAAAGAATGTATGACTTCAAAAACTCGGTAAGTCCAGCTGCGTGGAACGACAGGGCGGGGTTTGCCAAGAGAAACGTCACATAGAAGTGAGACCCCCTGAAAGGGTACATCTTGCAATTCGAGACCAGTGATGGAGGTACGGTATGCTTCAATTTCTTCGGAGTTGGTTTGATCCACAGCCAATTGATAAAGATCAATGGCAGGCGTTGTCACTGCCTGAATACGCGACAGTGCATCTGCGACCACGTTGTGTTTACCGCGGATGTACTGGATGTCAGAGGTAAATTCAGCAATAAATGAAAGGTGTCGAGCTTGACGTGGGGAACGTTCCGATGCACTAGGTAATGCATACGTAAGGGGTTTGTGGTCCGTGTATAAGGTAAACGGCCTAGCTTCGACAAAATGGCGGAAATGCTTAATGGCTTCATAGGAACCCAGTAACTCGCGGTCAAATGCACTGTAGTTTTTCTCGGTGGCAGAGAGTTTCCTGGAGAAGAAAGCAATAGGTACCCAACGACCCCTTTGTAATTGTTCCAGTTGCGCTCCAATGGCGGAATCAGATGCGTCAACAGTAATGCTGGTCTTTGCATCGGGCCGTGGGTGATAAAGTAATGTACAGTCAGACAATGCACTTTTGGCGTCTTCAAATGCTCTTTGACACTGGGGTGTCCAAGAAATATTTTTTCCGCGTCCAGCAGAAGCTGCGTGCAGAGGGGCGAGCTTGGGAGCAATTCTGGGCAGGAAACGGTGATAATAATTAATCATACCGAGGAATCGCTGGAGTTCACCGCGAGTTTGAGGAATAGGGAATTCCTTGATTGCCTGAATACGACTAGTAAGAGGACGAATGCCATTAGAGGTCACCGTGTGTCCCAAGTAGTCCAACTCCGAGACGCCAAAAACACATTTGGACTTGTTGATTACGAGGCCATTGGAAGAAAGTCGTTCGAAAATGCGTCGCAGGTGCTCGAGATGTTGGAGTTTGGACGTGCTTGCTATTAAAATATCGTCCAGATACACAAACGCGAAATCCAAGTCTTTAAGAATTCCATCCATAAGTCTTTGAAAGGTTTGAGCCGCATTTTTGAGCCCAAAAGGCATGCGTAAGAATTCCCAAAGGCCGAAGGGGGTAGCAATAGCTGTCTTTGGGATTGACTCAGTGGCCATGGGGATCTGATGGTATCCACGTACCAGATCGATTTTGGAAAAGATACAAGATCCAGTAAGGCGTGAATTGAAGTCCTGTATATGTGGAAGAGGGTACCTGTCATCCGTGGTTGCTTCGTTCAGTCGTCTGTAATCGCCGCATGGCCTCCAGCCTCCAGACTGTTTGGGAACAATGTGCAATGGTGAAGACCAAGGAGAATTTGAGCGACGAATGATACCAGCTTCTTCCATTTTTTGAAACTCGTGTTTAGCCGCTGCAAACTTGTCGGATGGTAATCGGCGAGGACGTGAAGTGGTGGGACGGCCCTGTGTGATGATGTGATGTTCAACGCCGTGCTTGTTGGAGGAAGAATGGAACCTGGGTACTAGGATATCAGGAAAGGAAAGTAAGAGTCGATCATACTCTGTAGCTGTATTGAGTGTCAGGCCGGAAAGGGTAACTGACTGCATCTCGAGCTCAGCGGACAGAGTACAACAACTGTTCAAGTCTATAAGGCGACGGCCCCGAAGATCTATTGCGACATTATTGGCGGTGAAGAAATTAGCTCCCAAGATAGGACGGGTGACGTCCGCCAGGTAGAAGTCTTGCCTATAGGTACGCTTGTCGCCAAATTTTAATGTTAAGGTGCGATGGCCCCAAGTGTCGATTTTTGATCCATTAGCCGCCATCAAACTTCCTGTTGGGAAATTTGTTCGTCTAACCAACGCTGAAGCCGGAAAAACGCAGACATCGGCGCCGGTATCGACTAAGAATTGGGTACCAGTCTGACGGTCCCATACTGACAAGGTACTTTTAGAGTGACTGCCGACCGCCGTTGTCACTGGCGGCCGGCTGAAGCGTTTCCCTGGCTGGGCCGATTGGAAGATGGGTTAGTCGAAAGCAGCTTGGAAAAAAAACAACCTGGTTTGCAGTTTCGTGCCTTAAGTCCAAAACGTTGATGGTAATGGCAGATATAGTTCTCGTTTGACTTAAACGCAGTGTGATGCCGCTGGCTAGCAGAAGATGGTCGGTCAACTGAAACAGCAGTTACAGTCTGTGAAATATTGTTTGCTTCCACGATGCGATCAGCTGCTTTAGCTAGGTCATGTATGTCAGGAAACTCTTGCAGGGCTAATATGGACCTAACTTGGGCGGGCAGTTGTGCTAAGAAGAAGGCACGGCGCAGCGTTTCAGCGTCATTGTTAAGGGATTCGAGTTTTCGCAGGAGTGCCGAAGGTGATCTATCGCCTAAACCGGAGATATTAAGAAGTTCGGCATCTTTCCGGGCTTGGCTTTTGCCAAAAGCACCTAGTAACGCTGTTTTAAGGTTTTCATATTTGTTTTGGTCTGGAGGGTTGAGAAGAACTGATTTAACTTCTGCCGCGGTTGTATTGTCGAGCGCTGACACTATGTAGTCGAATTTTGTTTGGTCTTGTGTTACTGACCGCGATCTCAACTGAGCTTCTATTCGGGCAAACCATATTTCAGGGTCCTCTGGCCAAAAGTCCGGCAGCTTGATGGCGACTGCGTGTACTGAACCTTCAGGCGATTGAGAACTAGGTGGTGACGTTGAAGCACCAAGGTTAGTGATCGCCTCAGTCAATCTAGTCAAAGCTTCACTGTCTGATAAAGCCATGGTGTGTTGAGTCCTTCTTGCTCAATTAAACGACCAGTAGGTAGACAATAGCCTAAAAACGTGTTCTCACTAGGGTCACCAATTTAGCACTTAGTTTCGACGCTATACTAGTAATACGCTATCTGTCTTTTCCTCAATTGATACGCAAAGCCTGTATACAGTTTATTCTCCGCACTACTTAGCAAGTCAACAAAGAACAAAGAAAAGCGCGCGAAATACAGCTGTACAGTTATTGCGTCACGGCAGGGTTGCCACAGTATCGTCAGTACAAATCGTATCAAAAGATTTGTGCAAGAAAGGTCAGGTAACGGCAGTGCGAAGAAAGACAAAGACGTGCTTTTATCTATTTACTCACAATCGATCAGCTTCACGGTTCTTGTCTCGAGTTCGAAGACTACCCAAGGGTCTCTGTCCAACGAAATCGTTACAGGTTGTGTTGGAAGAGCATTTTCGGTTAGGAACACTATGCGGTAAAATGAAAAATCTAGACTATGCGTAGAGATAATGAAAGCAATGCTGATTGTAAGATAAGATTATGATATGCAGTGTGGCATATTCTATATTTAAGTATAGAAAGACCAAATTTGCTGCACGAGATTTCTTCACCTAATTTACTGCACAAGATACATGATTGAGAATTTAATCAACTTTGAAGAAATACGTTATAAATTTCTTTTGTGTTTATGTTTTAAAAGAATACACAGTTATAAGATGGGTTTATCAATTGCACAGGTTTTGCCAACAATGTGCCGTTTTTGTCTCAACGAATTATTGTCAGCCTTCTCCAGCTTCAATCAATGCAGCCACTCTTGTTTGCTGCAACCTGTTTTGGTTGCGCCACGGCGATTTTAATATCAGGCCATGACAACGCTCGCGTTGCTGACGCCACTGAACGCTGATTCAAGAAACCGAAAATAATTGCTGAAGAGCGTTTGCTCGCTCTTCTGTTTAATTGAATAAAGTCAATAAATTTAAAACTGTTGTCTACTACAACATTGAAAATTGTTAGCATTGCAGGTCGAGCAAGTATTTTGCCCACATAAGCAATGATAAAAAAATTGGACTAAAGTTTTAGATAGTGATATTAGCAAAAAGACGACACATTCTTACTTCTGAAAAAAAGCAGTGTGTAATGTGCAGAAATGGTAACTCATATCCTCTCACCAGCAAAATGTGCTTTAGAAAAATATAGCAAAATATGGAGTCATCGGCGTTGCGGAAAAAGATGGGTCATAATCCTGCAATGCTGACTAATGTATACAATTGCAATTTCTGCTTTCTCAAAAAAAAAACAAAACTGCACATTGCACCGTCGTCGGCCAAGTAAGTCAGATTCTGCGAATCTGAATGCAAGCCTGGAATAGCTTACGCTTTATTTTGTTGTTGAATCAGTAGATTGAATATCTCTCATGTTGTTAATCAGTAACATTGGTAATCAGCAGTATTTCAAACATTGGGAAACATGTCCCTCTTCCTACGGCTCTGCTCGTAATTGCCGGTCAGATGTTTTAAACTTTGAGCAGCGGCTTTACACTTTTTTCGATTTTTTCGATGCAATTCAATTTTTCCGATGCCACGCATTAAAAAAACTTGCTATTTTTGCAACTCACCAAATATATCCGAATGTTCGCTATTCAGCAAGTAAATGTGACCCATAATCCAAATAACTGTCGTTATACTTTCGAATTTATCAGGTCTGTCATTATCAATCGTAAAATTACGCTGTCTTGAGATTGTAACTCACCTTTCCTGTTTTTATCCATTTTACAACAGGCCGTCTCAGTCTTTAACTTATTTTCGTTAGTATTGTTCATATTTTTTGGTATTGTTCATATGGATCCTCCATTCACGAGAAAGCAAATTGTATCGCTATATTTTGGACGGGAAGTCCGCACTCGCTTGGAAGTTGCCATTTTCGAGATGTCTGGGCCACCAACTTCCACATAAAGGCGGGGGCGTCCCGTTAAGTGCCTTGCCCAAGGACACAACAAGCGAACTTGCCGGCTTGTTCTCCACTATCTCCCATAAATACCGAGCGCCAAGCAGGGAAACTGTGGATACCAATTTTTTAAGTCTTTTGGTATGACCCGACAAGGGGAATAAACCCCTAGTCTGCTGACGGCGAAGCAGACGCTCTAGCCACAACACCATCACGCCGGTTTGCACCAATTTGAGTTAAAATTGTACAAATTAATACTTAAGTAATAAGTCAACAAATAATTACAACGTCGTATGAACAATACTTTTGTAAAAACACAATTGTTTGTCCGTTTTTGAAAAAATAAAAAGGGGATCTTCGCTTTCAGCTTTTCTGGCGAAATGATGGTAGTACATATTGGCAGAGACGTAGCAGCCGCCCCCCAAACCCCCCAATTGGGGGGGCCCAGGCCAACTTTGGGGGCCCAAGTTAGTCTGAAATTGCTTTTTGGCTACGTGACTATTTTCAGTTCAGCAGACTTGTTTACAACCGATTTAAACTGTAGGAAGAAATTGGCTTGTGACATCATAAGTGAATGCAACGTCATTTTATCTCGCAGAATCTAGAATATTTCGATTGATTTTCTGGTAGAATCTTGAATATTCGATTGACGTAGCAATGTCGTTGTTACGCAACAATCATAGAATGGTCTGGAATTCTGTTTGGCTATAAATACCGGGACAATATATATACACTGCAGAGTGCAGATAAAGTATTTTATTGACATTGTATAGAATGAAACGTTCAAAAAGTGGTGCTCAAAAGAGAAAAGAAGCAGCCACTGCTCGAGATGCTGTAGCGAAATTGCCCAAGATGACAGATTTTTTCAAGATTACTGAGCAGAGTAGACCTGGCACTAGTACCGAGAGGGATGAAGAAAACTATAGTCTACAAGAAAAAGAAGACTATGACGATCAGCATCAAAGTGATTGTGAATTTCCAGAAAATGTAAGTTGTGATTTACCTGCCAATACGCAACCTTCAATATCAAAAATAACTGAATCTCAATTTACCCCTATCCCTGATGACCCATGTAAATGGCCTGAAAGTATTTCTGATGCTCAACGATGTGATATAGTAAAGCGTGGACCACATCAACTAATAATGAATTTTCCATATAATAACACAACTCCAAGGCGACGTTTTTCCTCCAACCATTATAAACGTGTGTTACCTAATGGTGAAAGTGTTTCACGGTCGTGGCTAGTTTATTCTGGGGAATCAGATCAAGTTTTTTGCTTTTGTTGTAAGCTACTTGGAAAAACACTAAGCCCCTTTTGTAGTGGTATAAATACATGGGAGGGTTTTTCGAAAAAACTGAAAGACCATGAAAACGGCATTTCCCACCAAGAATGCTGCAGTCAATGGATGTTGCTAGCTGAAAGGATAAGAAATTCATCCACTATCGACAAACGCGAGATGAATATTTTTTTCAATGAAAGACGTTTTTGGAGAAATGTTTTAGAGAGACTTATCGACATTGCCTTGTTTCTATCGGAAAGGAATCTTGCTTTTAGAGGATCTGAAGAAGTCTTAGGATCTCCTCACAATGGAAATTTTCTGGGTATATTTGAGCTTTTGGCAAGAAGAGATCCGATCCTAAAAGAGCTTCAAGACAGAATCAAGAATAAAAACACTAAAAATCACTATTTGAGTCCTACCATACAAAATGAACTAATTCAATTGCTAGCGACAGAAGTTGAAAAAGAAAATTTACAGCAATTGAAATTGGCAAAATATTTTTCTATAATTTTGGACTGCACTCCAGATATGTCACATCATGAACAAATGTCTGTCATTCTCCGTTATGTACTATGTAATGAAGAAGCTGCTGTTGTTAAAGAAACATTTTTGGCTACTTGAGAATAAGTGACAGTACTGGGAAAGGCTTGTTGGACGCTTTCTTAGAAAAAGCGACCGAACTGCAACTCGAATTGTCTGATTGTCGAGGTCAGTCATATGATAATGGTGCTAACATGAAAGGAAAACATTCTGGGGTCCAAGCAAGAATGCTAGACATCAATCCCAAAGCTGTTTACGTGCCCTGTGCAAACCATACCCTTAACTTAGTTGTTGTTGTTGACAGTGCTAATTCATCGACGGAAGCATTGACATTTTTTGGAGTACTTACAAGTTTGTATGTGCTGTTTTCTTCCTCTGCTCAGCGTTGGGAAATTTTGAAGAAACATGTGGAGCTGTCCATAAAGTCACAATCTGATACTCGTTGGGAAAGCAGAATTAAATGCATCAAACCTCTTCGATTCAATTTAAAAGAGGTGTTGCTGGCACTGAAAGACTTGGAAGCCATTTCCATAGAAAGAAAAGATGGAAGAGCTGCCTCAGAAACAAAATCGTTGATAGCTCATTTATCAAAATGGAGTTTTCTTTTGTCGGTGTTTATTTGGTATGATATCCTATTCCAAGTCAATAAAGCAAGCAAGATTCTTCAATCGTATGGAGTCTCCCTTCATACAATGGAAACGGAAATCCAGGCAACTGAAAAGTTTTTGCAAAACTATCGCACAACGGGTTATGACAGTGCCGCAACATCTGCTGTTGAAATAGCACAGGAATTGGATATTGATCCTTCTTTTTCTTCGTCAAGAAGTGGAAAGAAAAGAAGATTGTTTGATTACCAAGGTGAAGAGGAACAACGAGCTACTCCTGAACTGAAATTTAAAAGCAACTTTTTCTATCCATTAGTAGACCAGGCTATTATGTCAATAAAGGAGCGCTTTAATTTGTTACGTGAGGTTTCTTCCGCCTTTTCGTTTTTGTACACACGAGACAAACTTTTGCTTGTGCAACAAGAAAATGCTCTTCTTACTTGCTGTAAAGAGTTCCAAAAAAAGTTCGGTGACATTGATTCTGATGAAATGAGCGCTGAGCTACAGCGGTTTGTTTTAATTTTACAAAAAAAACGCAATCTCAATACGGCTCAAGACTTTCTGAACTATCTTCTAAAGACTCATTTATTTGAATTGTATCCGAATGTGTACATCGCACTTCGAATCTTACTAACTTGCCCCGTGACTGTTGCCAGCGCTGAAAGAAGCTTCAGCAAATTGAAACTGATCAAAACTTTTAATAGAACGTCTATGACAGACAGTTGACTATCTTCATTAGCTATGTTGTCAATCGAAAATGACTGCGCCCGATCTCTTGATTATGACAATGTCATAACAGCATTTGCGAACAAAAAGGTTCGCTCCAGACTATTTAAATGATACTGTGTTTTTATAACTTTTTCATGTTTTTCAGTGTCATTGCTTTCGTTTCGCAGTGTCTGCATAAATGTCCTACTGAACTCTGGCATCGGTGCCGAATTTTTTATGACTTGCACCTTCGGTATCGGCATGCTTTATTCTGACATTAGCCTGTTTACTTATGTACAAATTGTGGTGTATTTTCTTAATGCAGCTTTTCAATTTTACACCTCTAAAGTGATATGACCTGTGCGCAGGGGCTCTTGCGCTTACTTTGGGATGGGCCCGAAGTTGGAGTGCTACGGGACTGCATATTGGCATAAAACTAAATAACTATGCGACGCCCTTGAAAAATTAAAACGACGCACCAGGGCGTCGCGACGCACAGTTAATGAACTACTGAGCTACGGAATAATTTTTAAAGTATCTAAGCACGTTTGTTTGTTAATTCGCATTTCGATGTTGCAGCGTTAGGTTGCTCCACTTACCCGTCGTTTACCGAGCGGGACTGTGGGCAGTGGACTGTGGACTGCTTATACCTTGGATAATTGTTGTTTGTTTATTGGTATCATTTTTCATTTTGTATTACGTAGTGGTCTAAGTGAAAGTCGAAGTTATCAGTGCATGATAGCGGCATTACTAAGAGCTTATTGGGATGGCTAATTGCGATTGTCAAACCTTTTGAGAAGCTTAGCAGCAAGGCCAAACTAATATATTTGCACACTTTGGTTAGATGATATACTGTAAGCACTATGGAGCAGTACCATATTCTAGGTCGGATTGGTGAAGGTGCACATGGCATAGTGTTTAAAGCAAAACATATAGAAGTAAGTACCCACAGTTTATAAAGTTACCACAGCTTATGCACTATTAATCTGTTAATTTGTCTAGACCTATAGGCTGTTTATTTATCACCAAAAAGTTGTTGAGCATGATATGAGCCTGATATGCATGCAGTTTGATGAGCATGATATAATGAGAACTTACTCAGCTCATTCATCTTAAGACAAACAGGTAGTTTGGGGAATTGAAAAATGACCTTACTGTCTTTGAGTTAGCAGTCATCTATTACATGTTGTTGCAGTTGGTTCAAGCCATAGTTTGAACACAAAAAATGAGCTTAGAAGCATTTGCCAATTTTGCTCAATCAGGCTGCATGTAGCATAATACTCTGCGTGCTCAACTTGCAATCTCCTAATTACAAGTCTGTCACTCAGCAACCAAGTCTATTGCACCTTGCTGCCTGACTCAAACTCTATCTCTAGCAGTAGTTCCAATTAGTACCGTACCGTACCAGTAGCTTACATGTCTGCACTGTCCTGCAATAATTGTTTTATCTGTTTATGCAAGGTTTGAGTAAAGGATAGGTTTTGGTTTGGGGTTAGAGTTAGTTGACATGCAAGACTTTGATGTTGTGCACATTGCAGACATGCACTAATTAGTACTGTAGGATGCAATCTCTCGTGTGCATTGTTGGCATTAGATCCACATGAATGATGCTTGTTTTTATTATTGTGTTGGTGTTCAGAGTGGAGAGGTTGTTGCCTTAAAGAAAGTGCCTTTGAGGAAAATTGAAGATGGAATTCCTAACCAAGCGCTCAGAGAAATAAAAGCATTGCAAGAAATTGGTGGTGACAGTGAGGAAGCACAAAATGTAAGATATATTTTGATAGCTAAAAGAGTAATGCTTTTGTACAATGTTTTGCACCAGTCTAAGACATACGGTGTTATTTCTGTTTTTCCAAACAATTTCATTAAAATTCATTTTTTGTAGCATAAAATCACAAGTTGAATACACACCAGTAGTTAACCTGGTGTCAATACAACATTAAATGGGTGTAATTGGCCCAACGTTGGTAAGAAATTATCTTACCTTTCATACATGGCTTCCTTTAGACCAGTTTATGTTTTGAAATGATGATTGATTTGTGCTCAAAAGTAAATTTATGTCTAGATTCGAGTGTAACGTGACTCGAGTGGAAGGCAATAACTAATGTGATTGTGTGAAAGGCAATAGCAGAGAAATACCTCAGAAAAATTTTGGATTACATACAATGCACTTCCTGTATTCGTGTATAAGTCACACCAGACTTTTTGGGTGATATTTTGGTACAAAAAAATGCGACTTAAACTCGAATAAATACGGTACCTTTTTTTAACAACATACCATTTTGCTATGCACTTCTTTCATGTTGTCAAAGGATGTAAAGTTTACACTTTTAATTAAGAAACATTTTCATTAAAAAGTTCACCAAAGTTGGCTTTAGCTCATAGTCGAGATTTTTGGTCACATGATAGGTTTCCAGAAACATTGACCAAACATTGCATTTTCCACCTATAATAATTTTTTTGAGGGCAAAATTAATAACAGTACCTTTATTTCAAAATTGATTAACTTTGTACTGATGATGTACGTTGATGTTGTTTGTTGACAAATTGTTTTTTAGGTAGTAAAACTTCATGATGTTTTTCCTCATGGAACTGGCTTTGTTCTTGTTTTTGAATACATGCTTTCTGATCTTTCTGAAGTAATTAGAAATTCAGAAAGACCTCTTACGGAAGGCCAGATAAAAAGCTATATGATGATGTTGCTGAAAGGAGTTGCTTTTTGTCACCAAAATTTTATCATGCACAGAGTATGTAGAGTAGAAAAGTCGAAATGCTGCCTTTATTGTGCAATATTGAAAAATCTTGCCTGTTATACCATGATATTTACTGTGATGAGCAATTGGCTCCAGTGTACTGAAACATTATTGAGTTTGGAAAGGGAGTAGGGGGATTCTTGCTGTTTATAATTATTTAAATTATGTTAATATGGTTTGAATATCTGAAAGCTGTAGTTTTGTTGGGCCTTTGTTTGAATAGTTGTTGTTGTCTTATGGTTTTTTTCCTGATTAGGGGTTGCCACAGCAGATAATTTCTGATCTGTATTTTGTATTGTATGGCATTTGTTTTACGGTTGGATACCATTCCTGCCACCAGCCCTCTCCTTGGAGGGAAAACTGGGCCATTTGTCTTCCTCATAGATGTGGGGGCATTCCGTTATGTGCCTTGCGCAAGGATGCGACAAGCTAACTTGTTGGCTTGTTTTCCATAACCTCCCTTTAGATGCCAAACACTAAGCAGGGAAGCTATGATTTTTTATAGTTTTTGGTATAAGTCAACAAGGGAAATGAAGCCCAGGTCTGCTGCTTGTGAAGGGAATGCTTGAACCACTACATCATTGCAGCTGGTTTCGTTTTAGTAGTATGATTGTTTCATTCTTATAATTGCCTTAGAAGCTTTTATCATATTTTACTTATTTGATCTGATGCAAAATCTCAGTTAATATTGATAATGGGGTTGATTAATGTGATACACTAGTTCAGAGTTAACAATGGCAGTTTAGATTGCTTTTTATGAAGTGGGCCTACTTATTTATTATCTTGATTTTGTAGGACTTAAAACCAGCTAACCTGCTGATCAGCTCTACTGGTCATCTAAAGATTGCTGATTTTGGTCTTGCTCGAGTGTTTGATAATAATGATTCAAAACGTTTATACAGCCACCAAGTGGCAACAAGGTACATTGTAGAGTTATGCTGTAAATGCATTTGGCTGTTATGTGTACATTATACATGCTCACGTTTTGCTTCATTTTTTGATTTTGTAGTCTTTAAGTTTTGCAAAGTGCTAGAGTCGCACAGTTTTAATCTATTGTTGTCAAATATTTTTTCTTCAGTGCTGGAAAATCTATTTGTTTGTTGTGCTGAAACAGTGGTTCTCAACCTTGTGTTCTCGGCAAACCCCTTTTGTTGTCGTCAAAGACTTACAGACTTCAGTAAAGTCTTTGTTCAAATGTAGCTTTTAGCTTGACCGTTACCTGCCATTGTTTTCACGTGATAGCAATTATTTAACTGCATTTTTTGGATTATTGAAACAAAAAAAAGTAAATGATCAAAGCAGGAAGAGTTGTTTTTCAATTTTTATGATATGTTTCAAAATTTTGCCGGATGAGGGAAGTGAGCTAAGGATAGCCATGTTCATTTTGACCTTTGTAAATTCACATGACTATAGAGAAAGCCCAGAATTGTATAACTCTTATTTTTATTATGTCTCTAGAGTTCACTAGTCAACCTGTATTGCTATTTTTATTGAGCATGTATTGTTAATAATGTAATATTACTAGCATCTTTTTTATTGATTATTAGCTTTGACGTCTTCCATACGTACGTAGAATATCAAGCAAAAACCAAAAGCTGCCAGTATGATGCAGCATCTATTGATTTGTCAAGTTGTATAGAAAACATGGAACAAGCTTTGATTTTATTCAAAGCTTGCTGTTTGACGTCTGTTGACATAACTAAGTTAAATACGCCTCTTAGTAGTGCTGTCAGATAAGGACACTAGTTGAATTAACTTTCCGCTTGTTTCACCGAAAATCAATTTCCCCACCTTTAAAGCACGAAGCTTGACAAAAGTTTCTCCCGTCGTTTTTTGGGTTTTTTTGTTTGGCAGTTTGTAATTCCACTTCGAAAGAAGTTTCTACCCTTGCAGCGACTTGTTGTTGCACGTATTCACCAGCATTCAGATTTTGGTGCATCAAAGACAATCTATGTCTTTGCGAGAATGGCAAGTCTTTTTCCATGTGCTTTGGCTGTTTCTTGGACTAAGATCAGCGTAACATAAAACGCAATGCTTGTTCGTTACTGTCATCTGACACCCAGTAAAACATATTTTAGGATAATATTCCTAGTACTTTCTTAAGTTAGCCTTCCGAGGTTAGTTTAAGTCGACAAAACAATGCCTTTTTCTAAACGCTGCTTGCAACAACTAACGTCAACTGACTGATCATTGGCTTTTCAATCAAATTAAATCACTGTAGCGAACATATTTCTCATTTTAAATTGTTGCGGGTGATAAATCACATAACAATGCGGGTGGTAAAGCGCAATAAGTTTTTGTATTTAAGTCCCAATACTGCAATTAAGCAAATGCTTTGGGACTATTTAAAAAATTGATAATAAACAGCAAATAGTTTTTAAAAATCGTAGTTTATCAATCATGTTGCAAATTAAAAAATTTTTTAGACCCCCTGAAAATGCTTCGCGGACTCTTGAGCTTTTGCGGACCACTAGTTGAAAACCAATGTGCTGGGACATTGTTGAGTTCAGGCCTGGTTGGTAGAGAAACGGATTACTTTTACCTTTAATTAGCTTCGTTTTTTCCATGTATATAGCCACATTGTTGTCAAGATTTTACTATGGACTTGCTTTTACAGGTGGTACAGATCACCGGAATTATTATACGGAGCAAGAAAATATGATGAAGGGGTGGACTTGTGGGCTGTTGGATGTATCTTCGGAGAAATGCTAAATAATTCACCATTGTTTCCTGTAATCTTATGTTTTTTTATTTCAAATATCGAACTACATTCACTAGATATTTTTTAAGAACTCTTGACGTTTCATTGGGTTTTTATCATACTTCAAAAAAATGTACAGTTAATAGACTTCACTCTTGATTGCTGCAAGACGAAGCCACATTATGGTTGTAGTGTTTTGTACACATGTAATGCTATAGTTTTTTTAATACGATTTTTATCAAATTGGTGATTTTTCAGGCAACGCCATTTTTGCAATAAAAAAGTAATTATTTTAACAACGGTGTTAGAGAGAAATGGAGCGTGTGGTTTGATTGATTTGGCAATTGTTTCGTACAGCGGTAGACGTGGTTTTTACGGTTTTATATGCATCTTCGATCAAAGTCACTGGGTTTTTGGTGTAGCGAAAGGTTTTATTGTTGGTGGGAAAAATTTTAGTATTCTTTCAAGTTGGCCTCACCTAGGTCTTGAGCTCATGGCTGGAATGTCGGCCACACGCTTCAGTTTGCAAAAAATAAATAGGAAACAGGACAAGAGTAGGTTTTGTTGTGGTATGCATCAAATATGCTAATACTTAGGCTGCGCTGTATGCTTATAACTTTGTACCAATCTCTTTCAATTTTGAATGTTGTTTTCCGTTTTATTTTGCTTTTATTACGTTGAAGTGGTGCCGAATTAGCTCTTTTCGTAACATTGTTTTTCAGGGTGAAAATGATATCGAGCAGTTGTGTTGTGTTTTACGTGTGCTCGGTACGCCCAATGAAAAAATCTGGCCTGGTATGTCGCTTCTACCAGACTATAACAAAATTACTTTTCCTGAAAATCCTCCAATTCCTCTTGAAAAAATTGTTCCTGACGCTTCAATCGATGCAGTGGATTTACTGAAAAAATTTCTCGTCTATCCTTCGGAAGAGGTCAGCAGTTTTGTTTATTTAAAATTATCCTACTGTGTAATGTGCATACGGTAAAGTTTGTTGTAAGGTGGTGATCGGGTTGCGTAAAACGTCATCGCAAAAAAATGCGCATTCCCGTTATATCAAGGTGGACAACGCCCACTTTTTTTTCGCATCACTTAAAAATCACAGTAAACAACAAAAAACTCATACATGCATGCTCTATACACTACCTTACGTGATCGTTCATGCTTTTCAAAAACACACTTTTTCCATAATTTTTTGATTTCCTTTTTAGCACACGAATAAAATCAGAAGACAGTAATACCTACTGTATATACTTGCCTGTTGTGCACGCTCTCACGTGATCTTAGAACTAAGTAGAATTAGTCAAATTTTTGCAGAATTTAAGAGGTAGGCAGTGTTTGACCACTTGCACTCTTTTAGTGCTCTCGTTTCTACTATGGTATGAAACGACCTTTGTTTTAGAAATCTTTCTAAAACAATTCATTAGTATGTTTGCTTGGTCTCGACAAATGCCGATTACGCGTTTGATGCATATTGGATTTCGATATTGCTGTTTGGTAACTGTTGAACATCACACTTTTAGAAAATAGATGAACTTAATTGGAATAAAATTTCTTCGAATAAAATTTCTTCATCGGTAGTGTCTTCCTTACTTAGTACATGCGTGCAAAGGGCAGGAGGCACTGAAATAACTCGAAGGTTTTCTAGTCAGTGCCTCCTAATACAAAATATCACTTATATATAAAAACTTAGTGGAGGCAAAAAAAAAAGAAGAAAGAAAAATGAAAGGAAGTTAAATCTAATATGGAAGTACATGACGTGTCAGCTACTTATTTCATGCCTTTGCAATCTTTATAAAATAAAACTGGAATTCTTTTGTCTTGTATAATAAAATGAAACTTTTGTCTTTGTATTGTACGAATGCATACTTTCACATTCAACAAAATGTTTTTCAAAAACTTAAGGAGTCATATTACAATTTAATTAATTGCATAGACTTCGACAATTCTAGTTTGTAAATGTTTTTTAATTTCAATAATTTAAGTTGTTTGTACAATACGCTGACGTGATCGAATTTCCTACTTCAGATCATAATGCGAACAATGTTGTGAAGTCTTAGTACTATTTCTTTTTGTCTGGTGTTAATTGCTTTTCCCCATAAAATGATACCATATTGAACATGACTGTAAATCAGACTATAATATAAAAATTTAAGTTTTTCAGTATCAACAAAATCACGTAAGCGAAATATAGCCTCGCTCTGATCCCCCTCACTCTCGCCAAGGTGCGGCTCTCGCCAAGGTGCGGCTCTCGCCAAGGTGCGGCTCTCGCCCACCTTGACTCTCTCCCCCCTCATGACCTGGTACTCTGGACAGACGGCTCTGTTCCTTTTCCTTTTGGCAAGGGCGGCTCCGGCGTTCTTGCCAACTGCTCTCTCTGTGGCACTGAGGCCACTCTTTCCTTTTCGGCAGGCCCAGTTTGCTCCAGTTTTTCCGCTCAAGCCTGCGCCATTCTTCACGCTCTTTGCTGGTCTCAGCAACACCATAAAGTCTGCCATTTTTCTTTTCTTCTCCTCCTGTCTGACTCTCGCTCTGTCCTCGCCACCCTGTCCTCTCCTCCACCTTTCCTGTTATCTCAAACTCTGTGGCAGATCTGGCAGGAACTGTCTACTCTCCTGTTTTATCAGGCTACAATGGGTCCCCGGACACTCGTTTCTCCCGGGGAACGACACAGCTGATGAGCTGGCCAGACGGGGAGCGCTGCTTGCGCCTTCCGCAATCCCTTGTAGTCTCTCTCCTCTTACCTCTCGTATCCACTCTCGTCTTTTCTCGGACTGGAGGCGTACTGTCTCTTCCAAATATTTTGACACACAGGTTCCCTCGATTTCCACTGAGGAACTTGTGCTCCCTCGTCATGCTCGCTGTGTCCTTTCTCGTCTTCGCTGCAACGGACATAGCCCTCTTTTAGGTTCCTATCTCTTCAGGATTGGCAGAATCGAGAATCCTTCCTGCAGCGCCTGCGGACACTCGTCCCAGGACATCTCTCATCTCGTTCTGCACTGTCCAGCTACGGACTCTTTACGCCGCTTACTCTTTGGCGACTCTCTGTCTCTGTACGACCTCTGGTCCAGACCCTGGGGTGTTGCCCGGCTTCTGGGGCTCCATGGTTTTTCGCCATGCCCCCATCCCTCGGAAGGGGTCGGGTAACCAACAACAACAACAACAACAAATATTATAGCTGGGAATTTCGAAAGTTGCAGTGAAAGTTGTTTAATATGCGGTTCCAAATTGAGACTATCATCTATGAGCCAATTGAGCATACCTAAATACCTAACATTTTTAGCTCTTTATTACATTTTGTTGTAATTTGATTTCAAAATTCTTATTCATTGAGGCATTAGTACATTTGCCAATGAGCATATAATTAGTTTTAGATGTATTTAAAGCAGAGATTTATCAGCCGAAGATTTATTTTATTTATTCACTGTTAACCGGCTTGTTTTCCAACTCTTTCATATTATAGTCGGATAGTTGAAACAAATTGTCAACCGCAAGTAATGTGGTTTTAAAATTTAGAGAAGATATTCTTTTGCATATAAAAAGTACGTGACGCTGTGTTTTAGGGATATGTGGCAAATTCGTCATAGACGTGAATTTTTTTTGATTTTGTTAGAGAATAGCTGCTGCGGAAGCATTATTGCACGCTTACTTTTTTACTGAACCTTTGCCTGCTCATCATTCCGAACTGCCAATACCTCAGCGAGCTCACAAGTCCTCAAGACATCGGAACACCTTCAAAGAATATGACATTGATCATCCAATTGAACATAGTTGTATTGATCCAAAACTGATTGCAGAGTTTGTGGATTTTTAATGTTTTTGTTACCGTTAAGTTCAGCCAGTGACTTCACATGTATGGGCTAAGCTAATTCAATTTTACAGCATGCTTTATTTCTGTATGCTGCGTGATCTTGTCTTTTGCAGTGTATTTTATCATCACTATACTGTTTTCTAATTTTGATTATTTTTCAACAAAATATATTTTTATATTAAAAAAATCAAAGGGAGAACGATACAGTTTTAAGTGCGATGTAGCCCACTGTAATAAACAGATGGTAGCACTTGACAATACAGAAGAGAGAGAATGTCGATGGATAAGTGGTGGGACATCGCAAGAGCGTGACCTAATTCGTAGCTGGGTGAAAAAATGAGAATTGAGATGGTGACAAAGATTTTTCGCAAATATTCAACGAAAATGAAGCAACAGGTGTCAATATAGCCTTTAAATGACCTGTTGCAGCCTGCAGTAGTTTATTTTATTTTCTTATGCTTGGCCACTCGTATTATTCAAAAGTTTTACTTTAAACGTGGCAATAATTAAGATTATCACGAATACCGGCGCGATGGGGTAGTGGTTAGAGCATCCGCCTCGTAGTCGGTAGACCTGGGGTTCATTCCCTAAGTCGAGTCATACCAAAAGACTTTAAAAAATGGTATTCACAGCTTCCCTGCTTGGCGCTCAGCATATAAAAGGGATAGTGAGGAGAACAAGCCGTCAAGCTTGCTTGTTGTGTCCTTGGGCAAAGCACTTAACGGGACGCCCTCATTTTCATGTGGTAGACAGGTGGCGGGGCCAAGCAGTCGACCCGTCGTGGTGGCCCAGTCTACCTGAAGACTCGCAAATCGAGCCTGAGCGCGCACGCAGTGTATGTACATCTTGCATGATGGTCAGAACGAGTAGCTCAAACAACGAAGATCTGCATGAATCAACTGCTGCCTCAATGTGTTGGTGCGGTCCCCAACTTGTTTGGTTCAGGAACGTTTGTTACTATATAATAATCTCCAAAAAAATAAAGTCAACTCCCATTGCTGTGACGAAAAATGCGACTGCAGGAGTCATTGAATGCGGGTATTTTCACTGTTGAGGAGGTTTGTCTGCGCTGTAGATACCAACTTTTCGGCTTTCATGAGTGTAATCTCCAAAAAAAATGGTATCGCCCAATATTACGACCGGAAGTACGTGTAATCCGGACTAAGAACCGCATAGTGACGCCTTCTGTTCGGAGTAAACAAAAAATTATTTGCTCTTGCTCTCTAATAATTATGTGGCTGGTTACGTGCCTGGTTGTGTTTGGCCAAAGTTGCTATTGGCCTCTCCGACAATATCAGATGTCTCGTGCACTCTACATAACATTTTTTGCCGTGTTACCCTTTGAACGAGCACCAAAGAGACACCCGCTCTCTTAAAATTGGTTGACCGTCTTTTTCTCTCGCTTTCCTGCCTCTTTCTCACGCTCACCTGTTTTACTTTTAATGAGTGGCAATGTTCAACCTAACCCTTGCCCTATCCTTTCTGGTTGTATGTGCGCCAGCGATGCAACCTGGAGAGGCAGGTCAGAGCAATGCTTTACTTGCCTCAAATAGTTACATCTAGGATGTACTTCCTCTCCTCGGAATTCAACTCTTTTTCCAACTTCACTTCTGGAGTTGTCCTCCTTGCTGCATCTTGGTTGCATAGAAGTCCCCAATCTATTGACACCGCGTCTTCTTACTTTGGAGCTCACTAGCTCGTATATCTTCACTATGGGATGCGACCCAGCCAACCTTACATCTGCCACCCTCGCCTCTTTATCTTTTACTCTCCCACTGCCCAGTCTAACTCCTCTCGGAAACTTCTTCCCCCTCCTCTACTTCAGGCGCGCCTTTTTCCCTTCCTGCTCACCTACTAACAGGCTCAGAATTCTCAAATAAAATCCTCCCATACCCTTTTTTCAAAAAAGGTTTTGGCGTCCTAGCCAACTGCTCATTTTGTGGCGCTGAGGTTACTCTTTCCTATTTGGCAAGCTCAATGTGTTCGAGGTTTTCTGTTGAAACTTGCGTCTTTCTGCAAGCTCTACGTTAGTACCGACGAGTCTTCAATTTCTATTCTCAAGAGTTCCGCGCTTTTCTTGCTACACTCTTCTCCACTTTTTGATTTTTCACAATTTCAAGCTTATCTGGAAGGAACTATCCAGTCTCAACTTTTCCTTTACTAACAGCTTACATTAAGTTACTAATTGCTACTCCTTTGTTTTCATTCATTCACGCGTATGAGCTCATGCTCTGTTTGCATGTCTTTCGTCAGACTGGGCCACCACGACGGGTAGACTGCTTGGCCTCACCATCTGTCTGCCACATGAAGACGGAGGCGTCCCGTTAAGTGCCTTGCCCAAGGACACAACAAGCAAGGCTTGCCGGCTTGTTCTCCACACTATCCCTTATGTGCTGAGCGCCAAGCAGGGAAGCTGTGAATACCATTTTTTAAAGTCTTTTGGTATGACTCGACAAGGGAAATGAACCCCAAGTCTACCGACTGCAAAGCGGACGCTCTAACCACTACACCGCCGCGCTAAACCACTCCTTTGTTGCGGTAATGACACAGTCGAGCTTGGCAGTGCTTCCCGATATCAGCACTGAACGAGGAAGACGACAGTTCCTGCCACATGTGCTAGAAAGTGAGATATAAAGGAAGGAGGGAGAAGGAGACGGTGTGTAGAGGACGAGCGAAAGTCTGGAGGAGAAGAATAGAAGAAAAGTGGCAGACTTGTTGATGTTGCCTATACCAGCGGAGGGCTTGCTGAATGGCGCAGGCTTTAGCTGAAGAACTCGAGGAAACTGGGCCTACCGAAAAGGAAAGAGTGGCCTCAGCGCCACAAAGCAAGCAGCTGGTAAGGAAGGAAGACTGAGCCGCCTTTGCCAAAAAGAAAAGAAACAGAGTCATCTGCCCAAATCACCAGCTGTGAGAAGGAAGATAGTCAAGGTGAGTTAAAGCCGCACCTTGGGGAGCACCGAGAGAAAAAAATCAGCTTCACAGTCGAGAAGGGAGGGAAAGAAAGCAAAGAGAACTCCCAAGGAGAAGGTGTGAGCGCACCCCAAGACTTCCCAGGAGGACTTGGGAAGTGTTGATTTCAGTCCAAGTCTGGCCAAACCCAATGGAAAAGGAGGTTGGGATATGACTCCTGAAAAGACGGGGCAAATTTAGTCACGGTGACTCTTAAGGGAGGTAGAGTTGCCTCAGAGAAGAGGAGTGGATGACGAGACGCAGCCGGAGATGGCACGACTAGCCGCTTGGTGAAGGCGTTCCGACTTGGTAACACTAAGAAAAAGAAACTATCTGGGTAAATCATAATTAAGAAGGGGCGGAGAAAAAGCTTTGTACAACAGAGAGAGTGACTCCTTGGAGGGGCCCCATGAGGAAGCAGAAATACAGCGTAAGTCCTTGAGACGAGGGAAGAACTTGGCCTTGAGCAAAGATACATGTTTAGAAAAGAAAAGAGCGGTCCAAGGTGACTCCTTGAAAAGTTGTAGAGAGGTTTAGGTGGAGTGGGATTGAAGTGGAATGGTCTGCAGGGTAGCTTAATTGGGATTTACTGAAAAGAAAGAGGCCTTACATTTGCTCAGGCCAGAACAGGGCTCCAGTCGAATCAGAATGCCTTGTGTAGCCTCCAAAGCAGCAGGGACCGAGGGGGAAGCGGACCAAATGATCAAATTGTCAGCATAAAAAAGAGCAGCCGACACAAGAACGCAGAGCAGGAAGATCATTGAACAAAAAGCTGGGCCAAGAACGGATGTTTACTCTCGTTGGAATCGAAAAGAGCAACTTATGTGATCTTGATAAACTACGCAAGCGCGTCAATCGTAGAAAGAATCGTCTCAGAACCCGACCTGGGTTTGTTAAATCCGACTAGTAATAAAACAGAATTTGATTGTTGGTAGACCGTACAGGGCGGAAACTATCCTGGAACAGAGAGAGAATGGAGTTCGACTTCAGAAAGAAGAGTAGAAAAAGCTTTGAGACTCAGGAGGTGAGAGAGATAGGCCAGAAGGAAGCAGAAGAGTCGAGAGGCTTTCCCATCTTATGAATGGGAATAATAAAAGATGTCTTCCAGATGGATAGAAACGAGTCATAAGAGCAGAAAAAATTGAAATGTGAAGAAAATCCATGCCAGAGCGAGAAAGATGCTTTAGCATTGGATAGGTAGCTTTGTCTGGGCCAGTGGCAGAGAACGAGGAGAGATTTGAAGCAGCCGCGAGAAATTCAATGGGGAGGTAGAGAGACAAAATGCAACTCCTCATGGAAATGCTGGCTTTGCTACGCAAGGCCTTTGACTGGGAAACGAAAAAACGATGCCGACTCCTTTGGAGAACAGCAAGAGAGGAGGAAGAAGTAGCGGCTGAACGGAGGAGAGAATAGGCTGATTAGGAGAGAGAAGAGCATGTCGCTTACCATATCTCAACCTTAGCGATGACAGACGTGGCACGTCAGTAGGCACAGATGTAATCCGGACGACCTGCATTACTTCTATGAGCGGCAGCAAAAGCCCTTTGTCTTCCGCTTGCCACTTTTTCCGCTTCAGAAGGCTTGAGGTTGGCGTTTGACGCGGCCAAAATGATCAGAAAATTTGGCTGCAATTGAAGCCAGAGAAGTAGCGAGCAGCAGCAGAGGAAAGAGAAAAATATTCCTTTACAGAATGAGAGTGATAATAATCAAAGCAAAAGGCAAAGTCATCCCAACGAGCTTTTTAAAAACTGTAGGAAGGGGGGGTCGGGTCGTTCGTTTGAGGAGGAAGAGCGGCTGGCAGTCAGTACAATAAAAAGGTGATCAGAACCCAAGTCCTGGAGCACCTCCCAGCTGCAAGAGAGAAAGGAGCAAAGGAGAGGCGCGACTGCCAGAAGAGCGATGTAGAAGGGTAGGAGTGTCAGGGTCATGGAAAGCAAAGAGGTCCAGAGATAACCCAATAGAATACTTGCTCCCCATTCGGGTCAGAAGTACCTTTTGAGTCCCAGAAGGGTTGATGACAATTGAAACTCTTCACAAAAAAGAGGTTCCTGAAGGAGTGGAGAACGTTGTAGAAGGAGTCGGTTCTGCAATCCGTCGAAGAGCGAATTGGGGGAGCATAAATGTTGAGAAAATAAAGCGAGAAAAAGTTTGGTGAGATACTGACCCCTGCATAGTCAAAATTAGAGTTAAGCGAGAGCAGATAAGAGATTTTAAAAGATAGGTCCTGCCTGACAAATAGGATATCAACGCTGGCGTTTGGGTCATCAGGAGAAAGATTGCCAGACCGGGAGTGAGAAGTTCAGGGCTTCTCGCTGCAAGACTTCCGGCATTTCATTGAAGAAGCCTGAGTGAGCCAGAGGAAGAAGAGGGAGATGTAGAACAGCCATAAACATAAAGGAGTGGGAAAGGACCAGCGAGAGGACAGGAAGTTTGTAGGCGAGGGTGGTATGGGAGCGCTGCATTGGCAGAGCAGGGGTCAGAAGGGCCACTTTGCAAATGGATGTATACGTGCTGGGGAGTCCTAAAGAAAAAGTTGCAGTGCAACCACAACCGACTAAAGGTTTTGCTCAACCGGAGGAAAAAGTACTATCTATGTAAACACAGAAGTCAGACTCTATAACAAAATCCTTTTTTTCGGACCAAAACTTGACGAGATTTCTTTTATTTTACAAAATTGAAGATACAAACAGCTACACGCACGTGCTAAAAATGATTAGGCTTAGAAAATCAAACGAAAAGCGTCGGCCATAGCCTCTCGGCAGTGACAGAAAAGCGGCGGTGACTGAAATAGCATATCACGCACCAAAGTAGTTTTTACACGGTAACTTTTTTGTTAGCGTTATCATGTGACGTTTCTAGGGTACTTTCAAAAAATGCTTTACTTCGAATTAGAGCAGTGAAGCTGTTTACCCTGCATGTCACTGAGGCGACTACTGCTTTTCCAGCATTGGCAGTTTCCCGAAGCAGCCTTGGCGGAAGCGGGGCAAGTCAGTATGCATTTGAGATCGACCAGGGTGCTCTTTTGAGTTATGCTTCTCTCCCATAAAAATGAGGGGTGTGGTAATCAATAAATAGTTGGTACAAACAAACTATGAATTAGTTTCATTTCTCTTGTGCTGTTGTCGTGTAAACGCGATTCATGCGCGAGTCCGCAGACCTCCATTTTAAGCAGTGCAGATAAATTAGAACAAAAACACGATGTAGGCCACAAACAATGGTTAATAACTTTTCAACCTGATTAAAATGACAACGTAACAGAGTAACTTGAGCAGTCACTTTATGACGAAAAGCACTTACAAAAATAAATGTTGAGGTACTGTTAACTCATTTCGCCGCAAAAAAATCTGTATTTCGGAAACTTGAAAATGCAGCTCGTTGAAAAAACAAAAATAAACCACCAGATTCTTTAATATCCTTAGTGTTTATGAGCTTTCAATTACAAAACGCCTAGTGGTAATGCGGGATAAGACCTAGTACAGTCTGAGATATCTATAATATGGAAAATAATAAAATTACAGAGGTTTTTAAAGTGCCCAAGTCAAAATCGAGGTATCAAGCTTTCATTTACGGCACCACAACAGTTGTAGTTAGTAATGATGACGTCATACTCTATACACGCATAGGCAACCAGAACAATGATTAGTGACACTGGCAGCGAGAGGGTCCGCAGTTGAAACTGCTCACACAGCACAATTCGCTTCGTGTCTGCCGCTGAAACTGATTATTTCAATAAAAATCGAAAACAAATCATTCCTTTCCCCTTACGGCTGCAAATCAATGGCCAGTCTTTGAAACGCAATCACTTGTTGAGGAACACCACTGTAGGCGAGTGCTTGTTTTTTTAAGCACCACTGTAGAAAAATGAAAGTTTTCTGATGCACACTCAATATGAAAAAGAACTTGAAACGAAATATCGCTTAAAGCTCACAAGCTTTGTACAAAATAAAGACATATTTCGATGTCCCTTCATAACCACATGCAGTTCTGAAGCAAGATTTTTTGCAACAACAATTGATGAAGCAATTCATCTTCCGGAATACTAAAAATTTTAAATTCGTTAGTTACGTTTACTCCTTGACAAAATAAAACAGTGCACGTATGTTTTCAAGAAATCATTTAGTAGTACACAAATTGGTTGCCAAAAAAACGCTTATTTTAGCGCTTTAACGGATTAAGTTGTGAAAATGCTCACCTAGCAGGTCGAAATAGACTATTGCCTCTCCAGCTTTAACAGTCGGCCATGTTGATGATTGGGTAACCGGCCTGCAATTAGTATTTACGAATGGAATAAAATGGAATGTCTCTATCACCTAGCCTGACTTTGATTAACAATGATGAACATTGGTTAACAATGCAAACTTGAATTGCACTTTATGCCGTGCCTCTGTCTCAAAGAAAAGAAGTTAGCAATAAAAGAGCGCACACGATATTGACGACAGCCATAGCTAGCATGACAGTTTTTACAAATGCAACCCGCTCTTTATAAACCAAAATATTCCGTTGCATATTGCGCTAATGGTTTCCAAATAGCTTTTCTCTACCCATAGCTTTTTTTTATTCGTGACAGCTGTGACAACAAGTAACTGATGTTACAAAACTATCCCCTCCACCCGAGTAGCCTTGATATCATGAACTCAAACTGCGCGACTTGCAAGCTACTTGTTATGAGTTGAAATTGTAAATGTGTTCACTCAACAAATCATTTTGGAGGCTCTTGGATACCTACCAAAGGCAGTTGGCCTTGTTGGTGATGGGGATACCCCTCTAAAATTTGTATTCATAAACTGGTTCAAATTGGACTGTTGCTTTTTCCTAACCTGATATTTATTAAGTTTCAGGTGGGATCTGAATGTTCCACCTCAAATCATACCTCCGTTTCTAGAAACCTGGTTAAACAACTTGTTATGGAGAGCGCCAATTGTCTACAAGGGGTTTATTGCCATGCAGTATTGGGCAACAGCAAATAGGAATATTTCTTGTAAGGGCATATAAAAATAATTTTGTTTCAGCACAAGTTCCTTTCTGTCAACTGTTTTATTGGTATGACAGTCTCATCAGAAGTTGCGGTTCATCAGCTATCGCACGAGCATAGGGTTGTAAACATCTGTTAGGTCGCATGGAGAACTTATTGATTTGCAGTTATTGACAATGTGGTATGCAGTTTGGGTTCTCCACATTGGCATAGATTGTCATCACCAAATCCCCATTCCACCATTGAGTCACCAAAGTTTCCTATTTCAGTTCGTAATCTATTTAGTTGAATCCAAGCTTTCCGAGGGAAGCCATGTTTTGAGGGTTTGTTTGACCAGTCTTGGATGTGTGGTTGCAGTTTATGTGGTACTGGTGGTTGCTGGGGGTCATGGCCTTGCAATGATTCCACAAATGGACGAAGAGGTTTGCGAGATTTAAGCTCTTTGGGAAGAGTTTTGCTGTACAAGATATTGTGTAGAAGATGGTCAGTGTTATCTGCTTTGTAGGATAAGCGCTTACACAGTTTTTTTTCGGCGACAGCTAAGTGACTATATTTATTAGTTATTAGTTTATTTATTTATTAGCACTTTATAAGTCTTTTTATATATTTAATCATAAAGAACTACAGAAAGGAGATTTGCGGCAATATTGCACAAACAATAACTTGCTTTCGAAATCTATCATCGTGACCCTAAAACTATCATACGATACGTACTTGAATTCCTGCAGGATCTTTCGCAAGCACGCCCACTTGAGGATAAACAAAAGATGACGTCATTGCAGCACCATCGGTAGAAGAACCAGCACAGGACTGAGATTTGTCAGAAAAGCCTTGTTCTTCCGGAATCTCCAACATACCAGACTCTATCAAAACGAAAAATTGTCAAAACAAAAGCGAATATCGAAAAACTTTGATTGTCACTTATATTAGACACCTCAAAATGAGAACGTAATCTATCAATCAAACAGAATATAAACGGAGAGTTTGGGATACTGCAAAAAACTTTTCGGTCAGTAGCTATGGCGCAGGATACAGTGATAATCGACCATGTGTATTCTTCATTTCTTTTATTTTATTTTCTAAAGCGCGCGCTTAAAATGAGAATAAAAGGAACAAAGGATACGCTGGTCAATTATCGCTGTCATAATCGACCATGTGTATTCTTCATTTCTTTTCTTTTATTTTATTTTCTAAAGCGCGCGCTCAAAATGAGAATATAAGGAACAAAAGATACGCTGGTCAATTATCGCTGTCATCTTGCCCATACATGAGGCTGAGGTCAATGCCAACCGTAGTTTGAAAGCCAAACGTCACCTTTAACCCTGCTGCAAACGCCTCGCTAATGTCGCAAGCAACGTAAAGTTTTGAGTGCGCGACTCGAAGATTTTTGATAACAAATCTAACGCTCAAGGCCATCGCGTCACGTTTTCCAGCAAACCAGCATTATTAAATGCATTAGTAGTCGGTTATAGAACTCAGTAACTTTTAGTTTTGTGCAATACAGACGACTGATGCAATAGTAGCAATCCAAGTCACCAAACCATAGCTAGCTTTAGCGATTATAACTAAGTGCTCTTATTGTGTAACAGAAAAAAGGTCCGGATGCAAACATACAATACATTCCCTAAGGAAACGAAAAGATCAGGCGAGTAAAGTAATATGCACTTGCAAAAGTAAGCCATTGCAAGAAGTCGTTAAAGATTACAACTAAGCTGTATAGCAGATTCGAGAAGCTATTGTATGCACAACTGCAAAGGTTTCACAGTGATCAAATCAACAAGGAACTTTACCTTGCAACATTGAAGGGTTAATTTGAGGTAATTCACTTTGCTGTGCTGGTGATGCTTGTAATGGAGAACCATCAGATGGCATTTCTATATGACTCGGATCAGAATCGACTGAACTTGAGCGGTTAAATAAACCCGTGCTATCTGGATGAATAACCTGAAAAGGTGTAAATTACATAAGCAAAACGATAGGGAAGACTGAAGGCCCCACAAGAAATTTGAAAAACCGGCAAATACTCGCTTTCAAAAAAATGTTTTCGAAAAAACAAAATGTTTACCTTATTTTGGAGCTGAAAATACCAAAGAAATCTCTAGAAGATCTTCAATTCCGAAAAAAAAAAGAAATTACCTATTGTTTTGAGACAAAAATGCCTTAAGCTCCGCCATCCCATAGAAAACAAAAGAGTTACGCCTATGCTTCAAGACCAATAGCTGTAACACTTAAGCAGAAAAATCTAAAGGTTTGACACTGAAAGAGATGCAGTAGCGTTTATTGACGCTTAGCGTTCGTGCCACTGCTATTAACCGCGAAACCAACTTTAGTCATAAATAGTACTATTTTTCGCCAAACATGCAAAGAAATTTGCTGTTAAAACTGCCTACGGTAGTTTACTAAGCAATAACTGAAACTGTTATTTTAGTTGCCTGAGAAACATAACAACTGTCTTTTCAACTTAAATCGCACACAAGAGGAAGTAGCAATTTTGCTTTCTAAATTACTGCATGTGAGTAAAGCCCACGCAAATGCATTGGCAAACGTACGAACAATTAAACGCAATGCGAAAAGCACCAGGCAGTAAAGCAAAAATGACCAACATACACTTACACTAGCTTTTTCGGGGAGAGGTTACTATAAAAGTGCAAAACCATACATATTTTATAGCTGTATGCTTGTATTAAAATCAGGTAATTTTAAGAGACCTTTTGTAAATAAAATAATTCTTCGCTTTTAAGTTTGTTGTTTGTGGTTACCCCTCCTCTTCCGCGGGATGGGGATACGGCATGAACAGCAATTCAGGTTCATGCCGTCAACCTAATTGAAATTAAGCTAGGGGAAAGATGACAGCCCATTTCGAACCAGTCTTTCGCTTTTAATTCGCTACGAAACATTTTAATAACCGCACATTTGTACAAGCTGCTACTATCATTTGTCCATGTCGTAAATTTTATGCAAACTCCGTGGAACTCCATGTGGAGATTGCATAATGCTACCGAGTGATTCAAAAAAAATGCTCCAGGTTTAACTGCTATATCTCTCCAACGACAAACCGCCCGTGAATGAAGCATGTATCAAATGAAAGAGGAGGAAATAGCATTTTGAAAAATCGACAATATTATAATGTCATTAGCGCGCATATTCCTGTAATGTTGTAGTTACGAATTTCCGAACAGCAAATTTTTATAAGACAATCGGTACTAATTTTTATTCAAAGCAGTTTTGCAAAGGAAAAGAAGGTGCTACAATTAGAAAAAACAGCAAATGATGTAACAAGTTCTGAAGTGTAAGCTGAAAACCATTCTATAAGTGTTCTATGTGCCCTCCACCTGCTGCACGAACAGCATCAAGACGATAATTGAACTCGTCCCAAATACTCTTTAGATTGCCGTCGTCCAATGAATTAACAGCTGCCGTGATTATGCTTTTGAGGTCATCCGGACTAATCGGCAATGGTGACACAAAAACCATATCTTTTGATATAACTCCATAAAAAATAGTCGCAGTGTGTAAGGTCTGGTAATCTTGGGGGCCACAAGCGCAGTGCTAAGTCTCAGGGTCCTGTGCGACCTATTTAACGCTGAGGTAGTTTCGCTCAGAAAACTTTGAACATTACGATGCCAATGCGGTGGTGTTCCGTCTTGTCGAAAGATGAAATTTTCAAAATCTTGATTTGCTGTAGCATTTCAAGATCAGTTTGTCCTAAAATTGTGGTTTCCTCGAAAAAAAAGGCCCATAAACTTTTTTCAAGAAAACGGCACAAAACACCTTAACCTTCGGGGAATCACGGTGATGTTTTAAAATCTCTGGGGATTTTTGAGTCCCTTTATCGGACATTGTGACGGTTTAGAACTTCAGATGGTCGCTGATATAAAATGTTGCATTATCACTAAAAATCAAACGTGGTAAGAAAATGTCATCTTTCATATCCCGTAAAATGGCATTACCGAATAGCACACGCTTTGCTCTGTCGCCAGCACCAAGGGCTTTCTACCATATGCAACTTGTATGGTCGCATGACTAAACGTCGTCTTAACACACAACATACAGTTGGTTGAGAGATGCCAAGTTCTTCGCTGGCACGGCGGGTAGACTTTCGTGGGCATCGCGAAAAATCTCTTAAAAATTTATGACTGTCTGCTCTGAAGTCCTTGGTCGCCCGAAAGTCTTCCTTTTACACAAGCAACCTGTTTCCTCAAATTGTTTGTATCAACGACGAATGTTTTTGGCACTTGGCACAATACCACACCACTGATGGAACGTCCGCTCCACTGCAATAACAGATTCAGTTTTTGTTGAACTGCAGAACTCAGAAAAAATTTTGTTGCGCGCTTACTTTCACGTACGGAATAAAAAAAAAAATAAATAACCGTGTTGCAAAATGCAAGTGTGCGTAATTATGACATCACAGGTCTTGGTTGTCTATGACGTCACAATGACGTCAATTTTCTAAAATTTTATTTCCTTTCGTTTTATTTGATGCATGCATGATTCGTGGGCAATTTGTGGTTATGGAGATCTAGTAAGCTAAAATCAGGGCATTTTGTAATCACCCTGCATTATTTTTATGTGATGACCCTGGTGAAATATTGGTATCTTCTGTATAGTAAACGGAAAATAGTCTGACCACCCTACTGCACACAACTACGTAGATCACACTGCCACTTTTGCACCGAGTAGTGCAATAGCCATCTTAGCCTGGTGCAAGTTATTACGTTAAGAACAAGAGCACGTTGGTTTTTTTCCCCATTACAGATCCTACCGCTTGTTTGTAGTTTTCCAAGTCTCTCTCCCATTTTGCGCGTATAACTTGAGCGTCTTTATAATAGGGCGTTTTTTCATGCTCTGATAAACTGTTCCACGCTTCTCCTGCCTTCTTTGTTATTTCCTGAGAAAAAGAAATATCGGAATAAGAAAAACACGGCGTGTTACACATATATTGATTTTCTAACAGCTTAAACTGTGAAAGTTACAACATAAAAAAACTCATATTGAAAAAACCAAGCTATTTTTAGCTTAATCACTGAGGTTGTAGTGTAATCCAAAATATTTGTTGAATTTTGTAGTCATTTCTAAAAAAAGCAGCAAATTTTTCAGATTACTATACTACATATTAACACCGCTGCAACTAAAAAAATAAGTTCTTCTGTTCATGCCCAAACATAATTTTAATAAGCCAAAGGGATTTTGATACCGACACTGCTTAACTGCCTAAGTTGTCGTTGGTTTAGATCGCTGCTTATGGCAACAGCAGTCGAGCATTAAACCTCAATTACGGCTACCTTGTGTCCCGGCAAAAGCCCTTAACTGCAATTTCCCCTACTTGTGTGTATTGCACGGGATATAACTTGTACATGCATTTTGCCAGCAGTATAGGTAACTTGGTAGCAAGTTATAACACAACAAAGTTCTAGTGAGAAATTCACTTTTTAAAATCCGGTTTCGTTTTCGTTAATGGATATCCTGTTTCTTGCAATGGTGAAAACGATGTTGCACCTATCTTTTTTGTTGATGACATCCTTTCTTTTTCAACTGACCATCATAATTTTGTCTTCCACCTGCTTTCTCCATGCCATCATTAGTCACCCTTTTTCTTTAAATTACTTCACGCTATAAGGCTCTTCTCGAAAGACTCTCAATTCATCATTCATTCGCTAGCACTCCACTCGCTTTTGTTAGTCTCCAGTTTCTTCTACAACCAGTCTTATGTCATTCCTGTCATGAATAACTTATAACATCTCACATTGCTCTTACTGTTGCTCTCTCCAACCATCTCATCTTCTTTTAGGCACCTTGTCTCACTTCCGCATGGCATTGGTGACGACAAATATACAACTCTAATAAATCCTTCTCTCCATCTTCAACACAAATTTCATCTAACTCGCGTTATCGCTGTGACCGTTGCCTCACTTTCACCACTTGCATTCAGCCTGTCCTTGCAGTGAACAGAAGCTGTTCGCTAACTACACCTGGTCACAAAACAGTTATACCTCAACTGGGTTGACTGTTTCTTCCATTCAATAATGTATTATTTTACAAAAAAAATCCCGGACTTCAAGATACCTTCTTCATTTTCATGCATCCCCCATGGACAAATAGCATTGTTGTGAGATAATTCTTTTGGATCAAAATTGTATACAGAAAGCATGCTCTTGCTTACCTACCCCCAACATCAGTTTTCAAGTAAGAGCTGATACCCAAAAGTCACCTCTTTTAAGGTGCTGAATGAGTATTTTCACCGTTCTATCCTGGTGAAACAGGAGAAAAAGCATAACTAACAAAAGGTTTTTCTATAAGTGGAGGATAAAGATAATAACTCGACTCAGTTGTTTACCTTAGCAGGATCGGCTTTTGTTGGATACTTTTTTCGGAAATCTGCTAAAAACAAGAAGTAAGCCGAGGGAGGACGTTTTGGTCGATTTGGATCTCGAGGCTTTTTTTCTAAAGCTTTATCCTTTTCCCAACGCTCCCTATCTCTTCTTGATAGTTCCAAAAAAGGTTCTTTTTCCTCTATAGTCATATTTCGCCATTTCTCAGCACAAGCTTGAGTGATGATTTTTGCCTAAAATAGAAAAAATAATCATGTAGACACACACAGCGATTTTCTAAAGCTTTGAAAAAAAAATCATGACAATGGAGTATTTGGACAATTGCACAAAAAGTGTGGTTCTTGGTAGTGCACTTATTACAGGTATATAGTGACAGTTGTTTTGCTTGTAAGTACTAGCAAGCTCACAAAATTTGTAAAAAGTAATAGTGGTACAACTCTTGTACAAAAGTATTTGAAACTGGCGTTCTGTACTGGGCAGAGAACTATAACTGCATCTAAGACTAATTCCTGGCAGTGTGTGGAGAAAGAGTAGGTTGCAACTCCATCAAGTGTGTTAATGCTGCAAATGGGTTCATAAAAAATGCACGGGGATACAAGAAAGTTTGCTACAAATAAAAAATTTCAAATGCAGAAGATGCCAAACAGTTGTGCAAAAGTGCTGAGAAGAAAGTAAAATCTGAATGGACACACATTCAAAAGTGGTGGAACAATTCTGCTACTTGGGAGGTGTACTGAACACACATGGAAAAGTGCATGAATCAGTAGCGTTTAAAATAAGAGGTGGATGGAAGAGAGTCAAGTAGCTGTCTAGTATTCTGAGAGAAAATTGGGCTGTGAGAGTCGAAGGTATCAACAGGTTGGACACAGCTGAAATGGAAATGATATGTAGAAAAACTCTGAAAAATAAGATTAAAAATGAGTGTATCCGAGAGATAACTGAAGTTGAAAGTATTATGAAAGTAATGAGAAGCCAATGACTGAGGTGGTATGGGCACAAAGAAAGATTGATTGACGGTAAAGCACTAATGGAGGCAAGGAAAAATCTTGTTGATGGAAAAAAGAATGGCAGACCAAAGAACAGAAGAAATAAAGAAAAGAAGCTGGAAGGAGTGGATACCCACGACAGATGTGCTTGGGAAAAAGGCTGCTAAAACTGATGGATCCCTCCTAGCAGGGACAAACACTGATTCTCTATACATGAACAGATAAATGGAAGATGATGAAAAGTATTATAAACTGCAATTAAAATTATCTTTTAACAAGATCCCATTTATCACCACTGTTACCGGAATAACTATGATACAAAAATGAATCAAATGCAAGTTTAAGGCATACCTTGGGTACAATTTCACCAGCTTCTTTTAATGTTTCTCTATACTTAGACACAAAATAAAGATAGGCAGTTGTTGGTCTTTTAACCCAAGTGTGCCGACGTCTTTTTCTCTTTTCACTGGTTTTTCTTCCTCGCCGAGCAGGAAATAATGCTTGCTGAGACACAAGAACATTTACATTTCCCATATTATTAGATGTAGTTGTGTACTGTGGAAATGATTGCATTTGAGCAATTTGTTGCATTTGTTGAAACTGCTGCTGTGCTTGTTGTACCTAAAAGTGAATTTGCAATCAATTATCAGTCTATTAATTACTTTTTTCCTCATTTAGACAATGTAGACATTGTTGTGTAGCAGTGCAACCACAGTAAAGTAATCAGGTCAAACAGTTTACTGCAATAACATAGCCTGCAGTACCTAACACACTATGAAACCAAACTTTTGTTGTGAAATGCAAAGGGTGTATCATCATATTTGATGGCATGTGGTAATGCTTTGCAATGATTCTTTGCATGATAGGCATGAGTCTCACAGATCAGAGATAACAAGCCTATCTTTAAAATAATTATGCCTTCGAAAAAGACTATTTGCTTGGCAACAGTAATTGTGCCTAGAATTGCTCTGCATTTCCATTGCTGGCATCTCTAGTTAAAAACCAAGTACATTTTTTGGAAGTGCATATTTTGCAATTAACAGCACTTTACCCTTGGAGGCTATTTTGCTGCCACCATTAATGTGTATTAAAATAGTCATATTTGTTTCAATTCTGATTGTGATACAGTGGTGTAAGGGTTAGTGCAGCTGTCATTGAATGCAATAGTAGCAGGTTTGAGCTACTTAGACAAAAGCAATGAACATTGGAGGGGAGCTAAGTGTGGGGAGTGTACTCTGGGGGTAGTTTTTTTAATTTGTCATGGAAATTAGCCAATCAAAAGCAACTGGAAAGTCACATGTTTTGAAAGGTCATTAAAGTTGAACAATCCCACATGTCTGATGGCAAAATAGCTTCCAAAGGTAACATGCTGTTGATGACAAATTAGCCACTGCCATATTTTTCACAATTTAAAGGACTAAAACATTACGATACACTACCAGTCACTCAACTGTAACATACTTGCTGCAATTGCTGCTGCAAATTCTGTTGTTGTTGCTGCACTTGTACCTGACTTTGATTAGCTATTGCCTGCATCTGGGGATTCTGCTGTTCTTGTTGTTGTGCAGATTGTGGATTGATAAAATGAGCAGTGATAATTTGCTGGTTGTTTTGTTGTGTTCCAGGAAAGTCATCATTGTCTGTCAATAAAATTCAACACAAAACCCAGATTTACTCTGCATTTACACAAGCCAATCACAATAAATGAATACTTATGACATGATATCCAAAAAAATAAACGTTTCAACAAATAATTAACTGATAATGTTTAGTCCACAAGTTGATAAAAGCAACTGGCTATTTTTCACTTCATTGCATTTCACCTCAGGAATCTATTTTGCCATAGCCTTCATGAAAAGTTTGTCTTTAAAAAAGTGCATTTGCTATTGAAACTGAGTGATGCTGTGATGTAGTGGATAGTATCACTGTGCTCAAATGCCACAGTTATGCATTTGATTCTTTGCAAATGCAGTGTACTTTGCCAAAAGCAGTATACACTGAGGTAGGTGCATGGGTAAGTAACTGTTAGGGGGCGGGGAGTGTACACAAGGGCTAAACATTTGTTAATTCACGTGTTTAATTTGTCATAGAAAGTAACCAATTACAAATGCTGCTCAGCAGTGAAATAGATTTCAAGGGTAAAATGCCATTTAATGGCAAAACAGCTATTGCCTAAACAAAATACTCAAACAACGCTGCAGCAACAAGATGCTTTCAATAGGTTTAGCATGTGGTACTAAGTATATTTACAGATTAAGTAGAAATATGGAACAAACACTTAACAGCGTAATAGGCTGCTATTCAAATGCAAAAAATATGCAAAGATAAAAATGATTATTTTTAAACTCACATCCTTTTTGTATCGCATTTAACATTCGTGTTGCTTGTTGCTTCAGAAAAAAATCATTTGATACGAACTCTTCCTGACCTCCTTGATTTTGTTGTCCATCTACAAAGAAAAACAATTTCAATTTCTATAATGCTGTCTAACAAAAAAAGTCTATGATTGGCTGCTCGATTATTTTTTTCTTTCAAGTTTTACAGGTAACTTTAACCTTTTAACGTAATTAGCGGGATGGCAGTGGCTTGATAACTGAAAGGTCTTTTTACACTGTTTTAGTGTCTCCTCATCAAGTGAGTTGTATCAATATTTTTTCAGTGTTGTTTTGTTTTGGCAGTGGCTATTTTGCCGTCGACGGCAATTTGCCCTTGGAATCTATTTTGCCGTGATCATTCACGTGTGTTTATATAGCCAAATTGGTCATAATTACGCCAGTGACACTGCGGTGTAGTGGATAGAGCGCTGGTCTTGAGATACCATGGTTGCGGGTTCGAATCTCAGCTGGCCTAGGGCTTGAAAAGAAAGGCAGTGTACACTGAAGGGGCAGGCCCGGTATGTAAATGTACGGGGCAGTGTACACTGCAAGGGAGTGAACAGGGTGGGGGATAGAGACCTGGGGGTGCAAAATTTTTTTTTTTTGGTTTTTAAAATTGACCAATCAGAGATGACCAAAAGTCACATGTTTAGTACGTCATTAAGATTGACCAATCACAAATAACTCACGGCAAAATAGTCTCGGAGGGTAAATTGCCGTCGACGGCAAAATAGCCACTGCCTTTTGTTTTATGTCACTTGATAAATAAATGTTCTTTGACCTAACTTAAACAAATAGGCTTAGGACCAACGCATAAACATGTCAAGCTAAAAGGGATTATAAAAACTAGGCTAGCTGTGCTATAATACTAGAACATTGTATATTTTAGGTATTAAACGCTAAATAGGCACATCCTATTCCTACCATGCAGTTAAGAGTTGCAAGAATTGCAGCACAAATTAACTTTATCCACCTATTTTACTAAGCAAAATCTTGCGCCTTTCCAATTATACCGCTACACTAAAGATTTACTAAGCTCCGGCTAAAGAATTTTTATGTACATCACCTGCCATATCAGCATTCAGCACCAACAACTTTAATTAAACAACAAACAAGTAAAAAGAACAAAATTTTGCAAAGTAATTCTCTTTAAATTGAAACCAACTTCCTATTTCTAGCAATAAAGAGAAAAATGTTTTACTCTTTCCTTACTTAAAGTACGGTTGCTAAAACCTCGTCCATAGAAGCAAAAAAATAATTTATTTTAAGGGAACAAAGTAGTTGGAAGAAAGTCAGAGACTAACATGAAGATTAATTAGCAAGCTAGTTTTAAAATGCTTTATAATTATTATAACAAAAAACAAAAAAATAATTAAGCTTTATTGTTTTTAAAAACAGGAAAAAGTTTTATTTTGTTTGAGGTATCAAAAAACAAATAAGTCAAAACATTACCAAATATCATAAATCTTCGATTAATTTAGCGTTCATTACAAAGCTGCTCAGAGCGGTTTTTAACCCCGACATTAGCCGCAGTTACCAAACTAAGATTTGCAACCCCACGTGGGGTTGTCCAAAATTTTTGGAGGTTTGCGTGTGATTTTGAAAAAAATTTTTCTCCGAAGAAGTAAAGGTCTTTGCTATTTTTCTCAGCCAAAAAATAGCAAAAACATCTCTCCCAAAAATTCGATCTCAAGAAAAGAGCGTTTTGAGACAAAAGTGCTTTAAGCACCACATTAGCTCCGATGAAGTCCCCGAGAAGGGCTGAAAAGCTTCGAGGTTTATGCCAGTTTTTTTACGTTAATTTGATTACATTTAATAAAGGACTATGATGGATTTTGTTTGGGTTATCAAAACCAGAAAGAAAAATTTCCCCTTATTCAAAATCACGAATAAAATATTATAAAGCCCATGAAAAGAGTTGCAAATACTTGTTTTGTTTAATTCAGAGCATCTGAAAAACAGTTTGGAAACCACGGTATCAGAATTACGCCAATTTATGAACCGAAAACAAACTTTAAATTTGGCTTGTTAAAAACCTGTTATTTGAAAGCTGTGCGTAAATTTTGGCAACATTGTTTTCGTGTCAATTTTGTGTTACGGTTGAATGATTAATGTTGGTAAACGATAGAGGCAAGTGAAAAGTGTACATTCAGTTGTTAAGTTGGAGCTTATGACAGTGTGAGCATTGATGTCGGATTTGGTTTGATTTTCTTGGAAGAAAACGTCCTCTTTTTGATTAGTTTAGACTACATAAAATGTTAATGAATGAAAAAATGGTTGAGCAACCTTTTTGCTTGATCTTTACTTTGAGACATAGTCTTCAGAAAAGGCAGTAGCTGTTTTGCTGTCCATGGCATTTTACCCTTAGAGGCTGTTTTGCCGTAAAACATTTGTAATTGATTGATTTTAATGTCGTAATAAACGTGACTTTTGGTCGTTTCTGATTGGTCAATTTTAATGATGAAATACAAATATTTGCATCTCCAGCATACTTTCACACACTACAATACCGGTACCTCTCAGTAGGTATACACTAACACATACGTTCACATACCTGGCCCCCCTCCAGTGTACACTGCCTTTGTCTAAGTGCCTTGCCAGTGAAGATTTGTACCTGTATTCATTGCATCTCTAGTCAGCTACACTATTCACCACCCACTGCATCACTGCTACAATTATAGCAATTATGTGTATTTGAACATACATGAATGGTAATGGCAAAATAGCCTCCAAGGGTAAAATGTTGTCAACGGCAAAATAGCCACTTCCTTCAGAAAAAGCTAATTCTAGTATGTGCCCCAACAATCTTACTTAAAATTTCATAATTGATCAAACTGGTTGTTACTGTGAAATACATTATGTAGATGCAGAATTCAAAGAGGCATATGTGACGGAGATCTTTTGTATTGCTTCTCGTGTTAGCCTATTCTCACTGGTCGATCAAGAAATTGATATTGTATTGTATATCAGTTTATTGTATAGCAGCGCATTCTGTTTTGTAATGTCAAGGTAAATGATCTATTTGTTCATGAATATCATAGTTATATCATATATTCTGGTATTATTGTTTTTCAGAAATAGTGCACCAGGATCAATACTGTAGTCTATGACAATGGCTCTTAGTACTTCAGTTTCTGGTGTTGTCTCTCTGTTACTTGCATTGCTAGTATTTTCTGCAATGCAGTTGTTCAAAGTACAGCTGGCTTCTTCTGAAATTTTTACTATTCTTGGTGGATTTCTTGGATCAACAGTGTTTGTCCTTTCATTAACAGGAGTAAACAATCTTGAAAATGCGTTTATTGATGATTATTTCCAAGCAAAGTTGTTTCCAGAGGTTTTAGTCTGCCTGATAGTATCAATGACTGCATCTGCTCTTGTGCACAGAGTTTGTGTCACTACTTGTTTGATATTTTCTTTGATCAGCTTATACTACATCAACAAATTATCCACTGGAATGTATCAGGTCACCACTCAAAAGGTGCACATTAAGTCAAAGAAAAAGAAGCATTGAACAAACGCTTTTTGAATTTTGCAATGGATTGATACTGAAATAGGACTGTATTAAAAGCTATTATAGTGAACAGACTTTTTCGTGGCTTGCTTATGTAGACTGATGAATAAATAAAAACGAAGTATTTGGTTGATATATATAAAGCTAAATATGTTTTTATTTAAGCATGGATATATTTGTCACCTTCAAGAATTTAACTTTTATTTCATAACAAGTTATGTTATTTAAATATATCTACTTTTTGTTGAAGTAAATGCTAATCGTGTAGTTGAAATATATTCTTTTGTTCACTAAATTTCACCTTATTGCTAGGTTTTCCTGAACAACTGCAAGCTCAACTTGATAATAAAATTGTACTGTAAACCAATAAGCATGTTGTGTCAAGTTTTTATTGGAGGTAAAATTTATTTTGATTAAAGATGATGTCATTAAAACGAGTTACAAAAAATGCATTCCAATATTTTGCTCATTTTATCCCATTGAAGTTAGCAGCCTCCTTGTAATGTGCAGTATCACTGAGGTGCACACTTTGCATATTAATGGGAAATAGCCATAAATAAAGTCATCTGACATATAATAGAATGGAGTATCGATATGAAAAAGTGCATCCTATGGCATCTAACATACAATAGGATGCACTTTTTCTTCCTTACGAGTTTAGGAAAGGTACAAATGACAAAAATAGTGGTCATAATTTAAGATGACTTTTGATTTTTTCTGTTTTTGAATATGAAAAATTAAGTCATTGCAGTTGAAATTTATTTTGACTGAAAAGCACCTACAAAGCAAATGTAGAAAATGTTTTGAAATTATAGACCAGTTGCTTTTGAAAATCGGTGGTTGCAGTAGTTACCCAAAACTGGGATTAGGCTCCACTACAGTTTGCATGAATACGTATCAAAATGTTAGTGCAAAACTAATTATTTTGGTTGTTTGGATTCCAATCAAGATTAGAATTGGAAATTTGTGCCCACTGCAAATCAGATCTGAATCTTAATTATTTATTTTTGACCGACTAAAGGTGGTTCTTACTAAACGAAAGCGAATTTACGTGATACAAAAACACACGAGACACTAGCATGGAGTTGCCGTAGTCCTTAGTTTCGCCACATGTCCAGAATTGTGGTTAACATCTGTGTCCGAAAATTAGTTTAAACGATGCTCAAATGTCCATAATTGTTTAGTGTCTACAAACAGAAAGTCGAAAATCTTCACTTCAAAGCGAGGCTGCTGTTCCTTTACTTTTAGCCGATTGATCTCCGAAAAAATGTCTCATTTTGTATTATAAACCTAAAATAAAGTAACCATTGAAGTTCAATCAGCACTTGTGTAGACTAACAAAAATGTTCACATACAACAGGGTGATCGCGGTCTTTTTGATTCTATGATCGTATTTTAATGATTACGGTATACTTTTACAGGAATAGCGTAATTAAACCACAGAGCTTATGAAAATGTATTTATTAAATTATCAAAATTATTCTATCGAAGATATTGTTTATTGCGTTTCCTGTGCAGTTTTGCACAACTGTGACTCTCTGACAGTTCTGTTACGTATATATTTGGTAGATTTCTTCATTTTTATAAATCCGCAAAGAAATCGCGATCACCCTGTGTATAAGGCACTTAAGTGCTTAGCAGGGCGGTTGGGTCTCGGTCTCGAGAAAATATTTTTTAAGGCTAAGACAATGGGGATGTCTCGGCCATATATGAAGGTTCGTTTTATAATTGAATAGAGTAAGTCAAATTTCCTTAAGAGTTTTGCGCTACAGTAAAACCCACATTGATTTTAACTTTTACTGAAGTTACGCATTTTTTCGTTCTCATGCTAGTAGTATAATTGCAATTTTTCTGCGTTTTTATGAGACGGTTGCTGCTTATAGCCGTTTTCACTCTTTGTCTTATTCTGTATCGGGGAAAATGCTGATTCTATCTTTACATGAATTTCGAAAAAAAGAAATAAGGCAGAAGTAGGCTGCGACGTGCGCATCCGCATTCTACACACGAAATAACAGGCAAGCGGTTTGATGTTTGACAGTTGCTACCAAAAATCATTTTCATCACAAAACAAATGAGTCAGTTGAGGATTTTCAAATCACCGAACATAAAGGTGTAAGTGGTAAGAAGTAAGCTTACGCTTGTTCCTTATTAAGTAGCTCATAGCCTGGTATATATTTCAACGTTTTCAGAAATTCATCGAAGTATCCACAATTTAGTGTTAAAAATATTCGCGACATTCAGTAAACGTTTGGTTTCAGAAGTCCGGTGCATCGTCTCGACTTTTTGCTAAAACTCTCGTTCTCGCAACGTCAATGCTTCGTCTCTTCTCGGTCTCTAAAACATTGGCCGAAACTTCAGCTCTGGTGCTTAGGGCTATACCAGTAGCAAAAGTTACTCGAAAGAGATGATACGTTTACATGATATTTAAGTCAACACCAAATTGAATACAAACTAAAGGAAACATCACGATGCTTACATTTACTTTGATCTAGTTGGGTAAAAAACGACACTTGCCCAGTTTTGATGTGATAATTAAAGTTGCGTGGTTGAAAATTTTGGTTCACAATGGGAACCTGTCATATGCAGCAGTTCGTCAGTAGCAAATATTGCAAAAATAAAGCTGGTTATCACCAAATCTGGCCTTAACCCTTTGAACCCGACATTCCCACATTTAAAAGCTCTCCGACCCGAGATTCCCAGCCAAAAATTTTCAAAAAAAATCATTTCCTTTTTTTTTCGTTTTGGGATTATGAATCGCCTGCAGCTCTCAAACCAACTTCAAAATCAGTGTAATAACATTGAAATAGCCTTTGCAGGTGCAGATATGATCCTTATTGTACATTTTCACCTACAACAGCACCGCGGTTTGGTGTAGTGGTTAGAGCGTCTGCCTTTCACGCGGTAGACCTTGGGTTCGATCATACCAAAGACTTTAAAAATGGTATTCACAGCTTTCCCTGATTGGCGCTCAGCATTCGTTATTCCTCCATCCTCCGGTAAACAGGTGGTACATGGGCCATGCTCTCTATCCGTCGTGGTGGCCCAGTCTGACTGAAGACGAGCAAATCGAGCATATACAAAGGCTACAAACCGAACGCGAGTTTGTGCAGTGGTTAGCGCTTCGTACTCGGCATTTCTACGCCTCGAGTTCGAAGCCTACCCAGCCTATTCAATCTAGCTCAAACGAAGAAGAAGAAGACCTACAACAGTAGCAAAGAATTTAACAAATTTTTATTATATACCAAGACACAAATCAGTTTATGCAAATCGGAATCAGTGATGCAATGATTGTTTCACTTCAGTTTATGATAATAATTATCTTCTTTGACAATAATTGTCTTTCTTCAGCGGCTCGTACATGCAAATAAATCAATAGTCATTTTTTGAGTTTATCTAAATCAGTCAAGTTCTTTCTTCAAATTACCTCCAATATTGCACCTTGGTGTGCCAATCATGCCAACAATTTGATCTTGGTACGGGAATGCATAAAAAACGCAACAGTAGTTGCACCAATAGACAGTCTTCGACCTTTTTGGCAAGTCCTTTTCTCTGAGGCTAGGATTGGCCAGCTTTGCTCTTCTGTACTTTTCACTGCAAATTATGGCAAAACTTTAAGTTGAAAATGATACAGTAATACATGACGATAAAGCGTGAAAAAAAGCAATACATGAGTGTGACAATTGAAAAGCATTGACCACAAACAACACTGATATTGGCAGACACATGATACACTTGAAAGCATAACATTCGAAATTACATTATGAGCTTGGATGCAGTTTTACGTCATACCCAGGACGTAAAGGTTACCAACAGATTTGGAAACACGGATGCAGTTTTACGTCATACCCAGGACGTAATTATTTATGACATGATACACATAAAAACACTTGAAGGGTGAGTAAGCTTCAAAGAACTCTGTCTATGGACAGAAATAAGCTTTTCAATTCCCTGAAATTTTTTTCAAACAAAAATTTCTCTGTCGTTTGTATATGGGGATTGTTCAATTCTTCGGTTAAATAGTTGGAAAATATTTTTTCCATTTCGTTTCCTATTTTTTCAATAATATTGTGAAGGAGGAGGTCAATTTCTCCTCTATATAATTGCAGCTCCAGTGTTCTGCTTGTTGTTGTTTCTTTTTGTAAAGAAGGAATTTCGTCAGATAGGTCTATTCCCACTTCATAATGCAATTCTATGCATTTATTGGTCATGGTTTTTAATGCTTGAGCATGTGGTATGTAGTATCCCTGAATTACATAGGCATTGTATGTCGTCCACATAAAAAACTTCATCATCAACCTTCGTGGCCATTTATAATGACGTCTGCACCTCTGAAGGCGAGTCATCTGGTCATTTTTGTCGGTACCACCCATAAACTGATTGTACTTTTTTACTGCTTCAGGACAACTGACTGGTACCTTCCGATGTACAGCACCGTCATACCGAGAAACTGAGGTACATGGCTGATCTACAAAGACTGATGTTACGAAGTGGATTGGTTTTTTATCCATCCACACAATTGCTCCCACTTTCCCATTGAACAACATTTCAGAGTCCCCTTTACTCATTTGCCTGGGTTTCCTTTGTAGACACTTTGGAAATGACCGCCTGTTTGTCATTGCTGTTCCACATGCACCAATGCCTTTAGTCAACAAATATTCACAGAGATGCACACTTGTATAAAACCGGTCAGTATACACTATATAGTTCTTACCCTGAGTCTCCTCAGCATTTACAATATATCCATGTTCGCTATCTGTCAACAGAAATGTTTTCAAACCCCAGCGTATAGGCTTGTCTTTGATGTATTGCTTTATCGACAGAGAATTTTTTGTTGGTATCATTCCCTCATCCAATGATAATTGTTGATCCGGCACGTAATGCTTCTGAATCCTTTCAAGGATGTAGTTGAAGACAGGCCTGGTTTTGTATATCTTATCACTCTTATCCACAGTAGGATTTTTTTCATCCACGCAATGAAGCATTGACCATATTGCCAAAAATCTGTCTCGTGTAAAGACTTTTTGGAATCCAGGAGTGTTAGTCAAAAGATTGTCTTTGCATCTCCAATATTGTTCATAACGATCTTTGTGGATTAGCATCTCAATCGCCGTCCGACATCCAAAAATAGCCTTCATCTCTTGTACAGTAGTGTCTGTCCATGATTTAGCGATATAGGAATTTGGCTTGTCGGTTGCTACATAGAAAGCCTGCCTATTCGTTTCATTGACCAAGACTTCCCACAGAGCATCATCCCAGAACAATGAAAGAAAGGCCAGAGGTGAACTTCCAGCATTTATGCTGGAAGGAATTTCTTTTGGACCTACAGCAGGGCAGCCATTCACCTGTGGGTTGCAAAGAAGGTGCAGGCAACCCATTTGCTACAACCGGTGCATCATCATCACTAAGGTCACTCTCCCCTGAGATGTGATCAGTTTCTATTTCAAAATCGCTGTCATGGTCATAGTCATTGATATCAAGATCTTCACTGTCACTGAGTATTGTAGACAGGGCTTCTTGAGCCGTCCTGCGCATTTGGGACACATTATGCAACACTGCAGCCTACTTAACAGCTATTATTATATTTTTATGATACTGATAGTGGTATGCTGGAACAACAAAGTAAAAGACCGTCACAAATCTAACTAACGAACTTACCAAAAAGAAAACCACAGGCAAAATCAGAAGTAGCCTATCTTGCTACCTCAGAGTAACTGGACACATTAGTCTGACTGCAGACTAAAAACAGCACAAGTGTAAAGTAGCCTCACTGAACTAATATGAATACAAACACATTCCTAACTAACACCAATTGCTTGGATGGAAAGCCAACTTGCAACTCTAGCAACAGATACAGGAACCACTTTTGCAAAATTATTTCAAGTAGAAGAAATTCAAACGATTTTATTCAAGTTTTGGTCCTTTAGGGTATATACGCTAAACAATTTAACACCAATACGATTGTTTTGTGTTAAAGGCCTTTCGGGAATAAAAACCGACCATGTTTGGCCGGAAATCCGGCCTTTAGGGTTCAAAGGGTTAAAAGCCACATACAAATGTTTCAACAAGCTGCAAGAAAACGTACGCTTTGTGACACAGTTTGAGCTGTGGTCGACAGTTACCCCGAATTTTGATGGTCTATTTTTGAAGTTCTACCAACTTCAACTATAATGAGCCAAAAATGTTATCACACATCCATGAGCTATTTGCCGAGTAATATATTTGTAATTTATTTACAAAAAACAAAATATCTCGTTAACTCTTCATCATATTCAATATAATTTATATACGTTTAACAATAAGGCAACAAGTAAACGCAGTCATTCAATCAGCCTTTAATAAGCATTGTGCAGTTTTTGTATCTTCAAGGTATCTCAATGGCATGTTCAGGAAGTTTTTATACCAAGTGTTCAAACTTCCTAAAATATCGCTTTTGAAATACGGCGTCGTCCTTCGGGCTGCAGTACAAACGTAGCCTCTAAAGCTACTTTCATCTCCAAAAGCACCATTATACCATTATAACTGGGGTATATTTCTTTGCATTAAGGTCTTGATTAGTGCTAGCAAATCCTGTTCCTCCTCGAATAACTGGAATAATGTCTTTTTCTTTTAATATTTCACCAGTCATAGGATGCTTCATTCCGTTTTTTCGAATCACCTTATTGACACATTCCACAGTAACCACATCTCCAGTAGGACGCAAAACGGCACACGGAACGGAGTTACCAAGTACATCATGCGTAACAGCACACATCCATCTGTCCTAAACACAAAATAAAACTTGGCCATCATCTGCTCGAAAAATAACTGTCTCACTAAGCGAACGGTATCAACATTGGCTGCGCAGCTTGCCACTTTGTGATTAAAAAAATAGCCCTTTTAATTCTGTAACGTTGTGCCAACCGAAAGATGTGCGAGTAACTACGGACTCCCTAAGCATAACAGTCTGCCGAATTCTGCTTTTATCTGGCGTATCTTTAGTCAAACAAGTTCTCATAAAATAAATAAGTTTTCAAACAAGTATCAGCGTCAAAAATTTTCTCATGAATTAATCAATTCAAATCAAATTTGATTTGATTTGAAAATTAGTTGCTGCTTAGTTTTAACATAGAGGTAATGTAGTTTCTAATCTTTTTACACGCCATTAAAAAAATCGAAATTAAATTACGGGCAAAAAACAAGATAATCAAAAGCGAATCCGGTTTGACGCACAATTTCTTTCGTCCATTAAGAACGAAAAATCCCTATCCTTAAAGCGATTCAGGATAACTGCATAAAAAGCTAGATTTATAATGAACTGAAATGCAGATTAGCTGGATTGGTTAGCATGATGAAGTTTTATAAATCGCCAAGGTCAACAAATATTAACAAAGCAGGATCGCTTCAGCGCCATTAAAAGAGCCAGCGATCACTGATTACAAACATAACTAAACTACCTCTTAGTAGGTACAAACAATGTTAAGCAAAAACAACTTTGCTAACAAAACTTTCAAGCAAAATAACACCAACGTTTCCATTAGCTGCAGCGCGCCTTCAATACAATTTAAAATATTAACAAAGAAAATATATCGTATAAACAAAATTGATGCTCTTATTTCTGTATCAGTATTTCAAAAGTCATTCCCAAAAGTTGCATTTTTCAAAGTTTGCAGACGACAAATGCGGGGTCAATTACACTGTTTAACAAAATTTAAGTTTTTTATCAAGAGCTGATTTAATGTCCATGATTCTAAATCTGTTGTCAATTTTATCCAACTCGTCGTGATTTTGAGATATTGTGTAATGATGGTACAGCTCATGCTGTTTTTTACATTATTTTTGTATCTCTGAATGCAAAATGCGGAAAACTTAGCATTAGCATATGCGCGATGTGACTTTCCGCTGTTGTAAAACTCTTGAGACAAAACATTAACTCCCTTTGTTTGAGTAAACTAAGAAAAATTTCACTTTAATAAAGGTAGAGAGAGACAGAAGGGAATTTTGATCTAGAATATCACAATATTTAATTCAAACAGCAAACTCAAGAAAAATATGCAGTTCTTGAAGAAAATCTCAGTCATAAACCAAAGCCAATTAGAGGATACGGAAAAAATTAGGAATTCTAGTACCTATTTCCATGCTTTCGTGCTAGTATATTTCCATTGACTTTTATGATATTTCTTTTTTACAAATAGCTACATAGCTAGAAAGCTAATATGGCCGAACTTAATTGGTGCAAGAGTCTGCGCTTGGTCGCATTTATATAACTCGGTTTAAATTGTAATGACCAGCAGTAATTACGGTGATGCTACTAACAGCAGTCTATTGAGATCGTGACAATTGCGCAATGTGGACTTGCTGGTGTGCAGTGTTTAACATTTTCCCATGTAACCTACTTTCCAATGGCGAAAAAACTGTAAAATGATTGATGTTCTTCAAGGAGGAGTAACAAAAGCATTGAGAGCTCTGAAAAAAATTGCAATACTTTTGCAGCAGCAGGCTATTTAAAAGAAAACTTGCACGTTTTACGTCGGTAAAGTTTCAGTCACCGAACAAAACCGCATTCGCAAACATGAGCAGAGTCAAGCACATTTTGTTACAAGTCAGTTTATATTTACTGCTCTTTTGTAGAAGAGGCTTAGTCGAATCTACAGTTTTAAAAACGACCGAAGTTACACTTTTTTTGAATGAAGATGTAGTACAGGTGACACGTTTACAATTTACGTTTCTTATAAAGCCAACTTCGTTTTGTTTTACAAGATGCCATCATTTAAGACAGGGGTGGGCAACCTTTTTAGTCGGAGGGCCGCATTGATCACTAAAGAGTTGGCCAAGGGCCAGTGCTCATGTAAGTGTCCAAAAAAAAAGGTCCACCTTCTTGCATTGTCGTATTACAGAACGTGGACATGATGGTCTCCAAAAAAAAAGGTTATCACCCTCTGAATGGACGGAAAATGCGTCTGTGCAAACTGACAAATGCCTTTTTCATCGTGGCGTGTAAAGTTTTTTGTTCTTTAATACGGTAATTGTTTCCCCTCCTATCATTGTCACTCAGGTTTACTGAAGTTTCAAAAGTGCTCGAGGGCCGCACAAAATGCTCTCGGGGGCCGCATGCGGCCCGCGGGCCGTAGGTTGCCCACCCCTGATTTAAGACATGCCAAGTCGCAGATGATCCAAAAATAATTCAAACAATTTTTTTTACATCTGTGGAAAATATACTCCAACTGAGCACTGCAGAAAACTTACATCAAAAGTAAAACTTGCAAACAAGAGTAACCTTGTGTGCAAATACGGAGATCAGGGCAAACCCAGCGTTCCACATATACACTTTATTGTTTGCAAAACACAATTACTTTGGTGATTCGTCAGCAAAGAGAAGAAGCTACCATTTGCTATACCAATAGTTTGGCGAAAGCAACCCGATCGATTCACCAACTTACTTCTGCCTAACAAATACCATAGGATTTTCCAAAAAAAAAAAAACAAATCAAAAATTCCGTACCCTGACTGTAGATCGGCGGTAGAGCAAGCTCCATGCAACAACAACGCTCCCATTCCTTTACTTTTTTCAACTGATGTCTTAAAAAGCCAGGTCTTTTGAATCTCAAAGTTAACTGAAGCATCTGAGTTCGTAATGTATGCAGAGGATAGCAAACAGCACGCCCCAATTTTGTTTGACCAAGTTATATAAAATGATCTAGTAAAAAGAGATTTAGTTTTGCCAAAAGAGAAAGCAGAGCTTTTAGACACAACGTTAAAACAATGGAATCTACTTTAAATCAGCACTAAGGTCACTCTTTTTTGTCATTGCTATGATGAGTTTTTAACAATTTTTACTGCTAAAAATACATTTTTAGTTATGTCGAATTCACTTTTATTTACAGTTCTTGTTTGGCTAGTTAAATACTTAAAAAACACATTGAGCTTTTGCAACTACATTTCTGCTTTGCAGCAATTATTACGGTATCAACATGCATCTGGCAGTGGAAGCTTTTCATTGATCCTAGTAAAGCAAGTCTTACATCTGTTCTACTTTGCAATACCAAGTCAAAGCTATCTATCTGTTCAAATAAAAGAGAGTTATTAAACTATGAAAAATATTTTAGATACCATCGAATGCCCCAAGTATTCTTGGAAGGTTTGTGGAAATTTGAGAGCAATTTTCTTACTGTTTCGCTTACAGTTGGGCTTCAAAAAGTGTGTTTTTCAAGCCTTTTACTTTTTTTGACAACTTGAGAGAAGTGAGCGACAAGCATAACCAAAGACTTCACCAAGAAATTTCTGTTATTAAAGTGCGTTAATTAGGGAAAGCTAAACAATAGGATCTTCTTCTTCGTGTGGGGTAGATCTTTCTTTTCGGAGAGGCTTCTGGTTATGCGTACGAGTTCTCTATAGCACGTTTTGCTAGTCTTCAGTTTGACTAGGCCGTCACAACGGATTGACTGCTACGCAGGCCCCGTCACCTGCCTCTTATATGAAGATGGAAGCATCCAGTTAAGTGTCTTGCCCAAAGACACAAGAAGCGAGCTTGCCGGCTTGTTCTCCACACAACCCCTTTTGAGCTGAGCGCCAAACAGGAAAGCTGTCATTATCATTTTTTAAGTCTTTTGGTATGACTTGACTAGAGAAATGAAACCCAGGTCTACCGACTGCAAAGTGGACACTCCAACCACTTACGCATTTGGTAGACCTGGGGTTCGCTTCCCTAGTCGAGTCATACCAAAAAACTTTAAATATGGTGCTCACTGCTTTCCTGCTTGGCGCTCAGCACAAAAGGGGTAGTGTGGAGAACAAGCCGGCAAGCTCGCTTCTTGTGTCTTTGGGCAAGACACTTAACGGGATGTCTCCATCTTAATGTAATCTGAGACACTTCTCCAAAAATGAAAGATCCAGCCCAGACGAAGGAAAACAACACGATGATGAGCAACTAATTGCTGGTATCTTTACAAAAGAAGGTGACACCTGAGATGAGCGCAAAGCGAGAGGCCAAAAACATAATTAACTATTTTCTTATGCCCGAAAATAAAATAATTACTTAGCAGTACATTACTCACACTTATGAACGAAAATGCAACAAAATTAGATGTGCAGTGCGTTTATACATATTAACTGGTGGCCAAAATGCATGTATTTTCGCTAAAAGCGTAAACGGAAAAATTAAAATATCTAAATAATTTGAAGTAATGGAAAAAAACGAACAACAGATTTGAAATCAGCAGCCCAAAGCTACCTAAAAACATTTTTTTTGTTGAACTGTGTTATCAGTAAATGTATTAATAATTTCAAATTCCAATAAAGAAAAAAAAATCTTAACTTGTATTGACTTAACAACAGTTAAAGTTACATACTGTAAATATACTCGATTACTCTGCAAACTAAACATTAAGTAAACTTACTTTTTTAGCAATAACTGATGTTTTCTTATCGCGGTCATTGATGGGAGTAAATTTCACTGGAATCAAATCTTTCAGTTTTAGAGGTTTGTTACTCATGGGACAATACACCTAAAAGCAAACAGGTAAACGCGTAAGCCAACACAGAGTGGTCAAGTGGGCAAAAATTAGAGGCAAAAAAATACAGCCTGATACAAACTTGTGGAAAGCAAACATGAATTTGGTTGAAAGCAGCTAGACCAGTGGTTTCCAACATTTCTGAGGCCATGAACAATTGTGAAAACTTGGCCGCTAATGCTGTCAACCAAAGGTGTACAACCTTTTGTTGCAGGCGGGGCAATTTCAGATAACTATAATATTTAGCAAACCAGTCAAAATTTGTAAGCCATGTTCCTCCTACACACAATTAATTAAGCTTGCCAGTAGTAGCCGGTAGCAGCGTTCATACAAAGTGGTGGTGAAAACCTTTTATTATTTTGGCGATCAATACGGTCAGTGCAACAATTTACCGTAGATCAATATTTACATGTGCAGATGAATTTTGCGAAGATAGGTTTTTTTTACTGCACCAATCAACAGCCGCCTCAACGTGGTGGTGCGATCCCCGGCCCCGTTTGGGTTGGGTCGAAATGGCTGTTGGCCTTCCCGAGGGTCCCAGTTACCCCGGGCACTCCCCATTCATTTTTTCACTATGCTGCCCCCTGAACGACCGCAGAAGGGCAGCACACAGCATCTTTAAAATCGGTCGCCTGTTCTTACTTTTTCTTCTCTCCTGCCCTACTCTTGCCCTCCTTCGTCTCCTCATTCTTCTTCTTCTCCTGATGAGCGGTAACGTTCATCCTAACCCTGGCCCCATCTTTCCTTGCTCTGTGTACGCTGGAAATGTGACCTGGCAGGGCAAGTCAGTGCAATGCTGCGCTTGCTCCAAATGGGTCCATCTAAGGTGCTCACAACTTTCTTTATCTAACTTCAGAGCTCTTGGCAGCTCTCACTCTTGGAGCTGCCCCCCCTGCCGTAACACTGTAACTCCTCCCTCCTCGGACTCCTCTGGCACGTATACCTCCACTGTGGAATCTGCCCCCCCCTCTGCTAATGCTGCACTCTTGCCCCACCCTCGTCTCCAAACTTCTTATCCCCCATCTGCCCATCTTATATCTCCTTCCACTGCCCTTCCACCACCGTCCCTTGCTCCTGGTTATACTTCTGCACCTCCTGCCTCCTCTCCTCCCCCTGACTCTCTCAGGGTTCTTCAATGGAATGCTGGAGGTCTTCGAGCCAGGAGCACTGAACTACTTCACTTTCTTTCATCCCATCCTGTCGACCTTATCTGCATTCAGGAATCCAATCTTAACTCCTCTTCCTCTTTCCGGATTCCTGGATTCTCTGTTCTGCGTTCTGATCGTACTCACTCCCGGTCTGGCATTCTCTCTTATGATGCCTTGCATGCCAGTGGCGGCGTTGTCATTTTCATCAGACAGGGCCTATCCTTTTCTAAACTTTCTACCACCTCTCTTTCTTCGCTTGATCCCCACTCTGATTATGTAGGGGTCAACATCTCTCTAAACAAATCCTCCTCGGTGTCATTTCTTAATGTGTATGCCCCCCCTATTCACTCCTCCCCAACAGATGGCAGAACCGATTCCTTCTCTCCCTCAATTCTTCCCTCCTCCAGAAATCTCTTCATTCTGGGGAACTTCAATTGCCATCACCCGCTTTGGGACTCAAGAGGTACTTCCGACCCCCGTGGGGAAGAAGCATTCAAATGGGTCATCTCCTCAGACTTCCTCCCCCTCAATGACCCTGACACACCCACCCTTCTTCATCGCTCCTCGGGCAGTCGCTCCTCTCCTGACATCTCCTTTGCTCCTTCTACTCTTGCTTTTTCTTGCTCCTGGGAGGTGCTTCAGGACCTGGGTTCCGACCACCTACCAATTCTTCTATCTATCCCTCTCTCTCCGGTCTTTCGCCCCAACGAGCGTCCCCCTTCCTTCAATTTTCAGAAAGCTTGCTGGGATGACTTTGCCTCCTACTTTGACTCTCACTGTCCTACTGCAGAGGAATACTCGTCTCTTTCTCTTTCCTCTGCACCTGCTCTCTTTACCTTTCTGGCAATGAATGCGGCCAAATCTTCCATTCCTTTCAGCCGCATCAAACGCCCTCCTAAAGCCTGGTGGTCTGCTGAGGTAGAAGAAGCGGTTGGTGAAAGATGCAGGGCTTTTGCTACTGCTCACAGAAGTGATGAAGATCGCCAGGCTTACATCTCCGCCTCTCGATGTGCCTCGTCAGTCATTGCCAAGGCCAAGGCTGAGGCATGGCAGACGACCTGCACTTCTCTTTCACCTAAATCTAATCCTAAATCTGTGCACTCTCTTCTTTGCTCTATTGCTGGCTCTCCTTCCTCGTCTTCTTCCTCTCCTAACTTTCCTAACTGTTCTTTTCCCAGGGAATCGGCTTTGGTTTATGCCGCTTACCTGAGGTCTCACTTTTCCGTGTCTCAGCCAAAGGCCCTGCGCAGCAGAGCCAGAGGCTACCTCACTGAGCTCCGCCGAGCTACGTGCTCTGTGGAGTCTCACTCGTCCTTTTGCTCTCCCTTCTCTCCCGCTGAATTTCTTGCGGCTGCCTCCAACCTCTCCTTATCCACTGCCACTGGCCCAGACAAAGTTGCCTATCCAATGCTAAAGCATCTTCCTCGCTCTGGCATGGATTTTCTTCTTCACATCTTCAATCTTTCTTGGTCTTCACATTCCTTTCCTTCCATCTGGAAGACATCTTCTATTATTCCCATACACAAGATGGGAAAGCCTCTCGACTCTCCTGCTTCCTTCCGGCCTATCTCTCTCACCTCCTGCATATCAAAGCTTTTTGAATGCATCATACTATCACGTCTTCTCTTTTTTCTGGAATCTAATTCCATTCTTTCTCCCCGCCAGGCCGGTTTCCGCCCTGGACGGTCTACACTAAATCAAATTCTGTACCTTTCTCAGTCCATTTCAGATGGGTTTAACAAACCCAGGCCGGGCTCTCGGACGATCCTGTCTACTATCGATTTCTCTAAAACTTTTGACTCTGTCTGGCATCCCGCCCTTTTCCACAAACTTATTTCGGCTGGCCTCCCTCCTTGCTTTGCTCGTTGGACTCAATCTTTTCTTTCTGACAGGCGCACTTCTGTGGTTTTTCAAAATCACAAAAGCTGTTCCTTTAGAGTCCGTCGAGGTGTTCTGCAAGGATCCGTTCTTGGCCCTGTACTTTTCTCTCTCTTCATTAATGATCTTCCAGCTTCTCTGCCTTCTTCCGTCAGCTGCTCTCTTTACGCTGACGATCTGGCCATTTGGTCCTCCTCCCCCTTGGTCCCCACTGCGGTGGAGGCCACACAAAGAGCTCTGTTTCGATTGGAGCGCTGGTCTGAGTACTGGTGTCTTTCTCTCAATCCGAGCAAATGTGAGGCCTCCTTCTTTTCAGTGGATCCCCACCAGGCTAACCTCCAGCCCAACCTCCTCCTACTCGGCTCCCGCCTCCGTTTTAATCCCACTCCAACTTTTCTTGGGGTCACCTTCGACTGCACTCTTTCCTTTTCTAAGCATGTATCTTCGCTGAAGGCCAAATTTTTCCCATGTCAAAAGGCCTTACGCTGTATCTCTGCTTCCTCATGGGGCCCCTCTAAGGAGTCCCTCTCTGTTCTGTATAAATCTTTTCTTCGGTCCCTTCTCACTTACGCTTCACCCAGATGGTTTCCTTTCCTAAGCGCTACCAATATCACCAAATTGGAACGCCTTCACTGAGCGGCCAGTCGCGCCATCACCGGCTGCCTCTCGTCCTTCCCTATCCCTCTACTACTCACCGAGGCTTCTCTACCTCCCCTACGAGTCACTCTGACTCACTTCACTCTTTTTTCTCATGAGTGGGCTCTTCGTCTCCCAACCTCCTTTCCCATCTCAGGTTTGGCCAGACTAGGAGTGAAGCCAGGACTCAGCAGATCGTCCTGGAGAGCTTTTGCGTCCACTCACCCGCTCATGCTTCCTTCTACTTGTTCTAGGGAGGCTCTTGTTGCTTGCCCCCCCTGTCCTCCTTGGAATCTTCCCTCGTTCACGGTCGAGTCCACCCTTTCCTCTGCATGCTCTTGCTCTGATCCCCCTCACTCTTGCCAAGGTGTGGCTCTCGCCCACCTTGATTCTCTCCCCCCTCATGATCTGGTACTCTGGACAGACGGCTCTGTTCCTTTTCCTTTTGGCAAGGGCGGCTCCGGCGTTCTTGCCAACTGCTCTCTCTGTGGCACTGAGGCCACTCTTTCCTTTTCGGCAGGCCCAGTTTGTTCCAGTTTTTCCGCTGAAGCCTGCGCCATTCTGCACGCTCTTTGCTGGTCTCGGCAACACCATAAAGTCTGCCATTTTTCTTCTTTTCTTCTCCTGTCTGACTCTTGCTCTGTCCTCGCCACCCTGTCCTCTCCTCCACCTTTCCTGTTATCTCAAACTCTGTGGCAGATCTGGCAGGAATTGTCTACTCTCTCCTGTTCTATCAGGCTACAATGGGTCCCTGGACACTCGTTTCTCCCGGGGAACGACACAGCTGATGAGCTGGCCAGACGGGGAGCGCTGCTTGCGCCTTCCGCAGTCCCTTGTAGTCTCTCTCCTCTTACCTCTCGTATCCACTCTCGCCTTATCTCGGACTAGAGGCATACTGTCTCTTCCAAATATTTTGACACATAGGTTCCCTCGATTTCCACTGAGGAACTTGTGCTCCCTTGTCACGCTCACTGTGTCCTCTCTCGTCTTCGCTGCAACGGACACAGCCTTCTTTTAGGTTCCTATCTCTCCAGGTTTGGCAGAATCGAGAATTCTTCTTGCAGCGCCTGTGGACACTCGTCCCAGGACATCTCTCATCTCATTCTGCACTGTCCAGCTACGGACTCTTTGCGCTGCTCACTCTTTGGCGACTCTCTGTCTCTGTACGACCTCTGGTCCAGACCCTGGGGTGTTGCCCGGCTTCTGGGGCTCCATGGTCTTCCGCCATGCCCCCATCCCTCGGAAGGGGTCGGGTAAACAACAACAACAACAAGATAGGTTTTCCAAAGAGCAAAAATGTGATAGGCTTGCCGTCCAAGGCCATCAAATTTTATGTCGAGGGGCATATTTCCTATCCTTTCTGCAGGCCAAAAATTTTGCGTTGTGGGCTGCAGTTTGCACACCCTTTATACGGACCTTCCATCTCATTAATGAGCTACTTCTATAAATCGATATTATTGTTCTTTCTCACGTTGAAGCCTGTTTTTATGAAGGTCAACTTTTTAAAAACGTTTGTTTCATTTGTTTTTGGCTGTTTTCACAGAATTTTTTCATTACTGTCTTTGTCCTTCTAATTGAAAATTTTGTTTATGGAGATGAAATCGCAAATTCCTCGATTTCTTAGATGCTTATTCACATTTGTAGGTTTTGACTCGCCACGACTGCAACTCTTATGCAGCAAACCTTTCTCACATCCTTTTTGAACAAAAAAATTTTCAGTATAGACCCTTGGGGGTCCATGGACTGTTGATTGGGAACCACTGTGTTAGACAATAGATTCTAGAAGCGTAACCAGAGAGTCATTTGGGAAGGAAAAAATTTTTCATAAATTATTGATGTTTGAAGCGAAAAAATACCAAGATCATAATATTTCGTGATCACGTTTTTTTTCAAATATTTAAGTTACTTTTATATCCTAAGCCGCAGAACTTACGGCTTTGACTGCAACTTAAATTTATCTCATCTATATGAACTAACACTGTTTTTGTATAGTAACAAATTATGACAAGACTAATGAAATCTAAAGTTTAAAAAAATATCAAAAGAAAACAATACTCTTGAAAGCAACTATGTTGAAGGCGCAAAAATGTTGCTATATTGATTGAAATTTACTTAATATCAGGATAAGGCCCAGTAAATTCGGTTTGCCAAGGTACTCTTGCCTCCTCCCCTACTCTTACTGAAGTTCAAACTACACAAGCTACCCTATGCACTTTATCCAATTTAGTAATAACTTGTGTGGAGTGTGGAGAACAAGCCGGCAAGTTTGCTTGTTGTGTCCTTGGGCAAGGCACCTAACGGGATGCCTCCATCTTTATGTAGCAGACAGATGGTGGGGCCGAGCAGTCTACCCGCCGTGGTGGCCCCAGTCTGATGAAAGACATGCAAACCGAGCTGAGCTCATAAGCATAAATGAATGAATGCTTGCCTCTGGCGTTCACTAAATATTTCAGCTAAATATAAATTCTAAATTGCAAGATTATGAATAGTTAAAGATGTTCTGCTAAAAAAAAAGAGCATAGCAGATGCAGCCCACCAAAACAGAAAATTGACAAAAAGATTTTCGAAAAAAATCGAAATACCATTTCTATCAAAAACGTGATTTGGGATTTCTATCAACTTTTTCTATCGAAAAAGTTGGTTTTGGGACAAAAATGAAAAAATGATACGTTCAGAAAGTTGATTTCCAAAACATAAAATGGATATAATCAAAAAGTCGGTCCCTATCAAAATAAGGTCCTTTTTGTGTCAGCTACCATTAAATCAAATTGCTATACCCATTCCTTTGTGGTTTGCAAGAATTACTTTGTGTAAGCATGCGGCCAGCGTTTGGACCACACTGAGCTTATTAAATAACATTTCAACAAATATACCTTGCTATCAGGCTTTGCCACTTTTGTTTTTTCTGCGTTAGGTGTCAGAGAAGGTATCCAAAAACTAGGAAGGTCTTTATCTTTACCATTTTCCATATTACTGGTACAAGGTGCATCTAAAATTAAAGATTGATTTGTTAGTTTTCGAGCACGTAAATGTAAAAGCAATGAAGTAGTGCTCAAAAAATTAATGACCCAGCTAGCCACCAAAGAATTTCTTCTGGTAACCATCTAGCACCAAAAATTAACTTACATTGGACATATCAACTATTGCCACAGTTTGTGTAAAACCACACAGTCCAACCAACAAGAAACAGGAGAGCAGCTAAACAAGCCGTCATGGAATATCACGGATGGATAACAACAGCAAATGGACAAAATGACAATGAGGAGCTCTTTTGAAACAGTGACCAATAGGTCACTCGGCAGGAACCTGTTGGCTTCTTCAGCACTCAGAGCTCCCTCTACGATCTTCCAATCCAAGGATAACTTAAGCCAGTCACTTTATGCTAGCATAAATATACGTTGTTTGTCCAATCACTCATTTCATAATTTCTTTTTATTCATTTTCTTTTCCGTTTCATTTCATGAAAAGACGAATTAATGGCCGTATGGTCTGTCCTACATCTCATAAATATGCACAATTGAATGACATGAATGACATATTATATAGATTAAAGCCATGATTTATTGTAGTAGTTCGCTCGAATGCAAACGAAAGAAAAACGGGAGATTTTTAGTTTTTATCACTCATGGTCTTTTTAATCACAATTTAAAAACAAACAGAGTAAGATAACATAACCTCCAAAACAGACAATCTAACAGCCATAGATGAACTTTTTAATAAACAAGTCATTGGCCTTTGGAAATGTTTGGAGTATGCAAGTCTCAGTTTGGAAATCACTAAATACAAAAAAACTGTAATCTATGATATACTAATGCTAGTAAAATTTTAGCATTGTACAAGCCGTACCAGTTGAATTCTCCTTTTTAAAGCTGTCCAACGGTTTGCTAATAATTGATTTGTCAGTTTTGACAAACTTGTTTAATTTATCTCTTCGTTCTGCATCTGCCAGTTCCTTCATTTCTTTTTCTGATTTCCTCTTTTGCTTTTCATATTCTTTTAGTTGCTTTGCAATCTGCCTAAAATAAATCAGAACTCATTTAATAAATTCACCTCGGTTTCCCGAAATATTGGGTTTAATAACTGCTGCCACAACAATGAGAGCAAACAACACTAATAATTCAGTACAGCTTGTTTATGAACTATGCCATGGAAACACACAAAAACAATTTAGGTAGAAATACCACTCAAAAATCATCTATTTTTCTCGTCGTCCAATAAAACGTAGCTACAATTATTGAATCGAACCAGATTACAATAGAAACTGTTATTGACAAAAATCAGTAGAAAATGGAAAATTAATCAAAAACAAAAAATATTTTAAAGCAGCATTTGGAATTTATAACAAACCAATGCAAAAATTTGGCACTCGATGAACTGGACTAATGCGATTAAACGTATTAAGCAAGTATTACTGCACCATCACAAAGTTTGCATGGTAAGCCAAGTGCTTTTGGATTAATATTTTGGAAGAAACCACAACTCTACACTGGAAGGGAGTGTACAGGGTGGGGGAGTATACACTGGGGGTGCAAAATTACACTCCCTTCCAGTGTACACTGCCCCGTACATTTACATACCCGGCCTGGCCCTACAGTGTACACTGCCCTTTCAGCTTAAATAATTTACGTACATAAACTTTAATTTTACCGTATTAGGGATTATACAGGTTATTATATTACTACACTATCATAGAGTATTAGGCATTATACAGCTACCCAAGAGATAAACTGTTGTCCAACAAAGTTTCTTGAGATACAAAATCTGTAAAATTTATCCTTGAAATTGTGAAGCTAATTGCCTTTAAAATTGAATCGTCACAATTGCCAGTAAGATTGTGGATCTCATGATCAGTTGTCTAGTGTTCACTTAACCAAGGTTCGCTACATTTTGTAAATAACGATTTCTTCAATACACCTTCAAATTAAGCCTGTATTGTCAAATCAGTCTTGAGGCCGCAACATGCCAGTCCTTCAATCAATCAATCAATCAATTTTATTTTATTTTTGTCCAAATCAGCATACATAGAAATAAATTACACAGCAGTGGACAAAAAAAGGAGACGATGGCAAAATGATATACGTTAATACATGCACATGAATAGAATTTAGATTAAATGTGAAGGTAATGGCATGGCCATCGTCCTTACTCCAGGTAAGAGCCACCAATGCAAATCGCTGTTAAATTCAAGTTTAGAATTCATGTTACAGTTGGATAAATTAGTTACAAAAAAGAACAAAAAAGCCTAGTAACAAAAAGTTACAAAATAACAAAAAATTAGTACAAAAAATCCTCACATTGCTCGTTGGAAGTGTGCAATATTAATAGAATGAAAAAAAAATTAACTGTGCTTAGAGTAAATAAGATGCAAGAAAAGAAAAACTAGTTTTATATTTGTTAACATGCACCTATCAGTTTGGAATCACCAGTTTGTTTTTACTGATGCATTTCGACGATTTTATTGCTCAGAATTGCTCAAAAGTTTGCCCACAAGAAATTAATGTTACATTTTTAGGATGAAGAGATTATTACATACAGTCAAAGTCGTGGTTCCCAGAAAAAGAGAAGATAGGGTTGATGGTATTGGTATCAACTCCACAGCCCTAAATCTAATCCCGACTTTTGACTGTAGTTAGCTGCTCTACAATTTTAATAACTAGGTACTATGTAACACAAAATATTTCCTGAAATGCTGTTTGATATTTAATCAATTTTTCTACCTTGCAAGTGAAGCAGTTGTCATCTTTGCACGGTACATATCGCCTGCCTTAGCACACTTTCTACTTCAAACTTTATTAGTAACATGACAACCCAATTAATTAATAAAGCATGCTATCACCAAACTAACCACAACTTACTATTGATTGCATAATTGAGAGAAAATGGTAGACTGCATGATGCTATAGTTAGATTATTAACACTTTCGATGCGGCATGTTTTTCAGACATTGTTTGTGCGTGGCGGACATTTTTCGCTTGTTGGAGCACGTCGCATCTCGTAAAGAAAAAGGTTGTTTGCGAGCATTGTGGGTCATAATCAAACCAAATGCTTTTGGATAACCTTTCACTGCCATATTACCAGTTCCTCATTACATTTACAGAAAAGCGATTTTTACTAGACAGAAAATAGTATCGTCACACATACAGCAATGCTACTTTTACTAAGCACAAAACATTACACCTACAGACATGCGATTTTTCTAGGAGAAAAAGCAATGAAAACATTACTGCAGTCAGTTACAAAACCAGAAGGAAAAAAGCAAACCAACAAACTTTATACTTTACACTATAAAGACGTAGAACTATGTCCATACAGCTACTCTTGCACTGATTCCCGCACCCAACGGATAAATATTTATTGTGGACGTAAATTAACGTCCATCCGCATGCAATGCATTTTATCTGTGGACGTAGAATAACGTCCGTTCGCATCGAAAGTGTTAAGACTTTTGTTAGGGAATACTAAACAAACTGTTGACAAAAATATCGCAGAACCATACGTTTTTAAAATACCTTTTTTGTGCCAGAATATATTCAAGAATAGACTCTTTATCATACAGAAAGCCTTCAGAAGTAATCACGGGTTCACGACAAGGTTGCAAAGAAAGACAGCATGCATCAAAATCCTACAAAAAATAATCTAAATACTTTAGTAATTATAAATGTGCAGTTGAAAAATCTTTCAGTAATTTGGTATAAACTGCATTGCAATGATATTGGGTTAACACCCAAAACACACTCATATGCAAGAGCAAAATAATACCCAAAAACTTTTGTGATTGTTTAATTTCAATGACCTATTAAACATGCGAGTTTTGGTCATTTTTGATTGGTCAATTTTATTGATAAATTTAAAAAAATTTGCACCTCCAGTGTACACTACCCTGTACATTTCTAAGAGCCCTGTGAGCAAAGATTCAAACTCATAACCATTGCATCTCAAGGCAGCTGCATTATCTATGCACCATAATATCACAGCTAAAATTATAGCAATTAAGGCTATATAAGCACACATGAATGGTGATAGCAAAATAGCCTTCAAGGGTTAAACGTTGTTGATGATGAAATAGCCACCGTCTTATATTACCGTTAACTTGTCCAAAATTACTCCACTAAACCATAATGTAATTTGATGTTTTTTGTGCATTTTTACATTTGCTATAATTCGAAAAATCAGCCTTTTTGTGTTGTGTCAACATGACTTTACTATTATCAAAGCACCTATACATGCGACTAACTGGGAGCTCAAACTGTAGCTGTGGAGCTTGAACCTGAAGTATGAGCTTTGAAGTAAACTGTGTTTTTCTCAGCAATGCCATGGCCAAAACAATGTCCCAGATAGTGAACTCATATTGCACAAAGCTACAGAAAATTATCAACTAAAAGTTTGACATTCAGTCTTTGGTGACATACTCTTTAAGATGGTAGTCATACACAAAGCTGGCAAGCAATCATAGTACTGTATCAATGCAACTTAAAAACATGGCCAACAGTACAATGAAAATGTTGGTAATCCTGTACTTTAGCGCAGTAAATTAAAAACGCCAGACTTTGTTTGAGCTTTGTGAAAAGCGTGAGTGGGTGTTATTTTGTGCTTGAATGGGACTTATTTGTGTCAACTATGCTCCATCTATTGTTTATGTACGTAAATTATTTAAGCTAAAAGGGCAGTGTACACTGTAGGGCCAGGCCCGGTATGTAAATGTACGGGGCAGTGTACACTGGAAGGGAGTGTAATTTTGCACCCCCAGGGTATACTCCCCCACCCTGTACACTCCCTTCCAGTGTACACTGCCCCATACATTTACATACCGGGCCTGGCCCTACAGTGTACACTGCTCTTTTAGCTTAAATAATTGGCAGTGGCTATTTTGCCATCGACGGCAATTTGCCCTCAGAGACTATTTTGCCGTGAGTTATTTGTGATTGGTCAATCTTAATGACGTACTAAACATGTGACTTTTGGTTGTCTTTGATTGGTCAATTTTAAAAACCAAAAAAAAATTTTGCACCCCCAGGTCTCTATCCCCCACCCTGTACACTCCCTTCCAGTGTACACTGCCCCGTACATTTACATACCGGGCCTGCCCCTTCAGTGTACACTGCCTTTCTTTTAAAGCCCTGGCCAGCTGAGATTCAAACCCGCAACCATGGTATCTCAAGACCAGCGCTCTATCCACTACACCAGTGTCACTAGTGTTATTATAGCAAATTTGGCTATATAAACACACGTGAATGATCACGGCAAAATAGATTCCAAGGGCAAATTGCCGTCAATGGCGAAATAGCCATTGCCTAAATAATTTATCGCGCTAAAGTACAGGATTACCAAAATGTTTTTAATTTTGTCCATTAGGAATTTAACTTTAGAGATCTATCATTAACTACATAGCAGAAAGTCAATAATGCTCTTTCAATAATAAAAAGGTGAAGACCTGGGCCATTCTGGGTATAGTCATTTGAATAAAGTTACAGAAAAAACTGCATACTAAATCGACTAATAGGTTATATGTTGTTTCAGTGAGCTACAAAAAACTGAATGCAGTCTACAGTTTGTCTACATTTGGCTGAAGCTACCTACGCAGCATTTGTAGAGGTTAGAAACAAACCTTAACAGAATCTTTTCCCATTCTTGCAGCTTGTGTGCCATAATTAGATTGTTCAGCATCCTTCTTTCTTTCATGATATGAATACACAGAGCTAGCAGTGGCATTCTTTCCGTGTCGAGTCATATTTCAACATAAATTGAAAATGGCAATACCTCAATTTACTAAACACAAAAACAACACTTTAATTGGTCCAATGCATTTTAATAAATGCTCCTAGCATAAGCGCAGAGTTGCCAACTTGAAATTTGCAAAATTTCCAACAAAGGCCTTAAGTTAGGGTGATCATATTTTTATTACCAAAAAGGAGGACATATTTTGATAATAATTATTATCAACCCTACAAGTTGTTCTGCAAGGCTGGAAAAATTTTTCTGGACATTCGTTGGACCCTGACCACTTTTGATAATTATATTTTGATAATTAGTACAAATACAGCAGTTTATTTTTTAAATTTATTATTCCAATGAACAAAAAATGTAAATCGGACAGCTTTTTTATGCTTTGAACTGTCTACATGCATGTTTGGGCTAAGTCTGCCTTTATTTGCTACAGAAACAAAAGTTTCGTAGCCACAAGTAATGTATTCTGCTTCGAACTCATCTCATCCTTTTCTAAAAAATGGATACTTCCGTTGAAGTTCTTCAGCAAACTGTGATTTTCTTTTTGGCATACTGCATATATTTTTTAGCTTTTTGTTTTACTTTTCAAAAATCACAGCAATGATAGTTATTAACAGTTCAACTGAAAATATTGTTTGATTTTTTAAACTAAAATAAATAGGTACCGAAATGGTTTCTTTGAAATTAGGTCAATCGACCAGAACAACAAAGCAAAATTTATCTCCGCTGCGTAAAATACAAGAAATGCCGTTTAGAAACTTACCGATATTTGTACCGTTTTCCATGTAATCGTACTCTTTCAAACCTAAAGCAGCAGTCAGTCTGAGGTAGACCGTTAGGAAACTCCCTTTTATCAATCCTTACCAGTTTAACTTATTATCACTTGAACTAATATGCAGTGACATAATTTTTTAATCACAGGGTAAAAGAATGAAAAAGGGAATTTTTGAACGACTTTGGATGACCAAACTAGTTTTTATTAAAAAGGAGGACAAAAACGGCATTTTTAATCATTCTCAGAGGACCAATTACTTTATACCAAAAAGGAAGACATGTCCTCCAAAAAAAGGACGAATGGTCACCCTACTTAAGTAGTCCCAGAAAAGGCAACTGCTAAGGAAAAATTTCCAAGATTCTCAAATAGAAATTGGAGTTAAAAACAACTCAGACTGATTTCCAAAATCATAAAAAAGGTCTTCTTTTAAAAACTTATATCAAATTCTCCCATATTTTTAGAAATAATAGGAACAAATTTTACAATTTTAGGTTTATCACCAAAATAGTTTTGCCCAACACAACAAAATCACAAGTTTGATCACCAGAATTCTAAATGTTTTTTCTACCTATTTTACAAAATCAAAATTCCTAATTCTCTAGAAACTTCCAAGGTCGTGGAGATTGTAACGCTTCGGCAGGCATGTGACTGTAATCCAATGACAAAAAGTGCACTCTGTATGGTGGCTAGTCACTTTTGTCATGATAGCTATCGAACGTAGATTTTATTCCGTATGCAAGTTTAATGTGTTGTTTATATTTTCCTCTTGTGGCTTCTAGTTGAATATCCTTCGTGGTCATACGCCCCTTAGAATCTAGATTGCGTCACCGCGATAGCTGCACAAGATTGCATTGAAGTTGCTGAGATTGCAACAGGATAAATTTCTGAGGTTAGCAGCTATGTATGAACCTTTTTGTTTCCTGCTATTGCAATAACATCCTGCGAAGTAAGATACGGAAAAGTATTAACTATGTAAAATCAAGTAGTCGGCAAATGAGCAATCATTGCTTGTCTATATTTAACGGAATGAAAAGAAAGTATTACAGAGGTTAAATGCAATGATTCTATATCAAGTAATAGAACAAACAAAACGATCTAATCGCTGCGATACGCCTATCGATACTACGAGGCTACTTCTACAGAAGACCAAAGATGTTCAAAGTAGTCTGAAACTCTACTTGATTAAATGTATTGTTACCATTACTTACAAAACAATACTCGGGTGAAAGACAAGAGTATAGATAAATATTTCTACTTGAATGAAAAAAAGGAATCGAGAATTAAAATACTTAGGTAGTAAAACTAGGAAGTAGTTGTAATTTATTCAGCAGCTTTATCCTGCATTTTTCTTGAATCTAGGACCTTTTGGCTGTAGACGTTTTTAACTCTCACTCTCACCCCAACCTAAATCTAAATTCATTGAGGCCGAAACGTCTGCTTAAATTTTTTTTGGATATATTTCAAATAACTCATTAAAGTAAGTGAAAAATATCCACAGCCGAAACGTCCGGATGCCTTTCTTACCTAGTGGTCTTGAATTGCAGGACATAGGATGAAATAAAAGACGATTGTTCCATTTTCTATCCTGGCATTATCTTCCATTCCATCTCAAAGTTCCTCTCCATCTTCCATCTATACATTTATGATATCTATCCGTAAAATACTGGTCATGATAGCTTAAAATGTAATCCTATTCTTTTTAATTTGCAAATTACCAGCTTATGTAGGCTGTCTAGATTATTTAGCGCTGCATGCCATTTCGTTTACACTTAAAAGTGAGATAGCTTCGTGAGGCAAATCTAAAAACAATTTTGGTTTAACTAATAAAAGACATTAAAAAACTCTAAGCAGCAAAGAATACTGTAACCGAGATGTAATGGACACAAATTAAAAATTTCCAATTGCCAAGCAAAATTTGTCTACCAAAGCCGGTTTTTACTCGCTTGTTTAGCAAAGACAAATGTCCAAGAGTAGCTGTTTTGATTCGAAGATGCAAGCCAGTTGTTTTTCAGACTCTTTAGTGTTTTCACACCGGCCGAAACATGAGTAGCGATTAAGCGCAGGTTAAATGACTGAACTCCAGTGAAATTACTCATGTGCGAAAATGATAAAAGCTGCAATTAAAACGGACAATAGTCGGCAATCGCATTGGTTTAGAACAAAAGTAAATCTATTGTTTCAGTTCAAGCAATAAAATTATATGGAAAGTTTTATGCAATTTTGTTTTACTAAGTGTGTATGTCGTCGCAAAAAGACATATGATGGAATTGAGATGGAATGATAGAACACTCTCTTTCATTCCAATATCCAAATCTTTCTTCCCTTTCCGTCTTTGGCATCTTCCATTCCATTCTACTACATTCAATGCCTTACTGAATTGAGAGTGCTCGCAACACAGGATACTAGAAAAAACTTCTAAAGATGCAAATCTTTTTGCCAATTTGTTGCTGAGGCCTAATTTACATTATCTAGAAAGCAAAAGTTTACGTGCATGGTGCAGGCAATGGCGTCACCATAGAAGAGAGTTCCTTTGGAAAACACTATGTTGAGGAGTTGACAATGCTTTTAGAAAACTCTCAAAAGAGGTTTTTTCAATTTGGCATGAAGACTTACTTTTAACGAACACTTTGTAAATTTAAGTTGAAGGCCTTTTGTTGGAGAAACTTTTTATTTTGGTTTGATACGTTTGAATTCCGCCCCGGGTGCCACAAAATATAATAGGTAGAAGAAAGAAAACTGATTTTTTATTTCAAGAAGTTCGAAATGCCGAGTGATAAGTTAAAATCCGCTGATACAGACTTTAACCGTACAACATAGTACAGATACATTGGCATGATTATTCTGGTATCAGGACAAATACCCAGCGGACAAATACCCACCGGACATATACCCCCGGACAAATACCCACCGGACAATTACCCCCCTTGCCAAATACCCACCGGACAATTACCCACCAGTTTTTTTTGTTTTGTTTAAGGGTTAGGGTTAGGGTTAGGGTTAGGGTTAAGGTTAGGGTTAGGGTTAGGGTTAGGGTTAGGATTAGGGTTAGGGTTAGGGTTAGGATTAGGGTTAGGGTTAGGGTTAGGGTTAGGGTTAAGGTTAGGGTTAGGGTTAAGGTTAGGGTTAGGATTAGGGTTAGGGTTAGGGTTAGGGTTAGGGTTACGGTTAGGGTTAGGGTTAGGGTTAAGGTTAGGGTTAGGGTTAGGGTTAGGGTTTTTCCTCACATTTCATCTTGTAAAGGGTATATGTCCAGGGGGTATTTGTCCGGTGGGTATTTGGCAAGGGGGGTAATTGTCCGGTGGGTATTTGTCCGGTGGGTATTTGTCCGGTGGGTATTTGTCCGGGGGTATTTGTCCTAGTAATTACTTCTTTTTCTAGCAGGTCTATTGGATTGTTATTTAATAACTTATATGCTTTTGATAGAGCCTTTAATTGTTAATTGTTAAAAGTTGTTAAAATGTGGAGCTAGTTGATGAGATCAACATTCTTAGACATATAAATACAAAAAAACTTGGATTTTTTTTACGCCTTTAGGCTACATTTAAAATTTAGCCTACAAAAGCTTGGACCAAATGGAAAAGTCAGCAAAAAATATCTGAGAAAAGAGAGGCAGAATTTATCGTCTTGATGATTTCGTTCTGGTAGCTACTGTTTTTGACCGCGTGTATTGCCACTATATTGGAAGAGAGTTTCAATTATCATTTTAGAAGGCGTGTCGGTGTATGACCACGTGATGCTAGTCGTCGGAGCTATCAGCACAAAACATAACAAATTGCCTTTTCTGTTGATGTCAAGTCCAGTAATTAGAGATCAACCTCACCCGCTCTAGCTAGGTAGGCCGCCAAAGGAAGTAACAGCAAGACTTACCAATAACTGACCTCACCTTGCTTTCTTGCACAAACAGTAGTAAACCTACCAGTAGGTTTTCAAAATTTAAATTAAAAATGTCTCTTTTAAACAATGATTTGCAGAAAATAAAAACTTGAATTCAAAGTTGTTTATTTTCATAAAGCTTTAGTTATCGACCATTTTATTGTGCTCTTTTACGAAGAATAAGTGAAAACTCTAACGTTTTCGTCTAGCTCTCTTCAGGAGTTATTGCTAGAATGAAGCCTGGTGTTGACTGCGAGGTATTTATGGCGAATGAAGCTGGTGAAAATGTCGAAACGTTCTGATTGGTAGACAATCAGACGTTTCGTTGAGTCCGAATCAATGACGTAATTTTAGTGTGTAAACGAATTCTTTCTGGCGACAAAGCTCTGGTTTAAGCATTTTGATAAAAGTTGCTTCCAAGGTAGATAAATGAAAAAGTGTTTTTCCTTTAGCCAAAATAGAAAATTGGTTGTCATCATAGTGAGAGGCGCATTTTTCATTGTTGAGGAGGTGTTGTCCAATCGCCGAAGTACTGGTATGGTTGGATTGAAATAGGTCACAATTTGTTTGAGCTTGATTTCTTATTGCTTTTGGTATATGTTGTTTTATTCTATCCTGCAGTCTTTGGTATGTGCGGCCTACGTACCGACAATTACAGGGGCACACGTATTGATAAACGACTCATCCCCATTCTCAATTAAACTCATCTTTCTTTCAGATATGTGGATGACACCATTGCTATGTTTGAAGATGAGCTCAATTGCAATCGGTTCTTAAAGCAACTCAATTCACTGCATCAGCCCCTCAATTTCACTCATGAGAAAGAAGTCAATGGCAAATTACCTTTTTTTGATGTGCTTGTGGAAAAAGTAACACAAAATTTTAACTTCCGTTTACCGAAAACCTTCATTTTCTGGCCAGTTTAATCGCTGGGATTCGTTTGGACCCAAAAGCAGAAAAAACGATCTTATTGGAACTCTTGTACACCGAGCCTTGGCAATTTGTTCGCCTTCAAAATTACCCCAGGAAATAGATTTTATTTGATGGATTCTCTGCTCCAATGGTTATCCAGAAAATGTAATTAATTCGAGAATAAAAAGGAAGATTGAACAGTTTAAATTACCGCCAAAGGAAGGACCGGAAAAATGTCCAGTTTACCTTAAGCTACCATGGATTGGCAATATCTCCAAAAAATTTGAAAATCAATGCAAAACTGTTGTCAGCTCATGTTTTGGTGCAATAAAACTTAGTGTAGTGTTTTCCACAAGAAAGATGCTTCCAGCAGTCCGCAAAGATTTCGTGCCTACCAAACAACAAAGCATGGATGTGGAAGCGGAAGCTGGAAGTGGTCCTTTTTCTGTGGAAGTGGAAGCGCGAAAAACTCACCGCTTCCGCTTCCACATAGGAGGAAAGAATGAAGGGAGAAAAGAAATTGGTTCTGCTATGCTTCGTAGAAGAACGAATAGGGGGATCATAAACATTAAGAAATGAGAGCGAGAAGAAGTTGTTTAGAGAGATGTTGACCTTTACATAATCAGAGTAGGGGTCAAGCGAAGAAAGAGAGGAGGTAGAAAGCTCAGAGAAGGATAAGCCCTGCTCGACAAAAATGATGACACGCCAACGCTAGCGTCTGCGACATCAATAGAAAAAATACTAGATCGGGAGTGGGTGCCATGGGATCGCAGAGCAGAGAATCCAGGGATCTGGAAAGAGGAAGACAAATTAGGGTTAGATTCCTGGATATGTATAAGGTCAACGGGATGAGACGAAATAAAGTGTAGTAGTTCAGTGCTCCTGGCTTAAAGACCCCCTAGCATTCCATTGAAAAACCCTGAGGGAGTTAGGAAGGGAAAGAGAAAGTAGGAGGTAAAGAGAAACAGCCAGGAGCATGAGGCGGTGGTGAGAATGCAGAGGGAGAAGATACAAAGTGGGTGGAAAAAGGATAAGAGGTTTGAAGATGAGAATGGGGTGCAAGTGCTGCATTAGCTGAAGGGGGCCAGATTGAGCAATGAAGGTATACCAGCTGCAGGAATCCGAGGAGAAAGGCACAGTGCTGGTAGGTGTAGAATCTCAAAAAAAAGCAGGAAGGGCAGCTCCAGGAGTGAGAGCTGCCAAGAGTTCTGAATCTAGAAAAGGAGAGTTGTGAGCACTTCAAATGAACTTAATTTGAGCATATGCAGCATTGCACTGACCTACCCCGCCAGGTCACATTTCCAGCGCACACTAAATAAGGAAAGACAGGGACAAGGGTTAGGATGAACGTTGCCACTCATTAAGAGAAGGAGAAGAATGAGAAGACGGGCAAGAGAAAGGCAGGAGAAGAGAGAAGACAGGCCAATTTTAAAGAGGCTGCGTGCTACCCTTCTGCAGTCGTTCAGGGGGCTGCACGGCGAAAAAATGGTTTGTGTGAGGGGAGTGCCTGGGGTAACTGGGACCCTCGGGAAGACCAACAGCCATTTTAACCCAACCCAACTGGTTCGGGGACTGCACCACCACGTTGAGGCGGCTGTTGATTGGTGCAGTTCAATTTTGCTCGCTTTACATTTACATACCACATATACGACAGAAATTTCGCGCTTCACTATCCAAAAAGATTAGAGTCAATACGTGTTTTGAGGACGGACAGAAGGTTTGTAATGATGATTAGAGTTAAAGTTGACTCAAAGTCAGAGTTAGTTGAGGATAGAGAGAGAAAATCAACGCTATACGGTGTAATTTGTTGTTGTGACGACAGGTTATTGTCGAGAGCTGTAATAAGTGGTCATACGGTTTAAATCTGAGAAGCATTAAGATAACTGTTGTAAAAGTAGTTGGAAGTAGTAAAGGAACTTGTAATAACTGTTTATTTGTTGGAGTGCTTAATTATTTTTTGAATTGTAGTAACGAAATATTTGATTTTTTTGGAAGTAGTTCGTGATTTCTAAATTTTTGTTAGTGGGGGTTCCGTGACAAGCGCGAATATACATTAGGGGTTCTGTGATGACAAAAAGATTGAAAAGCACTGTTCTACATTCAGCACGAGTTTTGATATCTAAGAAAAACAAACACAAAGTAGTTCGAAACAATAAGCTCAAGCGAAGTAGGTAAAGTAATAGCAGTAAATGAAGGTTTTTGTTTTCTCAAAATGATGAAGCGTAGGAGAAGGCAGGCTACAAAGCCACAAAAGTTAAAAAAAATTGTCAAAGGTCGTTTTTTCGTTTTTTGTTGGTGCAAGTGGAAGCGGAAGCGTTTGAAAAATAACCGCTTCCACATCCCTGCAACAAAGTATGGTCGTTTATCAATACGTGTGCCCCTGTAATTGTCGGTACGTAGGCCGCACATACCAAAGACTGCAGGATAGAATAAAACAACATATACCAAAAGCAATAAGAAATCAAGCTCAAACAAATTGTGACCTATTTCAATCCAACCATACCAGTACTTCGGCGATTGGACAACACCTCCTCAACAATGAAAAATGCGCCTCTCACTATGATGACAACCAATTTTCTATTTTGGCTAAAGGAAAAACACTTTTTCATTTATCTACCTTGGAAGCAACTTTTATCAAAATGCTTAAACCAGAGCTTTGTCGCCAGAAAGAATTCGTTTACACACTAAAATTACGTCATTGATTCGGACTCAACGAAACGTCTGATTGTCTACCAATCAGAACGTTTCGACATTTTCACCAGCTTCATTCGCCATAAATACCTCGCAGTCAACACCAGGCTTCATTCTAGCAATAACTCCTGAAGAGAGCTAGACGAAAACGTTAGAGTTTTCACTTATTCTTCGTAAAAGAGCACAATAAAATGGTCGATAACTAAAGCTTTACTGAAATTTTGTACCACTTCTCATTTTTTCTGTTGATTTTACTAGCCTACCTCATTCCATTTCAACAGATATCAAGTTGTCAGTGTTGATTAGTTATACGAGAAAACTCTTATCAACAAAAAAAACAGCTTTAAAAATTAATTATAATCAACAGACAAATATATTTAATGATGGAAAACTGAAATTTTGATTTTCTTTAGAAGACCAAATAAAATTATTGAGATGATAAATTTCATTTTACACAATTGGAATTTGTTGTGGTGTATTTTTCATCAAATCCCGTTTCAAAAAATATAAAAAGTACTGTATAATCACTTATCTGCAGATAATTACGATAAACAATTAGTACATACTAAAACTAATTTCTAGACAAAGAATCGAACAGGTGACTAAATGAGCTTCGTGGTAGAACACCACTTAACAATTGTTTACACATATCAACAATTACGAAGCTATTACCTTACCCAAAAAGTAATATTGTTGCATTAATATGTTGACTAACTACGAATGCAATAATAAACCTTTCCATTTATTTAAATTTTAACCAAACAAGCTCTAGCGCCGTTTACCACTTCTACTTCAGGTGCACGTGCGTTTGTATTTGACGTAAATAATCAACACGCGAGGATTCTAAGGTTATTATTAGGGCCCGCTAAAGTCAATAAAGTCAAAATTTTTTCGTGCACTAACGTTCGTTTCAGGTGTTCAGGAATCTGTTTTGGTAGACGTTATAAGTCAAAATAAAGTCGAAATTTTGCATCAAGTCAAAACTTGTCAAAATTGTCTTCATCAAAAATTTCCTTACAAAAACGAACAAATTTAGATTTTTTGAGCTGCTATTAAAATTTTATGCGCAGTTTTATTTGATTTTAAACTTCTCAAATAGTTGCAATGGTAAAAATGCGTGCGGTAATTGAGAAGGAAATAGCACTTATTATGCATGAAATCGTCATTGTTGATGCATAAACACATAATTGTTAGACAATTAATCTATTCCTATAAAACCTTTGCGCTTTTTCACGTGGTCTTTTTAAGTCGTAGCTTCAAAAGCAAAGAATGCCTAAACAAGCCAAATCTTTTACAGCGAAAGTTAGGCATATTTGCCAGGAATATCCGGATGAGTTTTCGGCAACTCCTGCCCGCGACTTGCGATGCAACCTTTGCGACGTGTTAGTTAAATGCGACGAAAAGTCTTTTGTGAAAAGCCACCGAAAAAGTAAGCAACACCAAAGAAAATTGGAGACGAAGAGCAAATCCCAAAGTAAGCAAACCATTTTACAACTCGATCAAGTAAACTTCAAGGAACAGGTTGTCTCTTCATTCTTAGCTGCAGATATCCCACTTCATAAACTGAACCATCCTTCATTAAAGTCTCTGTTTGCTACAATCGGAAAAGTATTGCCTTCGGAGACTGCAGCCCGGGCATGTGTTGCTAAATTAGCATCCCAAAAAGAACAACAAATTCAAGAATTACTTCGTGACAAAAAATTTTTTTAATTGTGGATGAAGCAGAGATTACTAAACAAAAGTATATTAGTGAGCTTGTGGGCAGCTTGGATGCCCCAAATCAGACATTCCTCGTTGATTGCCATCCACTTGACAGCGGTAGCAATGTTAATAGCAGTATTATTCTGCACATTGTGGATGACATATTGCGACAACTTGAAATAAAACGCGAGAATTTTTCATTGTTCTTGACTGATGCTGCTCGGTACATGTCTTTGGCTGGAAAGACACTAAAGGAATTATACCCTTCTTTGATGCATGTCACCTGCGTTGCGCACTTACTACATAACTGCGCTATGCGTGTGCGTGCTCATTTTAAAAATATTGATGAAATAATAGCAACAATCAAAAACAAAGATTGTAAGAAAGATTTTCATGATGCTGGTCTGCCATCTCCTCCTGACCCTGTAATTACAAGATGGGCAACTTGACTTTGAGCTGCCTTATATTACAGTGAGAGCCTTCGAGCTGTTTGTACCATTGTCAACAATTGGACAAATGCAGGCCTCCTAGTCAGCAGAGCAAAAGACGCTATCAATGTGGAAGATTTGGTGCCGGATTTGGTTAAAATAAATCAATGCCGGACTCTAGCAGCCAACGTAGAGTTCTTAGAAGGAAGTACCTGCACGATAACCGAAGCATACGGACTGCTGAAGAATATGCAATTTGATGATGATCCGTGCGCAATCAAAAATTACATCAAAAAACGACTATCCAACTCTGATTTAGAAACAATAATAAACTCTACCAAGTTGACAATTGACCCAACAAGCTACTCACTATTGCAAAAAGGCCCAGCTAACCTCTGCTGCTCGTTTTCCATGGTCAGTAAATTTCTGAAAAAAGACAGAAATTTTGATGTTAGAACGTAAAAAATATATATGATGCTGTATTACAACAAAAAGTCCTGGTAATTATACTGTGTGGCTTTCGTTAGAAACACATAGATAAACTGTTAATGTACAGTACAGTTGCGATAACAACGCATTTTTTGTATTACACACTAATTGATACTGGTACACACAATGGCTCGTTATCCTAGGTTTTGACGTCATGCGTCGCTTTGTTGCATTAGCTTCAAGACTGAGTGATTGAGAAAATGTTTAAAGTAGGCTACCTTCTTCTTTAAAAACTTATATAAATTGCGGATTATAAAACATTTTCAATCAAAAAAGTGCAACAAGACATAAATATTAGGCGAAAGCGATTAGGTCAAAATAAAGTCAAAAATATATTTTTTAGGTAAAAAAAATGGCCCTAGTTATTATCCGATGATTTGGCGTCAGCAAAAATGAGCTGTTTAACCGAATAAAGTTTCAAGAGACAAAAGGGAAGGTTTACAGCAAAAATGTTTCACGGTTAGCATTTTAATTTGTAAGTTAAAGTGTAAGTTAAGTAAGTTCGCGAGTTAGCAGTAAGCTGGTATCAACGTAACTGCTCAAGTAGTGTTACTTTAAACTTAATCTTATCAGAAGAGTTTAGAAGTAGCAAAAAATGAAACTACTGTACTCCAGTAAATAGCTCGTAACTGAAAATCCTATTTATGTAGTTAAGTAGACGTACTTCGTTCCTAACTACTTCTGTAGTAGACTGTGGTGCTATTATTTTCTAAAACATGGGCTCATCAACATTTTGCTCATGAATTCTCTGTTGGTGACAAAAATCTCCTCGAAACTTCTGTAATGACAAAGATCTCCACGAAATTCATGTTTTTTGAGATTACACATGGGCCCAAATAATAGCTTGAACTCTTATGTTCATTGGTATTGAAAGTCAAACTCATATCAACAAGAACAAGTTTATCATTTAAAGAAGTTCATTCTCAAATTGAGTCACATTTGCAAAGGCTCTGTGATTTAAATCGAATCTTAGATTTTGAATCAAAAAAACTGTAAGTGCTTAGTCGAATTACGCGCTCTTGTGTGATTTCCTCTTTACGAGACCAGTTGTAATTATAATTGATCATATAATAGAAGAAAGACAAAGCGGTTTTCTGAAAAACATACAATGACGAAATGCAAACGTTTGGCAATTTAGTACTATTTATATCAAAAGCAAAACAATGAATTTCTTACCGAACTATGAACGGACACGTCAAATTTTTCCAAGATATGCCGAATGTTCCACAAAAATGTCGATTCAAAAAAAACACAGCCCACATGTGATACTAAAACAAAGAATGACGCAAAAAAGGGCGTCAGTCGCTGCTCAAATTAACGTGTTTAACTGACTTGCCTCCAACAATTTAAGTGTCCAAAGTTGTGACAAAATTACAAAGTTGTGACAAATTACACCTGCCAGACGGTAGTAAACTGGTCCAAAACTCCGCCCTGTCAAAAACCAAAAATTACGATTAATGCTTTTACGAAATTTAAACTACTAAACTAATTTACGTTGAAATTTCTACAAAAACTTTTAGCGTTTTTCTTTAATTAACGAATTTGTCCATTTAGGAAAGAACAGGCCAATGTGATGAGTAGGAATGTATATGTCACAACTTTATAATTTGCGTACAAATTCATCCGCCTGGTTGGTATGGGATTTATTTATTTTTTTGACGGGACCTTCAAATCTCAGAAGTGCAATTGATTAGGCTATCATCACATCAGGCTCAAATTCAAATCGGGCCCGCAGCTTTGTTTTTGTAACAACTACAGCAACATATAAAAAGTCCAGTTTTGAAGAGCTAAATCGTAACAAAAGTTAGTGCTATCCGTAGAAATATCGCCGCGAGATTTCGAAAAGCTTCATAGTTGCTTGCTTGAAACACTGAAAGACTATGAAATCCTTCTCTCAACTCACCGCACCCCACTAAAAAAATCATAGCTTGTAAAATGATATTTATTGGTGGGGACAAGTTTTTGTTGACCAAAAGACTTACCTAAAAATTTGTTAAAATTAACTTTGTTGATTATAAATTGACTTTGTTATTAAACCCTCTTGTTAAATATATCAACATAAAGTAGCAAAACCAGCGAAAAGCGCAACCAACTTCACTGTCTTTTTCTAGTTTTTCTCTCCTAGAGAAGAAGTAAGACGCACAAGAATGTAATGTTTCACATTGTTGTCCGTAAAACTCCTATTCTTAGCAAGAAGGTCGCGTAGCATTGAAAACTTCTTACCGCAGAAGCTGTCGTGGGTTGAAAATGCTCCTGTAAACTCAACAAAATGGGTGAAATTTCTGATTTTTCCAGGGTTATTTTTTGAATATCTCACTTTTTTGCATTCTTTTTGAGTTTTAACGTTTCACATCACAAAAATTTTCTTCAAAGTTAATGTTCGAAAATGACTTGAGAAGCCCCATTTACGCTGTACTCTGTGTTTTCCATTGCTTTAATAAGTGCAATCGAACATTCATATTGTTATTTTACCAAGAGAAGTAGAAAAAATTGCTTGCAACCTAACATATACAGTATTTATGTGGCTAATCTCCAAACTTTTTAAAATTTTCCAAAATTGGTTTTACTTCAGACAAGTATTTACAAAGCATAAAGCAACTGTTACCAGCTTCCCATTCGATTACAGCGGGGTGGTGTGGCTGACCAATAATAGCAAGTTTTGCTTGTCTGGTTTGATTTTTGATTGTAGCAGCTTTGACTTGTGGTATTGCTTGATCAACACCTTGAAATTGCGATTTGACTTTATTGGCGTAATTATGCAAAAAATGAGCAATGCAAGTAAGTGACATGATACAGTTAACTCTTTTGCTACCAAGATTACCATATGATGATCTCGTGTTTTCAGTGTTTCCCTCAAATTTTTTTCCGCGGAGTTACAAAATTATTTTACTAAAAAATGGATTTGTGACTTTATTTATTATCCAATTTTTATAAAAAATTCAAAAGATCACGCTTAATTCCTCACGCATCGGAAGATGAAAATTTTGTGTCCTAATTCTTGGATTTTCTTACCCAAAAAGGGTTAAAAAATTAAGAACCCAGTTGCAGACGACAAAATCTGCCCAATTTTCAGCAGACATCTGCAAACTACCTTGAAATCAAATTGAAATTACATTGTTTACCAGGAAACTGAAGCCTTTATCATTAACTCAGTTTAACAACTACTTTTTTGGGGCATCATTTGACAAAATTTCAAGCAATAATAAATAAATTTATTTATCAAAAATTTCAAATTCCACAGGGGTCTCAAAACCCCCTCAAAAAAATTTGTATGCTAGGTAAAAAAACTAAATTTGGTGCGTAAAAAATATATTTTGCTAAATATTAATCTCAATTGAAAGCTTAGGAAATTTGCTTTCCAGCAACATATAACTTTAAATAGTTTAGGCTAAGCGGTATATGATATTTACTGATCAAAAATGGGTACCGTACATCATGTAAGTTCAAAACCCCCAAAAAATTTTCAACCTACCTTCATTAAATTATAATTTTTAGAAAAACTACATCCTTTAAACAAACAAAATCAATTGCAAATATTGCACCATCCAAGTTGTCATTTTGTACCAAGTTTCCAAGGAGACAGAAGCTAAAATACAAGTTTAAAAGCTGACAGAAGTTTGGCTTCTCCAAATCAAAATTTGCTGTATTCCCCTTGTTTCTCAACAAATGAGATCGATATAAAAACATTCTGTTTCATTGTTAGTGACAACATAGTCTATTTAAACTTGATATTTTCTGAATCTTGAAGAAATTCCTTATTTAAAAGTACATAATGTTACATGGTTCAGGCTAACCTTTAGCAGATAATGAGTGATCATATTTTAGGTACCAAAGTTAACTATCAAAATTTGGTACCGGTCGAAAAAAGGTTATGGGCCAAAGAAAGTTGCAAATTGTAGAAAACCTAGTCTTTTCGATAGGTTTTGACTGATATACCTTGAAAGCTTGTTTTCTTAGCATCATTTAGCGACCATTTGTAAAAAAATTGGTAGAAAATAAAATTTGTCGTGATCTTTGAGGTAAGGATACTACTTTAATTTCGAAGACAACGCAGCACCTATTTGGGGAGTAATTTGCATATTCAAAAAAATGTTTTTTTGTATTTGAAATGTTCAAGAAATAGAGATTTTAACGATATTCAACATTTGATGTAGAAGTAAGCAGATGAGTAATGGTTTACAAACATACTTGGCGTATTTTATGATGATTAATTAAGAAAAATTATGACAGTTTTTTGCACTGCCACCTTACGGACATTTTTTCGCTACTCATGTGGTAGCGAAAAAAGTTAAAGATATGGAAACTCTGGTATTATGTAGGCAGCGAACTTATATCGTGCAATTTCAGACAACAAAAGCCAGAGCGATTAATACCTATAACGATCTAACAACACCTCATTCACTACTGTTGCAAATGTTAAAATTGGCGATCAGACATATAGGCTAACTAGTGTAAGGCAATTTTAATTTTCCAACCAGAATATTTAAGGTATACCAGATCAGGTGCTTACATCTACAACTAGAAAAATTCTTTATCATATAAAGCCAGTTTTCAACGCGCAGAATTTAGTGCCTTTCTAATTTAAGCATAGTTTTTCTACGCGGCTGCTTTGCGAGGTATAATGTGGCCAATTTCTTGAAATCGACTTTAAGCAAGGGCGCAGCCAGGAGGAAGCCACTGTGCCATGGCCCCCCTTTGGTCCCAGATAAAATTATGCACAAAACAAACAATAGCCCGAAAATTTGCTGGTAGCGTTGGGCTTCATGCCTAAGGTTAACACATGAGCTTCAAACTTTTTATAGATTTCTTAATATAAAGCAGAAATCATACGAGTAAGTTCTTTTGTTCAAGAATCTTGCAGCAATAGCCTATCGGTTTTTGACGAGGTGCGCAAGAGTACTGTACAACATTAATAGCAAAATTGCACAAAAATGAATAGCTTGCCACGAGTCAAAGCGAGTTTTGTGCTTTCTGGAAAAGTTTCATAAATATTGTCAAGAATAGAGCATGTCTCTAATTTTCAGCAAGTAATTTACCAAATCATCTTGACGAGCCTGAATTCATAGTTGACGATTTTAATTTTCTAATTTTAGTCAAAATGCTTTGGACTATAGACTGTGGAGGAAACAAAATCATCGATTAAAAATTCGACAGTCTCTTTGGAATGTTTTTTGGAGGACTATATAATGTTTTTTAGAAGAACGCAACATAAAGTTTAATGACTGGACAAAAGTAGCAGAGATGATAGAATCAGAGATAGCACAAGTTACAGTACCATTCTCTGGCTTGCAACGTACGCAAAATTCAAGCATGCGTAAGCAGTATAAAAGACATATTGGTATTTTTTTCTAATTCTCAAAAATGTCTTTCTCTGCTGCATGCTCAAGTTGATGACAAATGTCCTGATTCTTCGCGTTCACCTTAGAGGCGTAATTGTTCCACAAAGTGAATTGAGAACTATGTTGTTGTCTTTGTTTTCAAGGAGTTTTATCCGGCGGTTGTTGGTTCTCTTGATCAACTAACAGAATCAAGAAATGGAGAAGTTCTTGAAATGGCTATGCCTCATTTGAAAGCGATAACAACAGCTGGGTTTTCGGTTAGCCCAGAAGTTATCAATGCTACACTGAAACTTACCAAAACAGTTGCAAAGAAGCTACTGGGCATCAAAAAATTATTTTGACTGCATTAGATGCTACGAGTATTACCAGTTGCAAAGATGTTATCTAGGCTTTTAGGGACAATGAAGAAATATTTGTTGGACTCTTGAGACATACCAAAAGTGTCTACGTGGGAATCTATACCCATGTCTAATTTTGAATCGGCAAGCCAATAGAGCGAATCCACTAGCTATTTGACCATTACAGTTTTTGTGGCGTTCTGTCTTTTGGCCTTTTATTGACACAGTGCTTGACTAACTCAGCGAAATATTTGCTCTGATCTTGTTAATTACATAAAACTCTAATTTTTGATACCATCTGTCTGTGTAAAGCATGACCAGAGACGTAGCAGCCGCCCCCCAAACCCCCCAATTGGGGGGGGCCCAGGCCAACTTTGGGGGCCCAAGTTAGTCTGAAATTGCTTTTTGGCTACGTGACTATTTTCAGTTCAGCAGACTTGTTTACAACCGATTTAAACTGTAGGAAGAAATTGGCTTGTGACATCATAAGTGAATGCAACGTCATTTTATCTCGCAGAATCTAGAATATTTCGATTGATTTTCTGGTAGAATCTTGAATATTCGATTGACGTAACAATGCCGTTGTTACGCAACAATCATAGAATGGTCTGGAATTCTGTTTGGCTATAAATACCGGGACAATATATATACACTGCAGAGTGCAGATAAAGTATTTTATTGACATTGTATAGAATGAAACGTTCAAAAAGTGGTGCTCAAAAGAGAAAAGAAGCAGCCACTGCTCGAGATGCTGTAGCGAAATTGCCCAAGATGACAGATTTTTTCAGGATTACTGAGCAGAGTAGACCTGGCACTAGTACCGAGAGGGATGAAAAAAACTATAGTGTACAAGAAAAAGAAGACTATGACGATCAGCATCAAAGTGATTGTGAATTTCCAGAAAATGTAAGTTGTGATTTTCCTGCCAATACGCAACCTTCAATATCAAAAATAACTGAATCTCAATTTACCCCTATCCCTGATGACCCATGTAAATGGCCTGAAAGTATTTCTGATGCTCAACGATGTGATATAGTAAAGCGTGGACCACATCAACTAATAATGAATTTTCCATATAATAACACAACTCCAAGGCGACGTTTTTCCTCCAACCATTATAAACGTGTGTTACCTAATGGTGAAAGTGTTTCACGGTCGTGGCTAGTTTATTGTGGGGAATCAGATCAAGTTTTTTGCTTTTGTTGTAAGCTATTTGTAAAAACACTAAGCCCCTTTTGTAGTGGTATAAATACATGGGAGGGTTTTTCGAAAAAACTGAAAGACCATGAAAACGGCATTTCCCACCAAGAATGCTGCAGTCAATGGATGTTGCTAGCTGAAGGGATAAGAAATTCATCCACTATCGACAAACGCGAGATGAATATTTTTTTCAATGAAAGACGTTTTTGGAGAAATGTTTTAGAGAGACTTATCGACATTGCCTTGTTTCTATCGGAAAGGAATCTTGCTTTTAGAGGATCTGAAGAAGTCTTAGGATCTCCTCACAATGGAAATTTTCTGGGTATATTTGAGCTTTTGGCAAGAAGAGATCCGATCCTAAAAGAGCTTCAAGACAGAATCAACAATAAAAACACTAAAGATCACTATTTGAGTCCTACCATACAAAATGAACTAATTGAATTGCTAGCGACAGAAGTTGAAAAAGAAAATTTACAGCAATTGAAAATGGCAAAATATTTTTCTATAATTTTGGACTGCACTCCAGATATGTCACATCATGAACAAATGTCTGTCATTCTCCGTTATGTACTATGTAATGAAGAAGCTGCTGTTGTTAAAGAAACATTTTTTGGCTACTTGAGAATAAGTGACAGTACTGGGAAAGGCTTGTTGGACGCTTTCTTAGAAAAAGCGACCGAACTGCAACTCGAATTGTCTGATTGTCGAGGTCAGTCATATGATAATGGTGCTAACATGAAAGGAGAAAACATTCTGGGGTCCAAGCAAGAATGCTAGACATCAATCCCAAAGCTGTTTACGTGCCCTGTGCAAACCATACCCTTAACTTAGTTGTTGTTGACAGTGCTAATTCATCGACGGAAGCATTGACATTTTTTGTAGTACTTACAAGGTTGTATGTGCTGTTTTCTTCCTCTGCTCAGCGTTGGGAAATTTTGAAGAAACATGTGGAGCTGTCCATAAAGTCACAATCTGATACTCGTTGGGAAAGCAGAATTAAATGCATCAAACCTCTTCGATACAATTAAAAAGAGGTGTTGCTGGCACTGAAAGACTTGGAAGCCATTTCCATAGAAAGAAAAGATGGAAGAGCTGCCTCAGAAACAAAATCGTTGATAGCTCATTTATCAAAATGGAGCTTTCTTTTGTCGGTGTTTATTTGGTATGATATCCTATTCCAAGTCAATAAAGCAAGCAAGATTCTTCAATCGTATGGAGTCTCCCTTCATACAATGGAAACGGAAATCCAGGCAACTGAAAAGTTTTTGCAAAACTATCGCACAACGGGTTATGACAGTGCCGCAACATCTGCTGTTGAAATAGCACAGGAATTGGATATTGATCCTTCTTTTCCTCCGTCAAGAAGTGGAAAGAAAAAAAGATTGTTTGATTACCAAGGTGAAGAGGAACAACGAGCTACTCCTGAACTGAAATTTAAAAGCAACTTTTTCTATCCATTAGTAGACCAGGCTATTATGTCAATAAAGGAGCGCTTTAATTTGTTACGTGAGGTTTCTTCCGCCTTTTCGTTTTTGTACACACGAGACAAACTTTTGCTTGTGCAACAAGAAAATGCTCTTCTTACTTGCTGTAAAGAGTTCCAAAAAAAGTTCGGTGACATTGATTCTGATGAAATGAGCGCTGAGCTACAGCGGTTTGTTTTAATTTTACAAAAAAAACGCAATCTCAATACGGCTCAAGACTTTCTGAACTATCTTCTAAAGACTCATTTATTTGAATTGTATCCGAATGTGTACATCGCACTTCGAATCTTACTAACTTGCCCCGTGACTGTTGCCAGCGCTGAAAGAAGCTTCAGCAAATTGAAACTGATCAAAACTTTTAATAGAACGTCTATGACAGACAGTAGACTATCTTCATTAGCCATGTTGTCAATCGAAAATGACTGCGCCCGATCTCTTGATTATGACAATGTCATAACAGCATTTGCGAACAAAAAGGTTCGCTCCAGACTATTTAAATGATACTGTGTTTTTATAACTTTTTCATGTTTTTCAGTGTCATTGCTTTCGTTTCGGAGTGTCTGCATAAATGTCCTACTGAACTCTGGCATCGGTGCCGAATTTTTTATGACTTGCACCTTCGGTATCGGCATACTTTATTCTGACATTAGCCTGTTTACTTATGTACAAATTGTGGTGTATTTTCTTAATGCAGCTTTTCAATTTTTCACCTCTAAAGTGACATGACCTGTGCGCAGGGGCTCTTGCGCTTACTTTGGGAGGGGGGCCCGAAGTTGGAGTGCTACGGGACTGAGCATGACATCTGCGTTGATCAGAAATGCTGTAAACTTCTGCTATCTTTCTTTTGTGGATGACAGCATTGGCGCGGTGGAGGTTGAATTTATGCGATGGCGTTCATATTTGCTGCACCACAAACGTGATTCTTTGCCGTACAACACTTCAGGCGTGTTGCTGTCTGCTAAAGAAATACATACATGCCCATCCTTGGAAGTTCTTCTTTACCTACTCACAACTGGTCCGGTTACTACAGCAAGCAAATGAGCATTCGTTTAGTGCTCTGAGATATTTGGAAACCTATTTGCGGTTCACAACGAAAGAAGTTCGTTTAAATGAATTTTGGTAGGCTATTGTTGTTTGTTCACCGTGTCCTCAACCTGTGAGTGATGAATTTTCACGTAAAACTTGTAGGCTAAATTTCAATTAAGTTAAATTTTGATATACAGCACCAGTAAGTTTTTTGGTTCGCCGATCACCATAACGACCTTTGTATCAGTAAATACTTTGGGTGCAATTGTGTAAGGGCAAAATTTTTGTGTGTGTGCAATTGCATTAAATTTCTTTACGTTCTGTTTAAAAACCGCACACACCTCTCATTTCCTGGGGAGAAAAACTTCGATATCCCTATTGTGACTAGATCTTGAGGGTTTTACCACTGCAATTGGGCTGTGTTGGTCAAAAAGCTTTGTCCCCCATCTCTTGAAGAAATCCTGGCTGCGCCACTGGCTTCAAGGTGCTTGCTGTTCAGTTTATACAAGGGAATATCAGCATATAAAATGACCTAATTACCTTCTCCACGAAGTTTTGATCACCACTCTCTAAAAAGTTTGAAAGCAGTGAGGGCTTTGCAGCTAAGAGTTATTGCTTGACGCTTTATGGCATTTAAATGCCTTCCCATAACTTTCAACCAGAAATCGATTAGCGCGCTTTATTGTGCTGCTGCAAAATTTGCAACATAGTTTCCTGTTTGGATTCTTCGTAAATTCCTCAGAATAACATTGAAGAATAGTTGTAACTTTTGACATTTTGGTGGTTTTCATCTTTGGCTTTCTGAAAAAATTTTTGAAATAGACATTCAAATATAATTATCACTGCTGTCAAAAACTTCCAATTTTGTTAACCAACTGTCAAAAACATCAATTTAGACCGTCGGGCCTATGAGGCCCGATTAGAAAAAAGATTGACTTCTTGTTTAACAAATAATTGAATAAATGTGCTGAAATACCTTGACTTTATTTGTTTTTTTTTACGAAAATATCAAACAGTAATTAAAAGAAATATTTTAAATATTTTTGCAACATTAATAATATCTTATAGGTTACCAAGCGAGCCTCTTTGGCCCGGTGCAAAGCAAGTGCTTGTTGCATCATTCTCCGCTTCCTGCGCCTGTTGAAACGTGTCTTAATGTGCTGTAACTTGTTTGATTTCATGTCATATATAATTGCAAACGTACGTAACTGCTTCATTGTGTTTTTGTTGCTGTCAATGAAAGGTTGTCCCAAAAAATAGTTATAAGGAGGTTGTTGGATGAGGATATTAGAAATTTATTGTTTGACGACAATAGGGACTACAGCAGTGACGAAATAGAAGATGACGATTATAGACTATCTCACGATCATGGGGAAATTGAAGAACTAACAACAGATTTTGTTCTCTCTGATGAAGAAAACAACAGTTTTCAAAATGCTACTGAGCAAGGCCCTGCTATGAGCGAAAGTGCCTCAACAAATTTCACATCAAGAAATAAGTCTGAAACCTGGACAAATGTTCCAGGGGTGGCATCGGCTGGTCGACTTGGTATTCATAATATAGTACGTGAAAGGAGTGGTCCAACAAATTACGCTAATCGCAGTGTGGATGATATAGCTTCTGATTTCTTTCTATTTTTTCGTGATTCTTTGCTTCAGGAAATTTGTACATATACAAACATTGAAGGAAACTACAGACCAAAAGAAAAATGGAAGCCAATAAACATTACAGAACCAAAAAAGTTTTTCGGTACCCTTCAGCTCATTAGAGTCCAAAAATCAAAAGGAAAACTAGTTTTTCAACTGTGAAGTAAATCTGATGGCCCTCAAATCTGCAATGAAATTTTTACAAAAACTCGTTTTCGAGAAATTTTGCGTATGATGCAGTTTGATGATGCTGTCGCGAGAAGGCAAAATAGATCTCCAGACTAAATACAACCAATAAGAAAGGTATTTGACATGTGGATCAGTACCTTACGAGATTCATTTACCACTGGTGTAAACTTGACAGTTGAACAACTAGTAACATTCTGTGGCGAATGTCCTTTTCGTCAGTATATCCCATCAAAGCCAGGAAAGTATGGAATCAAATTTTGGGTTATTTGTTACAGCGCAACCAGCTGTGCATTGAAAACGGATATTTATAAAGATAAAAAAGACAGTGAACAAAGAGCTTCCAATCTGGGTGGTAGTGTAGTACTACAACTTTCTGATGCTTACAAGAAAAGTGATCGAAATATCACTTGCGATAACTTTTTTAAGAGTTTACAATTAGGAAGAGAACTGTTGCTCAACAAACTTACGCTAGTTGGAACAATGCCAAAGCACCGAACTGAACTGCCTGCCGCTTTTGCAACCACTAAAGGCAAACTGGTCTTCAGTACTATGTGTGGCTTTCAGAGAGATGTTACCATTGTTTCATACTGTCCAAAGAAAAACAAAGTGGTTACATTACTAAGTGCAATGCATAGTGACTAAGGCAATGAGTCAACAATCAAAAACAAACCTGAAATAATTGAGTATTATAGATTTACAAAAGGAGGCGTAGATACAATGGATCAGATGACCCAATGTTATACTACAAAACGCATGACACGTAGATGGCCAATGGTAATATTTTTCAATATGTTGGACGTAAGTGCATTGAATGCGATAATTATATGGTTGAAACTTCAAAATTCTTTTCAACCCAAGAAAATGGTCCGCCGTACTCTACTTATAAAATTAGCAAAATCCCTTGCTGGCATATCATCAGAAAAGAACTCATCCACTTCGGAAACAGTTTCATATTCAACATCACTCGATGCAAAAAAAGAAAAATATGTTACATGTGTCCTTTTAAACAAGACGGGAAATCCAAGATGTACTGTTATGATTGTCAAATGAGTAGTTATGGGGAGCACAGTGTCATAGTATGCAAAAATTGTAAATATAATCTCATTTTGTTGCGTTTTTTGCCTTGCTTTCTACTAAAATGTGTTCACTTGTTTCAATATCTGCAAGTTCTTATACATTTTATTATTTTTTTGTTAAAAAGAATGTGTTTTTCAAGGATGTTTGATTTTGAAGCTGCAAATGGAGATACTATTAAATTTTGTTTTTATGGGAATATAAACAGGGTATTTCAAAAAATTTGACATCATTTTGCAATGTAATAACTTTGACAGTTCCTGTTTAAATGACTTTAAATTTACATAGCATGTGTAGAAACAGGCCAAATTTTTGTGTTTAATATTTGATGTGTTAATCTTTTCAGGTGTAGAAATTTTTAATTGATAAATTATTCGTACTGCGTTCAAACCTGTGTGTTTAAATGGTTTTCAGTAACAGAGAAAACGCGTTTTGTGTGTTGGAGTATGCTCGAACAAACTCAAACAAGACTGTGCAGCATGCGTTTGTGAGAAAATTCTCTGAGAAGTCACCAACAACAAAGCAGATTTGGAGCTGGAAAAAGAAATTCGAAGATAAAGACTGCCTGTGCCCAGCAAAAGGATCTGGACGACCAGCAACAGCAGAAGGGAAGGTCGAGCGGATTTGCCAAACACTCTTGCGAAGCCCCAAAATGTCTATAAGAAGAACAAGTATGGAGATCATGATAATCCTACCTCGAACGACAGTTGTGGCGGGTAGCAAGGAAACGTTTGGTAATGAAACCTTACAAACTGCAGCTCGTTCAGGCCATAACTGCAGTTGACGAGCGAAAGAGCAAAAAATTCTGTGTTGATATGCAAGAAAAACTTGAAGAAGACGAGTTCAATGAACGTCTTGTGTTCAGTGATGAGGCCACATTTCATACGAATGGCAAAGTCAATAGGCATAATGTTCGCATTTGGGGCGAAGAAAATCCCCATGCCACTATTGAGCATAAGAGGGACTTACCAAAAGTGAATGTGTTTTGTGCCATCTCAAAAAAACATGTTCTTGGCCCATTTTTCTTTGAGGGAAATGTGACAGGCTATGTTTATCTGCAGATGCTTCAAAACTGGCTAATGGGTGAGCTTATTGCAAATAAACATGAAGGCTTCATTTATCTAAAGGACGGTGCTCCACCTCACTAGAAGCTCACTGTGCGGGCTTATCTCAATGACAATCTGCCAAGGATATGGATCGGGCCTGCTAGTGGTGAAGACAATGTGATGTTGAAATGGCCTCCACGTTCACCTGACCTGACCCCCTGCGATTTTTTTCTCTGGGGATATGTGAAGATCTTGGTTTATGTCCCCCCTCTTCCTCCAAATGTAAACGAGCTCAAACAAAAAATTACTATCGCGCTGGAGACGGTTATTCAAGACATGCTGCATCGTGTTTCGGAGGAGCTAGACTACCGACTTGACGCGTGCCGGGTAACAGGCGATGCGCACATAGAACATTTGTGAAATCTTTTGTGGAATTTATGTGCCTGTAAATTTCTTATTCAAATTTACAGGAGTAAATCTTGTTTTGGTCAAGATTAAAACCTGTTGAATTTCATTTGCTTCGACTATTAAGTTTCGGTAATATTTACATGTCAAATTTTTTAAAACACCCCTGTATTTATACAGATTGTTAAAGTTGTTTATATAAACCTTATTCATCACAGTCATATTTTGCATTTACAAAAGCTCATGAATACAAAAATGTGATAGGGCCTAACAGGCCCACTTGGTCTCCAATAATGCTATACATATTTCTTGGTCTTTCTAGGGTAAAAAATAGTTGAAATTTGCGATACCCAAAACTGATCTATTGATGTATTTTGCGCGTAACCGATTGCTTGACAAATGGCTCCATGCCCATTGTTACCGATTGGTACCGTGCTTTTCCTAGTTTCACTGCATGAATCGTGGTGTCTTTTTGTCTAGCCTACCTCTGGAGAAGTCTAAAAAACGTTGTTTTAAGTTGGCGAGAAAGATTACGAGGCAAATTTAGAGCCTCATTATTGGTAATAATAAAAGGAGAAAAAATTCATTAATAAATGCAAAATATGCTTAGCTGATGAACTGGTGTTCTGCATAAGGATCCATTTAGACGTTATCAGTGAGCATTTTTTGGGTTTTGGTCATTATCACCAACAGCTCCTGTGCCGTAGTACTGCTATTGCCTACACCCATTACAAAATTTTTCTGATAATGATATTAATTAATTCCACTGGAAAGAATGTACTTATTTGCTGTCTTCCTCAACAAACTTCAATAACAGCTAGGTCCATTCTACGGAATTTCAACGCTCATTCATTCAATAAAGTAAACATTTTCTACCTCTTTGTTGCGTTTAGAAAGTTTATGCTAATGGCTTTAGCAAACACGAGCACTTTTTACTACCTATGCACTATTATATGTTTTTAAACTACGCATAGCCCATAGTTTTTGCACCATCCTGGATTTGTCTGCTGCAATGATCACTACCCGTAATTGTTTCGGCTTGTTTAAATATTGCATCAAAATTGCATCAAAATTGCATCATTAAAACTTTTAGTGGAAAATGAAACACGCTGGCAAAAACATGCATTGAGCAGTACAAATATGCATTTGTAGATTTAATCAATGTACAGTTTTCAATATTAAGAAATATAAATGATTGATTATATCTAAAGACATCATGTATGCCTTGTTGTCAGTTTTGTTCGAATCAATCGAATAATTACATCATGTTGCAAAAATTGACCTACAAACTTGACTAAACAGTTAAAAACTGACTTTTCAGTTACCTAAAAAATTTAGAATCTAATATCTACTCTCCGTGAGGAAAGTTTCACTAAATATTTTGCTGATCAGGCCTACCACAAAAAATCAGCTTTATTGACTAAACTTACCCTATTTGTCATTTGTTGCATTGCGATGTTAAAGATATTGCAATGTCACTAACACTAAATCGAAACACAAAAAAACGTCGCTTTCCGAGTTTCATTCGTAATTCCTGCATACGAGTAGCAGTAACTAGAAAGATTTTCTTGTGCACCATGCATTTTAGAAGTTTCAATTAATGTTGCTGCTCTTCCGGTGTAAAATACAGGCAAGTTCGCTTGTTGTGTCCTTGGGCAAGGCACTTAACGGGACGCCCCCGCCTTTATGTGAAAGACAGGTGGCCCAGACATCTCGAAAATGGCAACTTCCAAGCGAGTGCGGACGTCCCGTCCAAAATATAGCGATACAATTCGCTTTCTCGTGAATGGAGGATAAATATGAACAATACAAATACAATACAAATACAAAAAATATAAAATAGAGTACGTGAAACAAGCAATATAAAAACGCTTATTTATTAACGTTTTGCTGGAAAGATATACCAAGCTTCATCATACGAAAAATTCAATCGAGAAGTTATATTCGAGCGGGGTGTCAAGTTGGCCGATAGCTTTAGCTTAGAGTTTTTAAAATTACGGATTATTAATACTTACATTAAAATTTGTGATCTTAATTTTGAAAACGAAAGTTTGGATAAGGAACTGCAGGCAGTTTCGTGGTCTGACTTACCAGACCATCAATGAAACAAAGGAAAGTTTTTCCGAAAAGAAACTAGATGCTTTGGGAGATCATAAAATGACTAGAAACACAAAGAAATCGTAAAAGTCCCAAAAAAATTGGGTCATGATTTTTAGATCAAGAAAATAAACGTTCCTTCACACTTAAGCATGATAAAAAAGGCTTTAACTTTGCCATTGCGCCAAAGAAAATTCCAATGATAGACTTTTAGTGGAGTTGAAGCTGGTCTGCGTTCAGTCTTGTCATGTTGCTGCAGTCCACTCGGCTAGATCAAACGTTACTTAAATTATGAAAAAAGTCAAGCCACACACATAAAATTTAATGCATGAAGAAGATGCTCTGGAAGAAATCAATAAAAAAGAACATTGTGATATTAAAGGTAGACAAGGAATTACTGAATTCCATGTTGTAGGAAATTAAGGGAATTCCACAAAATCTCAATTCAATGTGCCGCACATTCATTTTACTTTGGAAGCAAAGCAAAATTCCTCTACTTCTTTTCTTGACGTCCTGCTTGCCCGCCAAGTTCTTGAAGATAACAACACCACTTACACCACTCTATTTAGTGGCAACTACAAAAAGCCCACTTACAACAACAGATATCTTCACAACATTTCCCATCACCCCAAATATCAGAAACTACACGTTGCTAAAATATTGATCCACAACAAAATCTTGGTTTCCAACAAAAATCATTTACAGAGTAAATTACACAACATGAGCTCTACGCTACGTCTTAAAGATTTTCAACTGAAGTTGCTTATTTCTTTTCTCACCAAATTTAAACCTATGCAGCAATGCTTTCTAACCCAACTTGTGCATGTTTTGTTTGAGATATATCAGCAAAATTTGACGAATTTTGAACGAGGCAAGAGTCAGAGTAGTCATGCGACCTGCTTGCACTCCTGGTCAAGTTTCATTTTTCCACAAGGACCCACACACTAATGAATAAAAGACTTGCTTAATATATTTAATTCCCAGTTCCAACTGTATGCGATGGGCAAATCAAACGGGACCTAAAATCTCGTTTAGCGGAACACAAACGAGCTATTAGATATGAAAGACCAGAGCAATCTTCGCCATGCAAGCATGGTACGCTAGTAGATCATTTAGTTGATTGCATTAACTCCCGCAATGTGAAAATGTAGACTGGCTGTTTTCAACGTCTTGCCACTAAAGCATGGTTTGTTGACTTGAGCCTCAATTTTATTTAAAAGCCAGATAGTGTTAGTCAACTCCATCTTTGTCGACCTTTAACGTCTTAAATTTATCATTTTTAGACACAACCACGATATTGACTTACATTTTCATAAACGGTAAATACAGCTTCTAGTCCTCTTCGTTAATATTTATGCCGTGAGACTCACTTTAAAACAATAATTTTTTAACTTTGTTTTTTTATCAATCAGTTGAAAACCATCACGCTGGTACAGTATTTCGGTGGATTTTCGCTGCTCGCGCTCAGGGCAGGATTACCATCTTGAGCACTGTTTCCTGATGAAGTTTGTTGTATCTTCCAAGCGAAACGTTGATAAAAGAGCATTAAAAATTGCTTGTCCTGTATACTACTTTACACCGGAAGAACAACAACGTACCATACAATTTGTAGTTGCTGCTGCAACTATAATTAGCCTACTGCCATACAGTAACTTGCCTCTGTACGCAGTAGATTCTTATTTCTAGCAATAGCAGTCTACATTTGACTTTCAGAAATATTTTATAAATCACTTGAAATGGACTCACCCACCCTCTAGAGGTTCATTCTCACCAGCTAAACAACCTCTGATGTAAACAATACAGCGTTGCCAGAAAAATTTGGGCAGCGAATATTATTGAATATACATGGTGGAGCAGAAAAACTTCCCACATTTTATATTCCAAAAAATAGACAAGAAAAACCCTTATTTTAATTTTTATTACATCCTCACAACGGTTAATGATCGCCTTTTTGTGTGAACAATGTTTTAAAAATAACGTCCTCAAGGTGACGCCCTTGAGCTGCGATACACTGCTGTAAACGATTCAAAAGTTTTCATCACCCTCCGAGTAATTTCTTGTGGAAGTTTGTTTGCTGTTTGGCGAATAGCCTTTTAGTCCATCAATGGTTGTAGGTCGGAGCTTGTACATCTTTGCCTTAACATAACCTCACAGAAAATAATCGCAAGGCGAAAGATTGGGCTAACATGCTGGCCATCCAATATCACCGCGCAAAGAAATCACTTGCGCTGGAAAGAGTCCTCGCGAAACATTGATTGACTTTTTTCTAGTTTGGGATTTTGTTCCATCTTGTTAAAAAAATACGGTTGCATTTTCTCCGAGATACTGGAGCTTTGACTTTAAAAAAGTTTTACAGTATCTGCACACAACAAGCTGAAGTAACTGAAACTGCTTTGTTTTCTTCCACAAAGAAGTAAGGGCCCCAAACTTCAAAATTTGCAACTGCATACTACACTGTCACTCGCTCACTGTGAAGAGACCTTTCATGTAGCTTTCTAGGATTACTTTCTGACCAGTAGCGATAATTTGTTGTTGACAAAACCAGATAAATGAAAGTGAGCTTTGTCACCGATAATCAGAACAACATTAGCAGGACATTTTTCAAGAATATCTTTAGAGCACGCTACACGAGTTTCATCGTCTCGTTCCAGCAATTCTTGAGCAAATATCAGCTTATATAGATAAAACTTTAATATTATTCAAAATTCGTCTTGCACTGCGAACAGTAAGACTCAATGCAGCAGAAACGCCTTGGAGATTACAAAACGGACTTTAACAATTGGGATTTCCTCTGGAGTTGGAACGCTTTTTGGTCTTCCAGGGGGTTTCCGCTTGAGTGTTGACACAGTAGCTTTAAAGTTTTTACTCCAAAGCAGTATAGTCTTTTTGATCAGGAACAGGGTCGTGCTTGCTCAGTTGGAAATGATTTTTGAAATTTCTTGAGGTTGCATTCACAGATTCTCTGTTAGTGAGAAAACTTTTCTCAATAAATGCAGGTGTGTACCTGTCCAGGCCATGTCCAGACTTCAAACTTTTTCAAAAAAAATTTCATAAATCACTAGTTATGCTAATCTCTCACTTTAGAAAACAAGATGCCAGTTCATCAGCTACATAAATTCACTTTAGCTATATGGCTAGCTGCAACAGCATTGCCAAGGTAAAACTTTAAAATGAGGGAGGTTTTTCTGTCCCACCCTGTATGTTTTGCTACTTTTGGCAAGCTGTAGGTGGTACTTTAATTTTCAGCCGATACAATCAAAAAATGCAGTTTTGTTGCTCTCAGTATTTGTCCTAAAAATAGATTCTAATTTTGAGTTTCCTATTTGTAGATCGCCTAACAACATAAATTCCACACTTTCGATCGTCGAATCAACAACTGGAACTATGCCAGAGATTAAACAAAAGATATTGTTTGGCCAAATGTTTTTGCACTTTTTAGTTGCAAAACTTGTTTTAGCACGTAGCATGCAGGTCATTGTTGATTACAAAAGTAAGTAAGTTTATGCTTTTCAGTTTCATGTTTCATTAATTTTGCTGAGCGTCAAGCAGGAAATTTGTAAAAGCATGAACGCTATTTTTAAAATTTTTGCAAAGCGTTTCAATCAAGTGAAAGAAACAAAATCTAGTTTGAGTTCAAAACAAATGACTCACCATGAAAAAATAACCCCACTGCTTTAAATGCTTTGAACAGTGGCGTCATGAGCGGAGTGGGTGGAGTTCAACCCGGGTAACGTTATTTAGGAAACGGCACTTTTATGGTAACACTCTTAAAACTGGGAAAAATTTAGGTTGAAGTACCTTGTTTGAAAAAGACTTCCAAAATTGAGATGCATACGCGTATAGATTGAAGGCCTTTTCCGAGACGTTTCATTTGTCACTTTTCTGTTTTAAGTTGACGTCTTTTAAAGCCAACTCGTTTTCCACCAGCTGTATTGACGACACTGGCTCTGAGAACATCACGTTATGGCCTAATTCAAAAGTATAGCAATCGACAGTTATACAGCTTTGATGAGGAGAAATAGAGGAGGATATTAAATCAGGGGTTGAAGGCAAATTTCATCTGACCCTAAAACGTAGTGCCTCAAAAAAACAGCTTTTTGGGTACTACAGTCAAAATCTTAAAAAGTTGATTTAGTGCTACACAAACTCTTTCACTAGCGTCACGCTTATAATCGTTTTAGATACGCCAGTGCCTCTCTATAACTGCCGCTCGGTCGTGAGATCTTTGCTAACTCGATATTTTTTTCATTTGAAGCTCTTGATAACTTATGAGATTTTTTGTACCGGAAGCGTTGTTGAAATTGTTAGAAAACATTTTTTTATAGTGAAATAGTATTGTAAGCAAGCGATCCAAAATGTCTTTTACCAACATTTTGCTTGACAGATACGTGGAGCTTTATCAGAAAAACAGTGCTCAGGTTGATAATTTAACCTTGAACGCGAGCCGCAAAACACAAGCAAATAGTACTTAAATTTTTTCAACTGACTGATAAAAGCAAAGTTTAATACAGAGATGTACTGTATGAACTACATTTTATTAGATCGATTATCATCACAATTACGATTAACTGTGTCATCGAATTTGATAAAATAGAAAATTTTGCTCAAAAAATAATCACCAGCACCATACGGTACTATGCAGCAATCTATTTCATAATGGAAATAACCCGCGACCGGTTTCGATCTTTTTGGATCTTATCAGGCTGGTGTAAAAAACACTCAATAATAAACATGCTGAAAAAGAACAGATTTGCCATTGGGTGCCGAAAAAAAGATGCAATACAAAACGCTATGATACAGCGATACCTATACCATGGGGGTCTCATTTAAGGATACGCACACATGACATGGACAGCAAGTCACATCGGTAAGCCCCAATAGGGGTGTAGGATTATTGTTGAGACTTTATCATTTACAAAATATAGAAGTAGCTAGTTTCTAATTAGCAATTTTCAATACGATCTCCTATTACGATGGATCTGCCTCCAGCATCACACTAAGGTGAAATTGAAAATTTTGCCCGAAAATGCAACTTCTATATTTTGTCATCGGCTGTGGTTACGATTATTTCGTCTTGATAATTGTCTCGATTATGATCGTAATGACGTTGTTTCCCAAAAATAAAGATCTATTGCAAGCATGGATTTCTGTAGTAGCTAACACCAGCAGCTCTACTTGCAGCAGATATAATTGTTTTGACCTGATTGAAAATCGTAACTACCGGTACTTATTCTTAGTGGTCAACACACACGTAAACGCTCTTAATACAGAGCATCAAAAGTGTTCTCAGTCGTATGATAATGGTCATTGTTGTCATTGAAAATTGTTTTGTATGGCAGTAGTGATGTCAAAAAGCAGTGAAACCCTTTGCACAAAGAACAAAGACAATTTGGCTATGAAATACAATCTGCTCAGTGGAGCAAAGGCAAGGCTTGAATGTCAATCAGATGTAAAACTCTCACCAATGTAAAACCAAAGTCTATAAACTACATTTTCTAAATTCGGATACATTTACAATAACAATTACACCTTCCGTAATCAAATTTCATTTTGTTTACTATTACACGAAAAGGGCTGAAGCGATTAAAACTTAGCAATTATAATTATAATCGTGTAATCTCTGGTGCAAGGATTATCGTTTTCAAAAAATTATTACTTCATGAATATCAACGAGGGAAGTGGACTCTGTAACTGTACACTAAAAGGTTTAGAACAACGTCAGTACCGTGGGTGTACTTAAAAACATGTAAATTTTAAGCGCTAAATGTCCATTAACATGGCACAGAAAACTGGTCTAGGAACTTTTTTGAATGTCATTTCAAAATTGTTTACGGAAAATAAAGTACCCGACAAATATTTAGGCACTAGAAAAGTTTATACCCGCCCGGTAATTTTATTCCAAATTGAAGGCGAAGACCTTTTTAGACCAATCATTTTTGAATATCAACTTTTTCTACGTTGATATTTTCGCATTTTCAGCGCAAATTGAAGGCGTTGATTGGAAATCGCTCTTTTCAACCTTTGTCATTTTTCTTCTTCTCCAAACGAAAAATCAATTTCTTTTGGAGATCAAATTTCATCAAATTGAATTTCGAGACTTTAAGCATTTTACCTTCAACTCTTTCAATTTTTCCTCGCTGGGAGTAATTTACCCAAGTTTTCCGACGTCTAGCATAAATTTATTACAATCCATTGTTGAACCACTGTCACGTTGAATGCAAACGTAAACTGCAAAGCATATCTGCTTACTGATATATTGCCTGTTAAGCACAGTGATGTAGGCGTATTACAAGCGCTATCATATCGGTTATAATCTACTCTTTAAATAACGCAAAGGCAAGCACGAAAATTACAATAACTGAACTGCAGGTGGAATCAACATTACAATACATTTGCAAAGTGAAATCCCGCGCCTGACTACAACTAACTTATAGGCCTGGGATATACTGTTTACGCGTAGCAGACTGAGAATAAATGCCAAGGTTTAATTAGAAATCTTGTACGATTCAGAAAAATTATTTTTTCTGTAACATAAAAGTCTGGTTGGTGGATTATTGACTTAACACTTAACCTAATTCAATAATGGAAATGAACAGTAGATGTTGGATGCCGGGTCACTTTGCTCTCATTCCTGGCTGCGTTTATGCCGAGACCAAGATATCTTGTATGGATGCAGCCATAGGTTTAGGTCCATCAGTGATAAGCCTATTTGAAATATTTACAAAAAGTCGCTAGTTATAGGCCTATTATGATTATTAGGTAAACTAGGCTCACTACTGAAACCTGAAAACATATCAATCACTTTAGCGTCCTTTCAAAAGTTTTAGTTTATACCCACTTGCACTTAATGCAGGGAACGGATAAAACTTTGGAAAATTACTAGAAGTTTTCGAGTAGCCTTTTTTTGAGAGCAGTCTTTATTTGAGAGCAGGAAAGTTAGTATTAGAAGGATCATAGTTTATGAAATTCAAACTTTGAGAGAACAAAAAATATAAACCATCAGAGACAGTATCAAATTGGATTTATGGAGGAAAATTTTTCGCATGAAAATGTGTTATTTGACCAACCACGTGATCACATGCCTTGTTATATTCTGGGACAAAGACTCATTGAAACAGCCAAGAAATTTGGTGTCACAAATATCATCACAAATGGAGTTTCACGTGAAATAAGCCTACGACCAAAAAGCTTATTTTTGTAATTATAAAACAGAAACTATAATGGCTCCCACCACCAACTTTGACTTTGTGCCCCTATACTCATTGGAGAGTACAAATAGGTTTCGTAAATAACAAAAAGTTAGCAAGTGAAACTGGTCTTAATGCAAATTAGGTTGACCAGAATTAGGGGCATAGGGGCGATTCCCCCATTTATAACAACGTTTCGTTAGGGCCGTGCTAATATCATATGACGCCTCCAGAGGGGGATGGGGAAGCACGACCGTCATATTGGTTTTACATGGGCGGCGAGATAAGAGAGATCGTTACACGACAAACTTTCTCTGTATCTAAAATAATTTTCAATGGTTTTATTTAAAACAGGTTTGCATGGCGAATCCGAATAACAAAATTTTGTGGACTACTTTTTGTATATGACGCGCACATGGCGGGGGAGGAGGTTTTCTAAAACGTCGTAAAGCGTCATGTTAGAAGAAGGGAGATTAATAATCGGACAAAAAGCGTGATATGATTTGTTTGGAAACAGCCTATTATGTGCTCAGAAATGATATTTTGGGTGAAGCTGGCACAGCCGACTGAACTGATATTTCTGACCCCACGAAATTGATTATGGGAGCCCAGTCGGACATAGCCGGCTAGTAATCCTTTAATGAATAACGGTAACTCTTCGTTCCTCTTCGTAATAGAATACTGAAGGCCCCCAATTTTAGAGCTGCAAAAATTGTATGACCAGAAGTCGGGCAGCTGGGTTTATCGTTCAGCAAATGCGTTTTAACGTTAACCTTTAAACTAATCCACTTTTCAGTGCAGTAATTTGAACCATTGGAATTATTGTAGTTGGATCAAAAAAATGACTACACTGCATGACAAACGACCTGATTCTTATACATCTATTTAGGGCTGATAATTGTATTTTCACTGCGTACTTTTTTGCACAGCGCTGATTGCAGTTATAGCAAGGATCTTTTTATTATGCGTTGGCGTAATACTTTGTTTTGTACGGAGCGAAAAAAAACTTGACTGCTTAACACAATGACGAAAACTTGTTTTTAGATATCAACTTTTTGAAGTAACAATTAGTCATTTTTTTATCCCAAGACGTACGTAAAATCCTTTTATTTTAGGGACCGATTTATTGAAAGTGAGTACTGTATTTTGCCAATTTTCAAAATTTTCAGAGAAGTTACTTTCCTGAAGCTATTCATACTTTTACGTTAATGGTAGGCTACCAACTACTGACAATGAGAGTGCTGCTGACTGATAACTGGTTTATGAATTGAAAGCTCTAGTGTTTTATTTTGAATAATGTGCTGCTGAGTGCAATTCTTGATTAATTGGCTTTTGTTTTGCATTAATACTGAGTGATAACGTGAGAGGTCATAACATTAGGCTGAGATGGCGTAGATACAGTAGATTTGTATTGCTGAAATTAAGGCTGCACTTTGGAGAAAATTGTGTTCACTCTACTGACCACTTTATTCTTACTAAACAGCTCAGTTTTTGTCGACCAAATGTTATAGCTGTGAACATTTTATGGGAAGATGATGGCTTCAGTACGCAAAAATGGGTGCGATTATCAAGGTTTGGTGTAGCGATGCCACTGTAGCTGTACACAAAATAAGGTTGAAGCAATACCGGTAAACAATCTTTGTATCGCCGATATAAGTGTCGCGTTACTCTCGTTCAATGTTTCCCAAACTGTGTGCCGCGGCACACTAGTGTGCGGTGGAAGGTTTGCAGGTGTGCCGCGGCTTAACATCTATACAATTTTCAGCTAAAATTGAGTAAATGCTGTCATGAAGTAATGGTCGATAACGTAGGAGATTGTGTTATGTTGCTCGAAAAAGTGGTGATCTTCCGAAAAAAAGGTTATCACCTATCTTGCTGTTACCTGTAATACTACTTGCGATCAATATAAATACATTTATGTGGCTGGTGTGCTGCGAAATTTGTTTAGCTTTTTTGCTGTGTCAACTGACAAAAAAGTTTGGGAAACACTGCTTTAGTTTAAATTACTATTTGTTCCATTTTAATGTTACGAAAAATTTGGTATTAATTACTTATTGCTTCTTTAGATGATTAAAACACCGGCAGTCGTTCAACTTTAAATTTTGTTACAGAAAATATGTTTCGGACTTTTTGAACTGCCCTCTTCAGTTTCAATTAAATGCACGAAAGAGAAAAAACCAAAAAACTCTGAATGGACAGTAGGTATAATTTAGGTGAACTACTTCTGTTATACCGGTACGTAGCCTAGAGAAAAATCTTACTGGTAGAAGATCGGTTGGCTGTTACAGCATTAGTAAAGCAGCGGATAGATATAAATAAAGATAAAGTAAAGCTGAAACCATCAAGATATTGAATTATAAGCAGTTCCTTGTTGCATGATAGAACCAACTGAGTAGGCTAATTACTACTCTGTAAATACATCAGATTTATTTCATTTCTAAAGTTGAAAATAATAGAGGCTTAACCTCATGATAGTTCTCTAGCGAATGAAGGTAATAACCCGTCCACCGTCAGAACAGAATAACGAAATTGTCCATCGACCTGAGAGGCGTAAATGACGGGATTAGATGTCGGCAAACTGGTTATATGTCTAGAAAATTTGGCATTAACTTCAACATTTAGGCTTACGATTTTTGAGCTTTGGCGATACACATAACCGCAGTGCTTAACCCTTTCATGCAATGCTAAAGCGATCCCAATACAAAAGTACAGTAGCCTACGATTTGCTTCGTCAATCCATGCATCACGATAATAGCCATTTTGCTCTGTAATAGAAGTGCGAAAGTGATGAATCATGCAAAAAATACTCTTACCGTTAACTTAAATTTGTGTTCATCTTTAAATACAAGCTTTCATCTCTATTTTTATAATATCTCTATATGTTGAAAAAAGGCATTTACCAGTACTTCCTTTTCAAAAAATAGGAGTCACAATATTTTGGAGAGATCTGCAAAGATATTTGCCTCCCGTAAATTTCTGTCAAGGTACCTATGAAGTAGGTTGTGGGAAAAACTGTGAAAAAAAAAGTCCATAACTTTACTTGTTGTGCTCTTAAAAATCGAAACATTGCTTGACACACCAGAGTTTATCTAAAGACTGTTTGGGGCAAGATCCGAGGTTAAACACTTCCCTTTTATCGATTGAAACCTGTAGTGCTAAAGCTCTCATATTTAACCCAAGAGTGCATGATATTTTTGTATCTGTTACGGCATGAAAGGGTCTATGAAACCTCTATGTCAGCACTTTGTATTTGTGTATTATTTTAATTAAGCTTGAGGGAAAACTTTTAATATTTGATTGTATGACCTCATAGATACGCTCTTACGAGTCCGTGATGTCACATTGTACTTTATCTTTTTTCTCTCTTCTGTTCCCTCTGTGAAAGGTTTTTGTTAGCAAGATTGAATTGCACTTGCAAATTGTGTTTTGTGGAGGCCAATATGACTTGTATAAAACTTAAAAATAGAGAAATAAATTGCGATTCAAGCACTTTACAGACCAGCGTGATGCTAAGCAGCTGCACGTTGTTTGTTTTTAGCGGTGAAATGGAATTAGTTATAAAGAGTAGAAAGAAGTTAGGCTGCGAAATGTGAGCAAATTAGGTTACAGAAGTAAAAAATCACTACGTAGTGCAATTCTTCTGAAAAGAGTCGGTGGTCAGTATTAGCTGCATTTTATTCTAAGGTACGAAGAAGCAGTGATGTTTTTGCTGGCTAAAGTTCAAACTTTCTGATTTACAATTAACTATAGTTTACTTAAGGGCCCGTTCAAATATCATATCACGTCTCATAGGAAAAAGAGTGGAAGCAAAACAGTCGTTTTGGTGTTACACGGGAGTAAGGAGCATAAAAGGTATCGTTATATAACAAAATTGCTATTTAAAAAAATTAAAGTTTTCTATCATTTGATTGAAATAGATTTTTGTGACAAATCCGAATAGTTTGCGGGATTTTTTATACGATGCGTCACATGATGAGGGAAAGGCGTTTATAAAAACGTCATAATGCGTAACATGGGGGATTAAAAATCGGATAAGAAACGTCATATGATTTGTAAGCGGTCCCTAGGCATACAATGAGCATTGGGTAAGAGCAAAATATAAAGAAAATGTTACCGGTACGACTATTTAGATTTAAAGGTACAAATGTACATGAAGTATTATCTTACTAGAAAAGCGCTTTCTGCACACACAGCAAAACATATTATAGTCTCTTGCATTTCTCACCCTGATGTTCACAGACGTGTTCATCTGGAAATTAGCTTTGATGGTTTGCATCATTGGTATTTAAGGAAGATAGCAACGTTGTACCAATAGACGCATCATTTTTTAAAAATGTGACGGCGATTTGCACCATAGTTTAAAAATCTTTCTTTCTATTTTTGTAAATCAACATTTAAGAGTTTTAGTTTTCCAAATAATGTACTTTGAGGCGGAACCAAGGCATGCTCTGCTCTCTTTCCCGCCTGGAAGATACTGGACAGATGGCTCCCACGACCCTAACTACTTTGTTCGATCGAAGACTATATATTTTTTGTCTGAAAAAGAATGCTTATATACATCAGGTTTCGACAAGAAGGTGTTGTAATAGCAATTGAACGTTTTGTAATCTTAGGAAAAAGTATAAAGTGAAAGTACATTTGTCAGCTTTTGCAAAAGCTTTGAAAGATTAAGTTTTGCTGTAAGCTACAATGTTATAACAGAACTATGACGTCACTAGTTCTTCACTGACTTCGCAAAGTAACCGACTCAAAGAGAATGTATTGCAATTTAAACAGCAATCAATCAACCGTATTTTAACGTTTATGTGTATGCAATGGCTGCAACTACACATATCCCCATGCTGCTAGATCGTTTTTGAGCAAGAGAGCGTTTTTCATTAAATAAACAAAATATATGAGTTTATAAACAAAAACAAAACTAAATTTGTTGCCTACTCCATCAAATTTATTGAATTAAAGTAAAGTTTTGAAAACTTTTTTCTTTGAGAAGATACGGATTAATGCAATGTGGACTACCAAATATGGAAATTTAACGTGTTTCGTAAATGAAGTCAGTCAGTCTGCCACAAATAATGATAATAATTATTCATAAGAAACCTATAGGGGTCTGGGAGATCCTTGTTATCCAGTGATGTAATAAGTACAATTTTGTTGGTTTCTGAGCATTGTTTTGTTTCGAGTTTTTGTTGTTAAAAGTCCACCTCTAAAAATAAGTGTCAGGAAATTTTGAGTCAATTGAACGAGAACTCTAGTAACTACGTTTAGTGAAACACCGCAAAGGGTTTCACACATCCTCAATTCATTCTAAAAATAAAGGCTTCTCATTCACGACAGCAATTACCATTAAGTTTTGCTCGGAGACCTTATTTAACTGTGTTTCTGTAGAAGATGACCTCAATGGCCTGCTCGTAGGAGGCCTCGTTCTAGCTGCTGGATTATCAATTAATACCACTTATAGTAGCAAAGCCGTTTTTATAAAGTAGTGATTTTAATAACATTACATTATACGCGTTGTAGTTAGTCACTATAATGACTGCACTTTCTTTGGAAACGACTTGATTCATATCTATATAGGGCTGATTGCTATATTTTCACAGCAGCTTTTTTAGATATTTCTTGTTGCTGTTTTAGCTAGCAACTTTACAATAGCCAACTACTTTAGATACTGACAATGAAAGCGTTGTTAACAGAAAATTAGTTTATGCGTTGGCAGCTTTAAACTTTAGTGCAATAGGCCTATTTCAGCTGCTGCATTACTGAGTTTAATTCCTGATAAATTGCAGCCTGTGGTACTCTAATACTGTCTTTAGGTGACATTAATATATGACATCACGCATATACCGCTGAAAGGCTCTACTTTATCGAAAAATTTGCTCGAACATTCAATGTCCACTGACCACTTTATTTTTAAGAGATAGCTCATTTTGTGCTCTGGGACATTTCCATTAAGAACTAAATCAAGATTGAGATAGAATCAAAAAAAATTCTATTGAAACGCAAGAAATGGCGAGAATTGAAATCTCTATGACTACATTGCATTTGGGCTATTTGGAAAAGCAGTGCGACGATTTCCTCTGCGTGATGATTGGTTATAAATAGTAGTTTTATCAAAAAGGATGAAGAGCAATTCAAGCAAAATTGTTAAAGTTTGAAAATTTCGAAGCAGATTTGAGCGATTGGTTTGTGTTTATCGTTAATGCTCTGCGAGTTGGAGAATATCAACACAATAAAAAAAAACAATGAGCTGTCATGAAACTGTAAAACGAAAACTTTTTGCACTGCACTAAATAAATTCGAACAGGAAAATATACAAACATAACATAAAATAGTATAGAAAGCAACATGCACTACTCACTGGCGTGTAGCCAGGGAAAAACGTCATTGCCTGACTGAATGTCACCACTAGAGTTTGTGACACTCGGGAAACTTTAAAAAATGTCACCTAGTAATGAAAAACGATTGCTAAAAAAAGTTATTCCATGAAAACATTACTCTTTTTTGAAAATTACCCAATATTCTCAAAACAGTATCACCGCCCAAAAATAGTGCTACTAAGTGAAACCGAGGCATCCAATTGGAGGTACCTCACTTGGTAACAAATTTGTTTTGACAATGTATGATGGTCGTATTATAACAAGCGAATAGCTACATTTTGCTCCGCATTTTCTTCTGGCCACGCATCTGACAATGCATAATACACAATATAACGTAGATATCCCACTTCAATGCACAGTGCGCATTATAATACAAAGGTTGCTTTTCAAAGCGTAATACACCGTATTATGTAGGTCTGCCTATTTTTTAAAAAATAAATTTATATCGGGCGACATTTTCTTACAGCAAGTACAAGTTGTAACTGGGTGGTGAATCAGTGACTACCGTTTGTTTTAAATATTAGCTAGGTTGTGATATTTGGTTTGCGTTGATGATTTTTCGTTGAGTGCTTTGGACGAATTTGCGTCACAATTAATGAATTCTAAAATTGATCTGCGATCCAATTATAATTAGGCCTGTTTAGTTATTTCACAAGACAAGCACATCGTCGGATGACAGTCTCAAATGTGAAAGGTGTTATTTTTGCAGAAATTTCCAGTTGTTTCCGGATTATTGTGGGTTTGAAGTACATAAACAAATTTCGTTTCAAACTAAATAGAAATAAAAAATCTTTAGAAATTTGTGTTTATTTCTTATTTGTTGTCCCATTGGTGATGCTGGTATTTTGTAACTTACCTGGTAAAGACAGCTTTATCATCATTAAAGCAAAAAGTGAAACGTTACCCCTTTACACTAATTTTCGTGGAGAGTGCGCCTGCTGGCACGCCAGAATGCCGAAACTCACAGATATTATAATCAATAAACTTATCTTTATAGGCTTATACGATAAAGTACTTTATAAAGTATGACTTGCCCCAGACATGAATCGATTAATATTACTTCAGTTTCTTACAAACAAAGTTTTTGCACTTTTTCAATATCTTTTTCCAATTATGCCAGGAATAAAGATATGGATTAATTACGCTGTTAATCGGCATCAAACCCAAAACTACCATTGACATGATATAGAAAATTGATTTTATGCCACCACTCTTAGGTTCTGATGGCTTGCGGTGAGAATGATATGAGTCTTCAAAATAAAGGTAAAATGCGGCTCCACAAATAGGAATCCAGCATAAAAAATCAGTAACAATAACAAGAAATAACCGGAGATATATTTTATTATTTTCAGATAGTTTTTGGTCATTGACAGTTCGGCCATTTTTTTCAAACAGTTTTGCATTTTTGGCTAGATGTTTGCAAATGACAATGCAAGCAATTAATATAAAAGTAAATGCAAATAAGTTGTAAAACAATATTGACAAAGTATAGTACTGATCTGAAAAGGGAGTGATAATAAAAGTGCGAAGTGTGCATGAACTATGGTAAGAATAGTAACCAAGGTAATTAAAGTCATTATTTTCCAACATTCCTAATTGGTTCAATAAAGTGAATAGCAGATCTCGATTGTGGTATTTAACTAATTTTTCAAAAACAAGTTTTACTTGGCCAGCATTGTTATTACTTGATCCATTGGAAATATGCTCAAACAACTCTAACGCTCTACCAAATTTGATGTACATTGATTTATTTGAAAATTGAATGCCATCGGTAAATATAAAACCTATAAGATCTACACCGAGAGCTGGTATTAACGCAACAATCAGCCAAATAATCCACATTAAAGCGATGATAATTTTCAATCTTTTCAATTTAATTATCTTGTAAGGATATGCAATTCCTACCCAGCGATATAAACATATCAAAACAAGAACTGTGACAGAGATCTCGCTTGACAAAACACTGATAACTCCAAAAAAATGGCATAATTGTGGGATCTCATTAAATTTAAATAATTTATCAAACTGAAGGGTTATGGGAAAAAAGTAAGATAAAATCCCATGAGCAAATCACTTATGGACAAGTTTAAAATAAGAATTCTATAAACTGTTTTTTCTTTGGCAACTGAATGTTTTTGTATCAGAGCTCGCACTTCAATAAAAATAACGGCGATGTTACCAATCAAAGAAATTACTCCGAAAATTATTAAACCACTAGACATCTTTCTAAGATTTCGTTTCTCTTCTTCATTGGCATTATTGCAATCGCAGTATGTTGTGTTAAATATGTTTATTTCTTCATAGCATTCCGTATGTAGTTGGGAGTCGCTGGTCACGTTATGTAAATCTAAACATGCTTCGTTGCTTTTATCAACAATAAAAAAACTAATATTCCATCGCACGTGCTCATCCAAAAAGTTCCGAAAATCTGCTTCAGAATTTACTTCGGCCAACTTTTCTTTTATGTTTCTGGAGGAGTTTGTTTGCTGACTTTTTCGTTGGCGGCAAAACAGATAAGTATTGCTTAGTGAATCGTTGTCGTATTTCAAATCACAAGAAAATTGAACGCACTCGGAGTTGTTATAGGCTTGGATCGTTGCTTCTGAAAAAGAATGGCAATCTCCGGTTGTTTCTTAACTAAAAGCAAACGTAATATCAGAGAATAAAGTAACTTTTATGGTGGAGCAGGCAATTTTTGGTTTATTTAGCCGTTATTTAAAACAGTTTTTAATTAGTTTTAGTTGTGGCATTTTCTAAATTTTTTCAAGTGGTATGTGAATAAAGGTCAGTTTCAATCGAAAAATCGAGAGTGTGCAGATTATATAACGAATTGCCAATGGGAATATCTACAGTATGTGTAAAATGAAAAGTGAGACGTGAGAATGAAAATTAGGCACATATCTTAATGTAACTTTATTCGAATTCTAGAACTATTTATATTCATCAACTTCTTAAATATGAGTGCTCTATTTTATTTAAAAGTTAAGTTGTTTTGACATCTGACTTGTTAACTTTATGGAAAAACTATTCTCCGCTTAGCTTCTTTTCTCCAAATTAATTTTTAGATTTTGAGATTATGCTTTGTAAACCCAAGATAGCCAGATTTATTAGAAGCAAATTGAAAACGTTTTTTGAACAGTGAGATTATTTTCTGAAAATTTATATTGTCGCTCGACAAAAATCAGCAGCTGCTCTACTTCTACTGCATCAAGTTTGTTAAATCAAATCAAAAAAGCGTACTCAAGATTAGAGTGGAGTAGAAATTACTTGTATTTCTAAACATAGACGTCTACACTATTGTCCGATGACTTAGGGCACGCACTTTACACATTGTATAAGTTTGCCAAAAACCAGCTTCTTTCTTTGCGTCAAGATCATAGCTACTTAGTCAGAATATTTCAAAAACCGCTTGTGCTAGATCATGTGTCACCAAACTTCGGCCTGCGTTGGTAGTGTTTCCGGTTGGCCACGCTATGCCAAAATACAAATATTTATATTAAAATACAATTGAAAATGTAAATTTTCAGATTTTCAAAGAAGTCTTGCCTGCTCGTTTGTTTATATTTGTCAGTAATTGTCATAATATTGGGTGTAAGACAAATTAGGAGTGGTGCAAGGGCATGGCCAGGAAAAATTGCTGGACATTGATTTTGATATCATTTTCAAATAAACTGGTAAAACTTTATCTTGCTATCGGCGTGTTTGCGGAAATGGATAGTCGATCACTGTGAATATTATATGTTAGCTGCTGTGAAAATTCATTTTCTGCAACTTGAAATGCAAAATTTGTTTAACAAATGCGGATTAAAGTACGGTGTCATAATTTTGGTAAAACGCTGCTGCATAAAATGTTGTATCTTCTTGACAAATGTGAGATCGCTCTCCAATTTATTTTTTGGCCACATGTTTTGATTTGATGAATCGATATAAGTCGGTTGTGTATTAAAATTTTTTGTATAGCACCATTATTGTTTTTTGTTTATAATCTTAGATTTATAAACAAGTGAAATTTGTCGACAAACACAGTTATTGATTGGTTCATAAACAAGCAATTTCTGTCTAGTTTTTATTGGTTTCATGGTATTGCATTGGGCTAACCAGGTAACCAGCCTACCGTTGTCATTTCTTTCGGTTATTTTCCTTTATTGGTAAGAAGTTTGCTTACGCTTCAGCCAGTGAGATGATTTTTGTCTTGGAAGAAGCTTTGCACCAACGTTTCTAATTGTTGCAAGGAAAGCTTTTTTGCTAACGAGTACTTTTATGTTATTTATAAAAAAGTGCATACTAATACTTTTGCACTAGGTTGGAGAAAAAAGATATTTGAACATTTCAACTGTGCTTCTGTATAAGTGACTCACTTCATCGTTTTCACTCTATTTCTGACGAATTCTCTTGAAAAGTGTCAGACGAAAAGCTTCGAGAATGAATACTCAACTCTCTGCAATTTTCAAATTCTGTACCGCGTATCAACTCTTCGAACATTTCAACAGTTTTAATACTTTATACTCAAAAAAGGATAAAACTGCATACAACTGATACCAATTACGTACACATACACACACACACAACACTTAAAATTTTTTCATGCTTACCCAAGGATTTTGAAAATAAAGAACTTTCAGATAGAATACACTTGTACTTAGATATATGTTGTAGCATTATGATGATAAAATTAATTGGTGTTGTGCAGAACAATCAGATTTTTTACGAATCGGGTCATCGGTGTTTTTAATTTAGCTCTTGTAGAATATGTTCATCATATCTTTCCAATAGAGCCGCAGTTTTTTCTGCTTTGCATACAAAGAAAAACAGCGATTTGAAATAATTTATTTAAGGATGTTATGTCAAACGCGATCATTTTAAAACGTGATAAACTATTTGACAGCTTCAAAATTGAATTAAATGAATGAAAAGTGTCGTGGGTTTGACGAAGACCGAAAAAAAAGCTAGAGCTGAAGAAATTTTACCAAAAATATGATACGTTATCAAATGCTGATATTTTTTCAAAACACGTTTCATATCAACAGAAAAACTTGACATCGCAAATGAAGCAATTGCATTTAGGCCTGTTAAAGGGTGTACAGACATTTCATCACCTAGCATTTATTCACCCGTCTGTTAATCACAGACATTTAATCACCAGACGTTTAATCACTTAAAAATTTAATCACACAGACATTTAATCACGCGAAAAAAATTGTAATGACATTATTTATTTGTGTGATAGGGTTAGGGTTAGGGTTAGGGTTAAGGTTAGGGTTAGGGTTAGGGTTAGGGTTAGGGTTAGAGTTAGGTCCATGTTAGGGCTTTTAACCAAGTTCGAAGTTTTCAGACTTGATGACATTTAAAACAGGCAATTTCATAAAAAATCAGCGTAATATTGTGATCGCTTTTCTTATTCAGATGAAAATGGTTTCGCCATTGCAAGAAGCGTTGCTGTGAATCATGGGATTGTGGGCCAAACACACTATACAACCAATCTACAAAAAAGAAAAGAAAAAATCAAACTGCTTTCAAGAAAAAAAAAAGAAACGGTTTGAGCAAACTGCACACAGTAACACTGTTTTGACCTATCAGGTCTCTTCAGTGCAGTTGGTGACCGACAAGTAACTAAAGGGTTTAAATATATCATAACTTAGACCGTCACACTTGTGGGACCTTTATTAGGCCCACTGCAATGGATGGTCTGTCAGTACTCTGCGAAGCAGTATCACTCGTGAATGAGTGGCGGTTGTCGCAGGTGTACTAAAAAATTTAGGAGCTTGTGATTAAAGTAATACAAGAGGCCAATTGTTCAAAGCTTGTGATTACTTTGTGAGCTTGTGACCACTGGACTATGACAGCACTATTGCTCTAGCAGTTGTTGGACTTGGTGTACCTGCGACAACCGCCACTCTTTCACGAGTGGTACGGCTTGGCAGAGTACTGACAGACCATCCATTGCAGTGAACCTAGCATAAGTCCCACAAGTGTGACGGTCTAAGCTATGCCTTATTTAAACCCTCTAGCTACTTGTCGGTCACCAACTGCGCTGAAAAGACTTGATAGATAGAAACATTGTCACTGTGTGCAGTTTGCTCAAAGTGCGTCGCTAGCCTCTTGTATTACTTTTGGAAACGGTGTGGTTTCGTAAACGATTTTCATGTAGACGGGAAAAATCCAATGCTAACAAGTTCAACAGTAGATGGACATTTTAGATCAATGAAACTTAAAGAACATTGTGCAGTAATTGGGATGCCGGGAGAATTCTATTATACTTCATCCTAAGCAGCAAGGACTAGAAATGTAAATGTAATAATTTACAGGAAATGACAAGCTCACCATTTTTCACGGCGACATAAATGTGATCAAAAGAGATCAAACAGTTATTATGAAAGATGTTTTTATTGGTGCTACAAGCATCAGCTTACTAGAATTACCAAGGTGTCCTATAGGACACCGCGTCTTCTTTTATTTACAATTTCCGCTTCGGATTAAGAGCTTTTATTCTGAAATTCCTTGACTTTTAACGAAATTTACTTTACTTGATGTCGCTGAGTTGCACGAATTCTAAGGACATTTGTTTAAGGAATTATTGCGTTTTTTCAATTTTTCACCCTAAAATTACCACGGTGTCCTATAGGACACCAGGAAGCACTGTACCCTGTATTGGCCTATTAACCTTAATTTCGAGTTTAAATCTCTTTTGTTATCAATAGCTGCCTGTCGCAGCTAAATAATTATGAGGTTATCTTGTTTTCTTCCTCCGATCAAATGTAGTTTCTCTAATCAGTAGTATTTGTAATTTCGCTACAGCACGTCTTTTATGTTTCCATGTCAGACACTTTTGTAGTTCAGCGTGGCGGCAGCGATGATGCAGCTGAGTACAATCATCGAAAACAAAAAGTGCTCGAAATCGGGTTTCTACAATACAAATTGAATGCAAGTGTGGTCTTTGAAAACTGCCTTCATGTAGAATGCAAAATAACGGTTAAATACAGGCAGTTACACAGAAAAAATGCCGCATTACTGACGGTGTCCTACAGGACACCGTGGTAATTCTAGGTATAAAAAAGTCTCGGTAATTCCAGTGTTAAAGGGGTTTTAAATAATCTATTTCAATGATCTATGAGTTTTTACTTTGTGTTGAGGTACCTTGTCGGCATGTATTTACTATTCTAGTTTGTACAACGGCTAATTTTAGTGTTTTATTTGGAGTAATGTGAAAAAACATATCTAGAATAAATCATTTTTATGAGCCTGGTGTTAGCCTATATTTATAAATTAATTTAATGAGTGTAACGTGGCTTCCAACCCCATTAAATCAATGCACATCTGGAAGAGGTTGTGTAGGAGTGGGAATGGGCTAATATAAAGTCTAATGAAAACTAAAAGAAAAATATTGACGATTTAAGAGCTGATCAATAATACAGTCATTGAAAATATTGCATCGTTATATCAGGTTTTGTTGATTATTATCTAAATTTAGCGGAAATTGGTCTTCCACGCCCAACCAGGAGGATAACATCATCAGCTCCGATACTGCGGTTATTTCTGGGAAAACGCTCCACCTAATTTCTTATGCGCTAGGCTAAAGTTTTCATGGTCATTTATTTTTCCTTTTGGTGTTAGGATAAGCATAAATGCTCAATATCACAAGCAAGAACCAAAATGTTTTATGTGACAATTATCCGAAATCGTAAGTATCCAGACAATGACTAAAATTAAAAGGAAGAGCTTTGGATGCATTGAAAGGGAATGCATTTTGCAGCCATCTGTGATAAATCTCTGATGGATACCAAACACATACAAATATAAGCTTTTGAGACACATACACGAGGAGGTGCTGAAAAGTTTCTGGCTTTAAGGGTACCGTGAAATGGTAGACCTGTTACTCTTACAGGGGAGGAGAGACAACTATTTTGGAGAAGATAGGCAAGACAAGCATAGTGGTATACAGTATATCTTTTTGCAGGTTCAACGCATAATGGGAGCGCCTATTTGGTAAATATGAAGCACGAGTGGTCATGATGTTTCTCTTCTTGCATGGCAAACGAGCGGAAAATACGCAACTTTGGCTTCGAATTGGTAAATCATCCGCCTTACTCCCCAGGCCTTGCTCCTCCGACTATCATCTTATTCTACAACTGAAGAAACATCTCAATTTTCTGGAACAAATTTCACTCCGATTCGGAAGTGGTCGCTGATACAGAGGCCTGGCTGGAGGCTCAAACTTCCAAGTTCTTTTCTCAGGGCTTGGAAAAACTGAACGACCGTTGTAATAAGTGTGTAAATCTGATAGAAGAATGTGTTGAATAAATTCATAAGTAACTGATCTTCTTGTATTTTCTTTTACCCAAAGCCAGGAACTTTTCAGCACCCCGTCGTAGATGCATCAATAGACGTTGTTATAAGAACCGTAAAGACCATTGCTACCAAGGGTTTTGAACCAATATAAGAACAGAAATGTCGGATATGACAATTACACAAAAATCTTGATGGTGGTACAGAATTTTAATATAGCTTTGAAAAAAGCTGTTTGAGCCATAAGCTTTTCGTGACGCTCTCATCAGTGGCGGTATCGCGTCAAAAGGGAAGATCTAGAGTGAATAAGTCTTTTATGTGAATAATTTGGATGTTACGTAATCAAGACAAGCCAATGATAGCGTTTGTATTGCAAAGCGCGCGAAAGGAAGATTACGCAATTGCGAAAGTTAGAGAAGGCGCAGCAGGAGGCCAAATGCCACGATTATCGAAAGAGTTTGAGAATGTAAACAAACTCTTTCTGTCTGCATAACACCGGGCGTCGGGTCTTGATATAAGTAGCCTCTAAAAGATTAAGATGGAAAGAGCTGCGCGCTGCGGCGAGGATTGAAAACCGCTTATCATCATAGTTTAATGCGCATCGATCATTATCTAAAAGATGCTGACCAATGGCGGAGTCACAATCCGGTTTGGTGACGGTTCGTTTGCACGATCTGTGCGGTTGAGATCGGCGTGGACGAGTCAATTGCTGTCTTAACCATTGCGGAACATGTTGCTTGATGCGAACATGTTGCTTGTTGCTTGATCGCATCAAGCAACATGTTCCGCAATGGTTAAGACAGCAATTGACTCGTCCACGCCGATCTCAACCGCACAGATCGTGCAAACGAACCGTCACCAAACCGGATTGTGACTCCGCCATTGGTCAGCATCTTTTAGATAATGATCGATGCGCATTAAACTATGATGATAAGCGGTTTTCAATCCTCGCCGCAGCGCGCAGCTCTTTCCATCTTAATCTTTTAGAGGCTACTTATATCAAGACCCGACGCCCGGTGTTATGCAGACAGAAAGAGTTTGTTTACATTCTCAAACTCTTTCGATAATCGTGGCATTTGGCCTCCTGCTGCGCCTTCTCTAACTTTCGCAATTGCGTAATCTTCCTTTCGCGCGCTTTGCAATACAAACGCTATCATTGGCTTGTCTTGATTACGTAACATCCAAATTATTCACATAAAAGACTTATTCACTCTAGATCTTCCCTTTTGACGCGATACCGCCACTGATGAGAGCGTCACGAAAAGCTTATGGCTCAAACAGCTTTTTTCAAAGCTATATTAAGATATGACAAGTGCAAAACGTTGATTTCCAAAAACAGAGTTTATGCAACAAACTTGAGTCGTAGATTGATAAATTTGTGGTTAGAAAATAACGATCACCAATCAAAGCCATCCAACTTAATTGCAGTACACCAAGACTAAAAAATATATTTTGGTTTCCTCAAAATGTTCTTGTGATTGCACCAATGGCTGTGACTAATATTTATCCTTCGAGGAAGTTTTTGAAAAGTGCATTTATGCCAGAAATCGGCCGAAGAGCGCCACATATAAGTTGTTTGCGTCGCAGAAGTAGCTGCGACTATATTTGAAAGACGTGGTGACCACAGTCAGCAGCGATTAAAACCAAGAAAACTGATGAGCGAATTCAATAGAGAATTTAATATTCTCTACACAACAACGCGTAGTTTTTATCATCATGGTGATACAGTTCATATGTGAAATAGAGGTGTATTCTTTACAAAGCGTTTTTGGATCTTTAACCAAACATGGAAAGTTTTATTTTCGAATGCTGTATGTGTGAGTGTGAGGTATCGGTTGTTCACAGATTTAGAACGTTTTTGTTTAGCACATAACAAACTGTAAATGGCCAACTCTCTTTTACTACTCTCAACTTTGTTTAACGTATTAGTATTCACCTGAAGCCAACTTCAAGAAGTGACACTGGGTCCACCTACTAAGTGGGGTGGAGTGAAAAAAAATTTTTTTCAAATCAAAAAACCAGGTTTATTAAAGTAGGTGGTTAGGTCTAAAAACATCTTTCAAAGTTGTTTTGGGGTTCTGCCTTTTACACCCAGGTGGCTAAACACCCCCAAAACTTTTGCATTCCAACCAAATTTATCAAAATCTCACAACTTAAAAACTAGTTAAGCTAGAAAGTTAGTTTAGGTCTTAAAATGCTCAGGAGACCCAAGTTTATATCTGCTCCAATACAACTTTTTCTTTTAGTTACATCACACAAGCCAGAAATTGGAAAAAATGATGTTTTTGCAAATGGCGAGGTAAAACTTTTACCTATAACGTAATTGGCTTGTTTATTCACTTTTTATTTTATATATACATCATTCCTTTGGTGGTTTTGATTAACTACTGTATTACCAGTCAAAATTAATTAGGTAACACAAGTTCAAAATGTTTTTTAGAAGATTAATAAAATAGAAAAATTGTGTCTTATTCTCAAAAATATCTTATAAACTTGGTAGTTTTGCTGTGTAAAGTGTTATCATTTTGAAATGCTTACAAGAAAAGCTGTGAGTACTATAAAGTTTGTGAGCGTCAAGGAAAATATCTTTTTAAAAGCTGTGACTTCTTTCCGAATGGTGTTCTTCCAACCAAAAAAGATGTTTTGCAAAGATTGCTTCATGAAAGAAATTGGCAAACAAAAGCTGTAGCTGTCATTGTTGCAAATGAACTATATGAACGTTGGATCCACTGTAATGTTTAATGCATAAGTGTAAATGGCATTGTGTTTAGGAATTTAGCTCTTGTCAAAGATTTTCGACAGATTAAATCTCAGCCAAATAAAGGGAAAAAAGGGTTCAACATCAGTGCGATATTTAATTATAATATGACGGAATTTTTACGCGATATTGAAGAATTGTTTGATATTTTTTGTGATGACCAGAAACAGCAACAAAAACATAAAGAAATTAATAAGTTGAAAATGAGTGAAGATGAGTTTGCATTTTATGAAGATCTAATAGGTCATAGAAAAAGAAAATGTTTGGATGTTGTTGAACTAATCGATTAGTCTGATATAAATTTTCTTCAAAAAATGTCTCAAAAACAATCCAGTTCTAATACAATTTCAACAAGCTCAGCAAATATTGATATTGTAATTGGTTTTCAATCTGTTACAAGTACTAGTGAAAATTCAGAAATATCAGTATCATCTGATTCAGCGCTACCTTGCTCTTCAAAATCTATTTTACAGCAGAATTGAGTTACGTTAAAAGAACTTGCAATGGTTTGTGGGCGATATAAAGTGTCTGATAGAGCTAGTGCAGCTATAGCTTCGGCTACATTGAAAGCTTTTGGAATTGTTACGGAAGAGGATAAAAGATATGTGGTGGATAGAAGCAAGTTGGGAAGAGAAAGGCAAAAATACAGAGAAGAAATTAGAAACAAGGAGCAAGAATTATTTGAATTATTGGATTCCGTGTTTGTAGACGGAAGGAAAGATGCAACAATGACAATGGTTGAAGTGAATGGAAATTATCATCGCCAAACAGTCACTGAAGAACACTATATATTTGTAGGAGAGCCTAATGGTTTTTATCTCTCACCGTAATGCGAGAAGATGGGACTGGATATAAAATAGCAACATCAGTTTATTCTTCAATCAAAGATACAGCTCTGGAACAAAAATTGAAGATTGTTGGATCTGATGGAACCGCTGTAATGACTAGCAAAAGCAAAGGATTTGTTGCATCATCAGAAACTTTAATAGGAAGACCATTGCAATGGGTTATATGCTTGCTCCATTTAAATGAGCCTTCTCTCAGAAATGTTTTCCAAAAGTTAGATGGCGTAACTTCTGGACCAGACTCTTTTTCAGGATCTATTGGTAGGCAGTTGAATGGTGCTTTTTCTGAAGGGAAAGTAGTGAAGTTTCAATCTATCCGAAATCCAAAATTTCCTATTTTTCCAAACTCTTTGATGGATGATTTAAACAGTGATTAATATTATGCTTACAGGATTTGCTCTGGCATCATGTTGGGATTAGTTGATGCTAATCTTGAGTTTCTCGAAGTAGGAGAATTAAACCATTCACACTGGTTAACACTTGAACGTTGTATTCTTCGATTTTATGTTGCCCAAGAAAAGCCAACATCTGATTTAAGCACTTTGGGAGAATTTTTAATTAAAGTTTACTTTCCTGGTTGGTTTCAAATCAAATTCAACACCAAGATTACTAATGGACCAAAGAACTATCTCAATATCCTTGCACAAGTAATGAGATTTCCAAACAAAATTATTCAGGATATTGCGGTAGCGGTTTTGCATCAAAATGCTTATTTTTCTCACCATAAAAATATATTACTTGCGATGCTGGCTGATAATAATCACAATGTCCGTCTCCTTGCAGTCAACAAAATACTTAGCATCAGAGTATCTAAGAAAAATTTGGATAAAGTTGGTCGTGATCAAGAAGTAGATGTAAGAAAATTCATAATATTCAAAATCAATACTAATGCAAAAACTTATTATTCTTTGTCAAGCTTGAATTTAAAAGACATGCATGAACCACTTGGATTAAAACACTTATTGATTAAAGAAATTGAGGCTTTTCAACAACATAAACTCAACCTGGAACATCGTTGCCACAATCAAGCTGTTGAAAGGCATATAAAACTGGTTTCTGAAGCTTGAGCAGCTGTGGCTGGTTTCAAAAATAGAGATGGACTTATCAGACAGAAAATACGATCAAGAAAACTAATGAAAACTTTTAACACCACAAAGCTATTTAATGCATGAAAAACTTGAAGATTAGTAAATTAATCAACATTTTGTTATTCTACATAGTGTGTGACTATTGTTGAATATATAGTGTTGGCAGTATTTTTGTCAATTTTTCTTGCTTCAAAGACTGCTAGATTAAACCGCTAAGTGAAAATTTCTTTATCTGTGCAAGTAGCTAAGAAATGACATTAGTTAAAACATGAATTTCACAACAATTTCTAAATAATAAATATATTTTTTAAAGATTTTCATCAAAAACATCATTTTTTCCAATTTCTGCCTTGTGTGATGTAGTTTAAAGAAAAAGTTGTATTGGAGCAGATATAAACTTGGGTCTCCTGAGCATTTTAAGCCCAAAACCAAGTTTCTAGCTAAACTAGTTTTTAAGTTGTGAGATTTTGATAAATTTGGTTGGAATGCAAAAGTTTTGGGGGTGTTTAGCCACCTGGGTGTAAAAGGCAGAACCCCAAAACAACTTTGAAAGATGTTTTTAGACCTAACCACCTACTTTAATAAACCTGGTTTTTTGATTTGAAAAAAATTTTTTTTCACTCCACCCTACTATTAAGCTTCATAAGTTGGTGACCGACTAGTTGGTATGTCTTTATCAAAGTTCAGTTTTTGATAATAACTAAACATTTAAAGTGGTTAGCAAAAAATGTTTTTACAATCGACAGAAACATTGGCACCCTCGATCTTTCATGACCAAAATTATCTTTCTGGCACAAGCGGTTTTCAATTTACACCAATTTTTGATGATTTGACCCCGATATCAGTTTTGACCAAAGTTATGAGTCAGGAGGCAGGTGTTTGACCCAGCTTGAAAAAGGCGTAACGTGCGAGTTTTCGAATCATTTGATAGGTTTTTGCGCTCTTATCTAAAATTCAAACAAAGGGTTTTCAGTCCATGCTAGTAGTGATTAGCGATCGACAGTAGCCGCTAGAATTCCTAAAATAATGTTGCCTAGGCGCTTTCTACCTCTCCCAAGGTACTTTGCTATTCCTACCAAACGCTAATAACCGCAACAAGCAGTGCGTTTTTCGTTGCCAACTTTGTGAATTGGTTTTGCTCAAAACAACTGTGATGCTACACAAGTCATAAAATTAAAAGAGTCTGTGCGTGATAGCACTCGGCATTTCGACAGCTGTTTCAAAGAAAATTAGCCATAAAATTGGCAAGATAAACTCAGTTCAGACTTTTTAGCAAAAGTGTATTTACCTACTACACTTAGGAATAAAACACATATTATGGAGAAGAAATTATTCAACCATTTACAGATAAACAACATCTTGTTGATCAAAAATGGTAATTTGAAACTTGAACTGTCAAGATAGAATCAACTTTATATAAGAAATTATACAGAGTATCAACTTGGTTATTTCTAAACAACATGAATTGAAATTGTTACAAACATTAAGCAATGTTTCAAAGAGAAAGTGGCCAAAATTTTATGATTTTAATTATTAAAAGTACGGTACATTACATTTAAGTTATCAAAATTATACAAAATTGAAACGATGATGTTAAAATACTGATTATACGACATCGATACGGTCAACACAAAACAACATTCAGATTGTATAGACACATTTTCCCCATGTTTATTGGGTACCGTGATTTTCATGCCTACTTATGTTATAATCAAAACTGGATAAAAATTAATGCTTTAAAACTTGAAACCCACTTGTTTAGAAAACACTTCTAAATTTGAGAAAAATTGAGAAGCTTTTCAAAAGTGATAGCTCATAGGCATTTTTATTCTTCAAGTCAAAATTTTGGGTTTCCAAGGGCAGATTTTCTACATTATTTATATTTTCAAATATTTTTTCTACTTCATACAAGTAATCAACATGCCGTTTAATGACTAACAGCTCACCCAGATAGTCGTAAGAGGCAACGTTCTGGCGCTCACCATAGCTGTCCCCCTTGTTGGTGGTGGGCCAACCAATCTTTCACTAGCATTCATGACTGGTTTGTAATGGAATGGCACCTTTACCCTAGCCAGATCTTGATCAGTTTTGCAGTGTTTAACTGAATTACCAAGTTTGCAAAGAAGAAAAAAGAGATAAACATAGCGATGACAACAACCATACCAACATTGTTTATTTATAACGCTGATTCACTATTGTCAGGCTGTGTGCTCACTTCCCTCGCGATTTTACATTTGTTGTGTCTTTGACAGTGAGCTAGATTAGAGGAGAGTAGAGAGGGATCCGCAGTCAAGTACAGTTCGAAGTGAAGGGAAGTGAAGACTAAATACCGTTGCAGTAAAAATGGACAAATATAACTCCATTGTATTTCATTTATAATTTATTAATTGAGAGTTTCCAGCAGTTTATTTGTTTCGTGGAGGTAAAATATTGTTTGTCAATTATTTGTGTTGTGCTTTACGATAAAAATAATGTGAATTTAAAAGACGAGGTAGATAAATTTTCAAAATTTAATTGGCAATTCCTTTGTCTTTTAATACTGATATTTAGCTTACAAGAGTGTCAACAGAATTTAGTAGGTTTCGACTGCTTCCTTTCAGTCCGGAGTTTACCTTTTTTGCTAGACTTATAACCATTGTCCTATTAAAGTTAGATAACTTATTGCTAGACTCGTAATTCTATTCATGCTGTTGTGTTTCAATATCGCTACTGTCCCTTCTCTCCAATTGAGGCATCATGTGCAAGCACAGTCTATTTTGTAGAAAAACTAAACGCTCAGTTAGAATTCTGCGTCGTAGTCTACTTAGCACTAGGGTTGCCAACTTTGACAAATTTCAATAAAGGACACTGTGACTAGAGTTGCCAACCGTCCTGTATTTTAAAGGACAATGCTCAATTGGAGACCCTCTGTTCTTGTCCGGGTGGGTAATCAGGTGTTGACCTTTTTTTTTTTGGAGGCCACCATGTAAAAATACTGCTCGCGGACATGGTGGCCTCCAAAAAGAAAAAAAAAAAGGTCAACACCCGGTTTTCCATGGGTTGTGCTACACAACCGCGATTGGACTGTACTTTTGCAAAATTTTTCCGCTCTTGCAGTAAATTTTTTTCAGCTCTAGAAATAAAGGACAATTCTAAGTTTAATAAAGGACAGGGACGGGGGGTTCAAATAAAGGACTGTCCTTTGAAATAAAGGACGGTTGGCAACCCTACTTAGCATCTATATAGTGATAATTATTTTTGTATCAGGAACCTAGTTAAGCCAATTAATTCAAGTTTTTTTCTCAATTACACGAAGCCACAGAACCTTTACTAATGATGATGACATTTGGCTTTAAGTCTTCTTTCCCAGTATTTTTCAAGTTCAGAGGAGCTGATTCAATGTATGTCTACCACTACACAGCACTCACTCTTGCAAAGTCTTCTTTAATCTGTTTCTTTCCTTGAAATACTCTCTGTCATCTATTTCAATAAGTTTTTGCATGCAATTGCTTGCTTATTTTACTTTCTTATTCCTTAATGTAAAAAACATTAAGTTTTGAAACTTTGCCTTTCAAACTTGACTGAAATCATTAATGATCGAACTGAGATATTAAACACTACAGCAACATTAAAAACGTTGCTTTCCTAGAAACTTCCTGAACTAAATTAGTTATAGCGTTCCATCCTAAAAGCTTTGCACTGTTATAAGCATGTGATGACTCAAGCTACAAATCATATTGTTACTTTCACTCGGTTTCGAACATTTTGTAATGTGAACTATAGCAAAAATAACATTTTCATTCATGGCAAATAACGAATTTTCAAAAACAAATTATACTTTCAAATTACATTTTCTCCTTATGTACTTAGAGTAAGTTTGAAGTTTCTTGCTGAAGTTTAATTTCTAAATCGTTTGTCTGTATGGAAGTGAAATCTGTGAACTTCAGATTCAAAACGAGAACTTTAGATTCAAATCGAGAAGCATCTTTGCGTTTCGCACAAACTACGTGAAGTAATTGCAGCAGGGCCGTAATTAGGATTGAGGGAGGAATGGCAACACCTTGTCAGTCCTAAATGCTAAGTCTTAATAATTTGTCAGATAAATCTGCTGAAAAGTCAATAAAGAAGGTGGTTTGCTTAAGGTGATCCCAATCAGAACACCTACATTTGGGGATTAAAACTTTTTCGAGTAACATTCAAATTAGGGGTAAGGTTAGGTTCAAGACTTTTGTTTCCAAATCACTTTTGAAATAGAAAAAATCTTCGATATGAAAGTGACATATTTTTTATGTTGGTGTGACACTATGTTACTGCAGAATATTACAATAGTGAGGCCGCAAAACACAAGTAATTTGTAAATTGCCAAGCAGATTTATCAAGATTTGAAAAATATGAAGTTTTGCCGTAGCCTAATGTTTTGAGTTTGATTTTGGTCATCAATCAAATCAATAACAATGCTATGACCAAAACAAAAGCACTTCAAGATATGTATGAAACAATTTGATTTTATCGTGATGATCAATGTTTTAACAATTGTCGTAAACAAAACTGCTTACTACCTTTATTTTGTTTCAGGTTTTTGGTTAAATCAAGGTAGATCGGTTAAAGCGCACAAGTGTGGTAGTACAACGTACAGTATGTCGACAGCTCGCTGTAGCTGCGACCATTTTTTTGGAAGATCGATGGTTTCAGTAAGCAAAGATGGGCCATTTTTAACAAAAAGGAACAACGTTTTAGTCGCGTGTGAACCCAAGACTAAAGTTCTAAACACAAGATCAGAGGCTTAGGACTGCTCTCCCACACGTAAAACCTGAAGCGCTGATCAAACTCTCAAATATAAGAGCTTCTCATTCAGGGTGGCAATCACCTCGAATCCCTATTCGACAACGCCATATAATTGAGTTTCAATCAAAGGGTGACTCCAATGCTGATGAGCACGTAGGAAGCCACGTTCCAGATACAATATTAATTATATCTGATCCATTATTTATGTGTGGTGATTTGAACAGCATCACATTAATTACTAGCGTTATAGTTGGACGAGAAAATTACTACACCTAACTACTTAGAGAGCGCTATAATTTTTATATACGTCTACTTCTAATTATTTTATTTTTACAACGTGTTTGTTTACACAGCGCTGGTTACTGTTGCAGCAAGCGTCAGGAAGCTCATTTATTCGATCAGAAACAGGATCGTGCCTGCTCCGTTGGAATTGATTTTTGAAATTTCTTGAGATTGCACTTACAGATTTTCCGTTAGTGAGAAAATTTTCCGTATTAAATGCACGGCGTGTACCTGTCCAGGCCATATCTAGACTTCAAAACTTTTCAAAAAAAATTTCATAAATCACTAGTTATGCTAATCTCTCACTCTAGAAAACAAGATGCCAGCTCTGTAACTACATAAATTCACTTTGGTGTTGTGGCTAACTGCAACAGCATTGCTATAGTAAGACTTTGAAATGTGGGACGTTTTTCTCTCCCACCCTGTATATTTTGCTACTTTTGGCAAGCTGTAGGTGGTACTTTAATTTTCAGTCGATACAATCAAAAAATGCAGTTTTGTTGCTCTCAATATTTGTCCTAAAAATAGATTCTAACTTTCGAGTTTTCTATTTGCATATCGCCTAACAACATAAATTCCACACTTTCGACCGTCGAATCAACAACTGGAATTATGCCAGCGATTAAACGAAACGTATTGTTTGGCCAAATGTTTTTGCACTTTTTAGTTGCAAAACTTGTTTTAGCACGTAGCATGCAGGTCATTGTTGATTACAAAAGTAAGTAAGCTTATTCTTTTCAATTTCAGGTTTCATTCATTTTGCTGAGCGTCAAGCAGGAAATTTGTAAAAGCATGAACGCTATTTTTAAAATTTTTGCAAAGCGTTTCAATCAAGGGAAAGAAACAAAATCTAGTTTGAGTTCAAAACAAATGACTCACAATCAAAAAATAACCCCGCTGCTTTAATTGCTCTCAGAAGATGCGTCAAGAGGGGAGTGGGTGGAGTTCAACCCGGGTAACGTTATTTAGGAAACGGCATATTGAGCGAGTGACTTTCTAATTGTTCAATTTTTTAATTTCTAGTTTAGTTCAATTTTTTGATTTTTAGTTCAATTCAAATTGTTCAACGAAGTAAAAAGCTTGCTCCACCGCACTACACTTCCCCACACTGTACTCTACACCGTACATTCGTATACCGGCCTTCCTCTAGTGCAGGGGTTCCCAACCAGGGGTGAGAAGCAGCATGTTAGGGGGTGCGAGATGGTTATTCAGATTTTGTGTTGCAATACTGTATTACTGTACTGTCATGCTCAGTCCATCCTGTGCTAACTGTTCTGTACAATCTGTGTCTAATTACTATATGCCTAGTGCCAGATGATGCTGATCTCCAAAAAAGAAAAAAGATCAACACATGCGATTTCAGCTGTGACTTTAATATTAAGACAATATAGGGGTGCAAATTCATATTACGATATTTTAGGGGTGCGAGAACATATTATAGTAATTTAGGGGTGCAGGCCATTAAAAAGATTGGTAACCACTGCTCTAGTGTATAATGCCTATGTCTAAATGCTCTGCCAGCCAAGATGGGCCGCTGCACTACTCACACACCACAGCGTCACTTGCAGAGTTGTAGCAATTTATAGCTACATAAACACACATAATTAGTTACGGCAAAATAACCTCCAAAGGTAAAATGCTGTTGATGGCAAAATAGCCACTTCCTAGCAAAAAATTAGGCCTAAGCTTTCTATTTTTTCTATTACAAATGCATAACTTGTATAAAAATTTTTGTGGCATGATGACTAATTATTTCTTCATTTAGGCCACAAAAATTTGCTTAAATACTTTTTAAGAAAATTCGGGCCCCCAAAATTCTTGCTGGCTTCGTGGCCGGAAACATTAAAATCCTATGCCTATAATTCTGAAAGTACATATACTCCTAAACAAAACATAATTTAAAGCCCCAAACTCCTAAATCTTTAACCCAGATATCCAATATGGATCAATCAATTTGTTTATGGTCATATTTTACCAAATTATTTCACATCAATGCTGTTATGTTTTGTTTTCCCTATTAAACTGGAAGATTTTACTTTATTACCGATTACTGGTGACAAATAATGATTATTCACATTTCGGTTTTTGACTTACACTTAGCTTTATTTCATTCCATAGATGGAGTATTATAACTTAATTAATTACCTCACATACAAAAATTTGATTATTTGAATAGTAAAGTAGCCAATCATCAATGTCTCGTTCATATCAGATTGAAGCTAAAAAAAAAAAGGGCAGAAAGAAAAGCAATTCCTGAGCAATTATGCCAAATACTCATCCATTTGCAATTAGATATAACCCCGCAACTCCAGTTTACCAGTTCCTTGTCTAAAGCAGCCCGTAATTAATGTTGCTATCGGGCCGGGACTGTTCTCTCAAAGGCCCCGCTCAGGCTGCTTCCAGACCGCAGCGATTATGCTTGTTTTTAGGCCTTATACTACGAGTTGCTTTGAGTTGCCAGCGAGCGGACAACAGTTTTTAGCCTTTGATTGCTAGAAGAATACCCATGCCTTTGAGAAAATCTTGAGAAATATGCGTTTTTTTTGTTGCTTGGGTCTAATTCTTCAAAAGCTTAAATAGTACGTTCTGAGTCGCTAGTGTGGATGTCGCGTATGGTTGGAAATAAAGGAGTTGCCTAGACCCTACGATTGACAGAACAGCGATAAAAGAAGGAAGGCGAACGCCTTTGCTGAAAGCTTCGACTGGGTGTGTGGCATATTTAGCATTTGGCGTGCGCTGAGTTAAAAAGTCTGCTACACCATCACTCAACATTTTTTAGCAGCTTCCCGATCTGATTGAAGAGCGAGCGAATTTCCGGTCCTTCACGAAGTAAAATTGTCGAAGCAAAAGTTGACCCTAAGGCAGCACTACAAAAAATGGTCTCCAATCTAATTTAAAATACACAAAAAAATCAAAAATCATCGAAAAATCCGACCAAGAAATATGGCTAGGTTAAATCTATCCTTAAGCAAGCACGTCAAAACAAATGTCGGGAAAGAATTCAATCGGCTAATCAACAAGCACTTTGGATACGGAAACGACAAACTGAAAAAGGTTTGCGACAAGAATAACATCAAGCTAAGTTACATTGAATGCTAAATATAGAAGCAATCATTACAAGCCACAATATAAGTATTCTGCAAGAAGACGTGCAGCTGGCAGCTACGAAAAATGTAATTGCAAAAAATAAGCAAGCCGACCCACTAAATTAATCAAGCAAAATTAAATCCATCTAATACACTGCTCTTCAACCTTTTTGGCGTCGTGGAACCCCCGCTATACTTTTTCAAATGTTAAATTAAAATTTATTAGAACTGCATTGTCTCTGGTTCCTTACACTAAGACATTAGTTTAGAGGTTCTTAAACTGGGGTGAGCAAAAGAAATTTTGGGGGTGCCCTAGCAAGTTTAACATGTGCTTGTTTGTTGCTTCCATCTATTCTCTACTTAAAGACTTTTTTTGAGATCAACTTTACGAAAGCAATTATTTTGCCAATTTTTATTTCGCAAAACTGTTTTGTTGGTGATACAGAATTTTAACATAGCTTTGAAAAAAGCTGTTTGAACCATAAATTTTTCGTGACGCTCTCATTAGTGGCGGTATCGCGTCAAAAGGGAAGATTTAGAGTGAGTAAGTGTTTTATTTGATTAATTTGAACTTTAGGCAATCAAGACAAGTTAATGATAGTGCTAACATTGCAAAGCGCGAAGAAACTTCAGCTCCAACGAACATTTGTTTGAAATATTCTCCTCGCCATTTCAAACGGATTTTGACAAAGCACCAGTTGATATTCAAATGAAACTAATTGATCTTCGAGAGAAAACTGATGTGAAGGCTAAGTACAGTGCATGGAAATAAATCTTGGAGATTTTTATCGTACGCATATCGACCAAAATAAGTTTCCACTTCTGAGAAAATTTGTGTCATCAAAAATGGCACTGTTTGGTTCAACGTATGTCTGCGAACAATTTTTTTCGAAATTAGGTTTTACGAAATCGCTCCCATCAATCAGTTTTGACTGATGAACACCAGAACTTCAATTAAAGTGAATTTGGATAGAGTGGATGGCAAAATAAACTTCAAGTCTCTCATTAAAGCGATTGTGAAAACGTTTTTGTTGATTTGCAATAAAACTCAATTGTTTATCTTCACAACAGTCACAAACGAACAGTCGATGAGAAATGCAAGTTCGGCCCGCGATGAAATCCTGTTCCGCGTATTTGGCCCGGCAGTGCTAAAGATTGCACACCCCTGATCTAGGGTGAGTAAGTGTTTTATTTGATTGGAAGGTTCACACCGACATAAACCACAAACATTATATTGAAAACAATTTAGTGTGTATTGCAAACAATGTACCCAACCCAATTTGACGAGACCATCTCTGGACGCGTCTCGTCAAATTGGGTTGGGTACATTGTTTGCAATACACACTAAATTGTTTTCAATATAATGTTTGTGGTTTATGTCGGTGTAAACCTTCCAACCATTAACTAACCTTGAATAACGTTATCTAATTGTTTTATTTGATTAATTTGAACGTTAGGCAATCAAGACAAGTTAGTAATAGTGCTAGTATTGCAAAGCGCGCCAAGAAAAATTTTGCAATACAGAAATGATAAAGAAAGCGCAGCAAGAAGCCAAATAGGAACGCTGCGATTATCGAAAGAGTTTGAGAGTGCAAACAAACTCTTTCTGTCTGAATAACACCGGGCACCGGGTCTTGATATAAGCAGCCTCTAAGAGATTAAAATGCTGCGTGCTGCGGCTAAGATTGAAAACCGTTTGTTATCATAGTTTATTGCACATTAATCATTTTCTAAAAAATGCTGACCAATGGCAGAGTCACAGCCCGGTTTGGTGTCGTTTCGTTTGCATGATCTAGCGGTTGAGATCGGCGTGGACGGGTCAATTGTTGTTTTAACCATTGTGGAACACGCTGCTTGATGCAATCCTATAGTCGCTGAGATGTTCGCCCTACGTACCGACTATCACAATCGTACATATATTCATATATGACAAAACTTTTCTAAGTGGTAGATAGAACGCCCTTGCGGGCCACAGGCAGCATGCGCTTTGACGTCAAAACCAAGCGGGTGCTAACGGAATCACAGCAGCTTTCCATGGCGGTTTTGACTTCTTTTTCCAAGTTTCTAGATGGCTTATCTATCCAAACAGAATGCATTTTGCAGCCATTTGTGATAAATTTCTGATGGGTACCAAAAAGATGCAAATATAAGCTTTTGAGACACGTGTACGAGGTGGTGCTGAAGTTTCTAGCTTTAAGAGTATCGTAAATGGGTAGAGCTGTTACTTTTACCGGGGAAGCAGAGCCTATTCAGGAGAAGATAGGCAAAATAAGCATGGTGATAGAAACAATATTTTTTTTTGTTTTTGCAAGTTTAACGCATAATGGGAGCGCCTATTTGGTAAATATGAAGCACGAGTGGTCATGATGTTTCTCTTCTTGCATGGCAAACGAGCGGAAAATACACAATTTTTGCTTCGAATTGGTAAATCATCCGCCTTACTCCCCAGGCCTTACTCCTCCGACTATCATCTTATTCTACAACTGAAGAAACATCTCAATTTTCTGGAACAAATTTCACTCCGATTTGGAAGTGGTCCCTGATACATAGGCCTGGCTACAGGCTCAAACTTCCAAGTTCTTTTCTCAGGGCTTGGAAAAACTGAACGACCGTTGTAATAAGTGTGTGTGAATCTGATAGAAGAATGTGTTGAATAAATTCATTAGTAACTTATCTTCTTGCATTTTCTTTTACCCAAAGCCAGGAACTTTTCAGCACCCCGTCGTAGATGCATCAATAGACGTTGTTATAAGAGCCGTAAAGACCATTGCTACCAAGGGTTTTGAACCAATATAAGAGCAGAAATGTTGTCGCATATGACAAGTGCAAAACGTCGATCTCTAAAAAAAAGAGTTTATGCAACAAATTTGAGACGTAGATTGATAAATTTGTGGTTAGAAAATAACGATCACCAAACAAAGTCATCCAACTTAATTGCAGTACACCAAGACTAAAAAATATATTTTGGTTTCTTCAAAATGTTCTTGTGATTACACCAATGGCTATGACTAATATTTATCCTTCGAGCAAGTTTTTGAAAAGTGCATTTATGCCAGAAATCGGCCGAAGAGCGCCACATAAAAGTTGTTTGCGAAGCAGAAGCAGCTGCGACTACTTTTGAAAGACGTGATGACCACAGTCGGCAGCGACTAAAACCCAAAAAACTAATAAGCAAATTCAATAGAGAATTTGATATTCTGTACACAATAACGCATAATTTTAATCGTCACGGTAATATAGTTTATATGTGAAATAGAGGCATATTCTTTACAAAGCGTTTTTAAATTTATAGGCAAACATGGAAACTTTTATTTTCGAATGCTGTATGTGTGTGTGGTATCAGTTTACCACATAATTAACTATAAAAAGCCAAATCTCTTTTGTTACCCTCATCTTTGTTTAACGTATTAATATTTACCTGAAGCCAACTGCAAGCAAAGACACTGCGTCCACCTATACAGACCTCATAAATCGGTGAGGACAAGTTCCTATGTTTTTATCAAAATTCAGATTTTGATAATAACTAAACATGAATAGCGGTTAGCAAAAATGAGCGAGTTTTTGAATCATTTAATAGGTTTCTGTGCCCTCCTATCGAAATTCAAAAGAGGCTTTCACTCCACGTTAGTTGTGATTTGCGATCGACAGTAGTTGCTAGAATAGTGTTTCCTAAAATAATGTTGCCGGAAGGCTTTCTACCTCTCCCCTTAGAGGCTGCTATTGCTACTAAAACGCTAACAATCGCAACAAGCAGTGCGATTTCGTTGCCAATTTTGTGATTTTGGTTTTGTTCAAAGCAGCTGTAATGCTACAAAAGCCATAAAACTAAAAGTGTCTGAGTGTAATATCACTCAGCATTTCGACAGCTGTTTCAAAGAAAATTGGCCATAAATTTGGCAAGATAAACTCAGTTAAAGGACTTTTCAAAAAATAACTTGTGTATTTACCTGTTACACTTGGAAGTAAAACACATATTATGGAGAAGAAATTCTTCGACCATTTACAGTAGTCAAACAACATCTTTTTTAATTAAAAAATGCTTTTTTTGAAATTTGAGTTGTCAAAATGGAATCAACTTTGTATTAGAAATTATACAGAGTATGGACTTCGGCGTTTTTAACAATATAGATTGAAATTGTTTCAGATATGAAGTGTCGTTACCAGCCTTAAGCAATGCTTCAAACAGAAACTGGCCTAAACTTTATGAGGTGTGCATTACATTTTAATCATCAAAATTAAACAAAATTGAAACGATAATGTTTAAATACTAGTTATACAATATCGATACGGTCAACACAAAACAGCTTTTAAATCGTATAGACCCAATATACAAATGTTTGCTGGGTACCGAGATTTTTAAGCCTACTCATGTTATAATCAAAACTGGGTAAAAATTAATGGTTTTAAACTCGTTGCCCACTTCTTAAGAAACGCTTCTAAATTTAAGAAAAATTGGGAACTTTTTTGAAAGTGATAATTAACATGCATTTTTATCCTTCAAGTAAAAGTTCCTGGGGCAGGCTTTCTACATCCTTTATGCTTTCAAATATTTTGTTCTGCTTCATACAAATAATCAACGTGCCATCTAAACGGCTTTAACAGTTCACCCAGCTTGTCATGAGAGGCAACTTTCTCGAGTCCACCATAGCAATTCAGCTTGTTGGTGGTGGCCCAACCAATCTTTTACTAGCATTCATGGCTGGTTTGTAATGGAATGCGCCCTTTACTCTGACCAGGTACTGATCAGTTTTGCGGTGTTTAGCTGAATTACTATGTTTGCAAAGAAAAAAAGAGGCAAACATAGCAATAGCAACAGCTGCACCAATATTGTTTATTTATAACGCTGGTTCACAACGATAAGGCTGTGTGCTTACTGCCCACGCAGTTTCTGATTTGTTGTGTTTTTGATAGTGTCTTGGATTAGAGGGGAGTAGAGAGAGATCCGTAATGAAGTACAGCTCGAAGTGGAGGCTAAATACCGTTGCAGTAAAAATGGACAAATATAATTCCATTGTGGTTCATTTACAATTGATCGATTGAGAGTTCGCAGCAGTTCGTTTGTGTCGTGGAAGCAAAATACTGTTTGTCAATCATTTGCATTGTGCTTTAGCATAAAAATAATGTGAAATATGAACAACGATAAAAATCTATTTCTCAAAGTTTAATTAATTGCCAATTCCTTTTCTTTTTACGCTGTTGTTTGATTTACAATGGTATCTACAAAATTTGGTAGCTTATTACTACTTCCTTTCAGTCATAAGTTCAGTCTTTTTGCTAGATTTGTAGTCACAGCTCTATTAAAGTTAGATAATTTATTGCTAGACTCGTAGCTCTAATCATGCTGTTGTGTTTCAATATCGCTACTGTCCCCTCCCTCCCACCGAAGCATCAGGCGCAAACACAATCTATATTTTGCAGAAAAACGAAACGTTCAGTTAAAATTCTGCGTAGTAGTCCACTTAGCTTCTATATAGTGATGACCATTTGTCCAATCAGGAACCTAGCCAGGTAAATTGCTTTAAGCTCTTTTCCCAATATACGAAGACACAGAACCCTCACTGATGATAATGAAATTTGATTTTACGTCTTCTTTCTCACTATTTTTCAAGTTTAGAGGAGCTGATTTAATATATGTCTACAACAACACAGTACACACACTCGCTTCGAACCACTCTTTTAAGATAGCAGCAACGGTAGTGGAGACCGGAGATAATTGTAACAAAATTTACAAGTTGCTTTTCAACTCAAAATTTATTGAAAATAGCGTATATTGAAAATAGAAATATTTGCTAAAAAATAAAACATGTGGTCTACATATTCCAAAACATTAAAAATCCATATAGTCGTTGGTTTGGGTATAACGGTTATCTAAACACGCGATGTCACCTGTTACGTTTGGCATTATGTAGCGGATCAATTGTTACAAATCTTTGTGAATGTTGATATTTGATAAAAAGTCAATGAATTTTAATTCACATCATTGTCAGAGTCACAGTTCTGACAAATAAATATATCCTCTCTGATTGTGCAGAGTTCATGTGGTCAGTGCTTGCGTGGAAAGCACTGAACCCAATCATTACCAGGCCGACTGTCATTGAAGTGTTCACAGCATACTAAGCATATCTTAAACTCCTCGTTCTTGTCAGGTTTTTCCGCTTGTATTCTTTTTTTCTTCAGCCCCTTTTTTGCAGATTATACTTTTGAACTTGAAGTTAATACTGGCTCCCTATTTAAGATAAGTTTCTTACAAGATTCTGTAACTTCTATTGTTTTGCACTATTTGCTTCTTCTTCCAATGCTGTTCTTACTGGTGATTCAATTAGAATACCACTCTTCTTTTTCTTCCACCTTTCTGTGTTTTTCTTGGCTTTTCCTTAGGGAATGGTCTTTTCTCTTCTGGTGAAAATGATTCAGGTGTAGTTATTACCACTGATTATTTTAGATAGAGTGATTATTTTAGATGCCGCCCAATTTTTATAGATTTTTAACAAAAAGTCTTTCCCTGTTGAGTGTGCAGTGGAAATGTGACCTGGTGCTGTAGATAAGTGCAATGCTGCACCAGCTCCTAATGAGTACATCTAAAGTGATCACTACTCCCCTTCTCTGAATTCAGAACTCTTGTGAGCTATCACTCCTGGAGCTGCCATCCTGCTGCGTCCCTGCTTCTTCATCCCACATCTACCATCACTGTGACTTCCTCCTCGGACTCCTCCAGCTTTTATACCTCCACTGTCTAATCTGGCCCTTCTGCTAAAGCAGCACTCCCGTCCAATCCTGTACTACAAACCTATTATCCCTCTACTTCCCAATTTGTATCTCCTCTCTCTGAACCATCACCTGGCTGTTCTTCTACACCTCCTGCTTCTTCTTCACCCCCCTGACTCCCACAGGTTTTTTCAATGGAATGCAGGAGGTCTCCTAGCCAGCAGCACTGAACTTCTACACTTTCTTTTGTCTCAACTGGTTGATCTTATCTGTATATAGGAATTTAATCATAATTCATCTTCCTCTTTCCGGATTCCTGGATTCTCTGCTCTGCGGTGTGATGGTACTCACTCCCGGTCTGGCACGCTCTTTCGTAATGTCACGCACGCAAGCGGTGAAGTCATCACTTTCGTCAGGCAGGGCTTATCTTTTACTGAACTTTTTACCTCCTCTCTTTCTTCGCTTGACTCCTACTCTGATTATGTAGGGGTCAACGTCTCACTAAATAACTCCTCCTCGCTCTCATTCCTTAATGTTCATGCTTTCGCTATTTGCTCTTCTCCAACAGATGGCACCACCAACTCCTTCTCTCCCTCCATTCTTTCCTCCTCCAGAAATCTCTTCATGTTAGCGGAGTTCAACTTCCATCACTCCCTGTGGGACTCAAAAAATAGTTTCGACCCTTGTGGGAAAGAAGTATTCGATTGGGCCATTTCTTCTGACTTCCTCTCCCTCAATGACCCTGACACACTTACTCTTCTCCATTGCTTCTCAGGTAGTCACTCCTCCCCTGACACATCTTTTGCTTCCTCCTCTTTCGCCCTTTTCTGCCCCTGGTTGGTGCATTAAGATCTGGGTTCTAATCACCTACCAAATCTACTAACCGTCCCTTTTTTCCGGTATTTTGCCCCAACGAACGTCCCCTCTTCCATCAATTTTTAAAAAGCTCGTTAGGATGACTGCTTTTTGCTTTGACTTTCACTGTTCTTCTGCCAAGGAGTATTTGTCTCTTTCTTTTTTCTCTGCTCCTGCTCTCTTTACTTCTCTAACACTGAACGCTTCCAAATCTTCAATTCCTTTTTCCAGCATCAAACGCCGTCCTCAAGCCTGGTGGTCCCCAGAAAAAAGTCAGATTCGAAGCGAGTGTGTGTACTGTGTGGTTGTAGACATATATTAAATCAGCTCCTCTAAACTTGAAAAATAGTGAGAAAGAAGACGTAAAATCAAATTTCATCATCATCAGTGAGGGTTCTGTGTCTTCGTATATTGGGAAAAGAGCTTAAAGCAATTTACCTGGCTAGGTTCCTGATTGGACAAATGGTCATCACTATATAGAAGCTAAGTGGACTACTACGCAGAATTTTAACTGAACGTTTCGTTTTTCTGCAAAATATAGATTGTGTTTGCGCCTGATGCTTCGGTGGGAGGGAGGGGACAGTAGCGATATTGAAACACAACAGCATGATTAGAGCTACGAGTCTAGCAATAAATTACCTAACTTTAATAGAGCTGTGACTACAAATCTAGCAAAAAGACTGAATTTATGACTGAAAGGAAGTAGTAATAAGCTACCAAATTTTGTAGATACCATTGTAAATCAAATAGCAGCGTAAAAAGACAAAGGAATTGCCAATTAATTAAACTTTTAGAAAATTTTGAAAAAAGATGGTTTTCAAAACATATTTCAAAAATTGATTTATCTCGTTGTTCATATTTCATTCCATTTCTATTGTAAAACACAATGCAAATGATTGACAAACAGTATTTTACTTCCACGACACAAACGAACTGCTGCGAACTATCAATCGATCAATTGTGAATGAAGCGCAATGGAATTATATTTATGCAGTAAAAATGCAACGGTATTTATTATTTACTGCAACGGTATTTAGCCTCCACTTCGAGCTGTACTTTATTGCGGATCTCTCTCTACTCCCCTCAAATCTAGCACACTGTCAAAGATACAACAAATCAGAAATTGCGTGGGCAGCAAGCACACAGCCTTATCGTTGTGAACCAGCGTTATAAATAAACAATATTGGTGTGGCTAAGACAGGTGGCCCAGTTTTCCCTCTGAAGAAAGGGTTAGTGGCAGGAAGGGCATCCGACCGTAAAAGAAATGCCATGTCATAAAAATGCAGATATCTGCTGTGGCGACCCCTAATCGGGAATAAGCCGAAGAAAAAGGAGAAGAAGAAGAGGTGTAGCTGTTGCTATTGCTATGTTTGTTTATTTTTTTTTTGCAAACATGGTAATTAAACACCACAAAACTGATCAAGATCTGGCTAGGGTAAAGGCGGGATTCCATTACAAACCAGCCATGAATGCTACAAAAGATTGGTTGGCCCATCACCAGCAAGGTGGACCGGTGTGTTGGGCGCCAGAAAGTGGTCTCTTATAACATGCTGGGTAAACTGTTAAAGTCGTTTAGATGACCTGTTCATTATTTGTATGAAATAGAAAAAATATTTGAAAATATAAATAATGTAGAAAATCTGCCCTAGGAACTTACCCGGAATTTTGACTTGAATTTAATAAAAATGCATGTTAGCTTCACTTACAAAAATTCACAATTTTTCTTAAATTTAGAAGTGTTTTCTAAACAAGTAAGTTTTAAGTTTTAAAGCATTAATTTTTACCCAGTTTTGATTATAACATGAGTAGGCATGAAAATCTCAGTACCCAGTAAAGATGGGTATATTGGGTCTATACAATTTAAGAGCTGTTTTGTGTAGACCGTATCGATGTAGTATAACTAGTATTTAAACATAATTGTTTCAAGTTTGTTTGATTCTGATAATCAAAATGTGATGTACACCTCATGAAATTTAGGCCAGTTTCTGTTTGAAGCATTGCTTAATGTTTGTAACGATACTTAATGTTTGAAACAATTTCAATTTATGTTGTTTAGAAATAACCAAGTCCATACTCTATATAATTTCTAATACAAAGTTGATTCCATCTTGACAGTTCATATAATTTCAATTCAAAATAGCGTTTTTGATTAATAAGATGTTGTTTAACCGTAAACGGTCGAAGAATTTCTTCTCCATAATATGTGTTTTATTTCTAAGTGTAGCAGGTAAATACACATTTGCTGAAAAGTCCTTTAACTGAGTTTATCTCGCCAAATTCATGGCCAATTTTCTTTGAAACAGCTGTTGAAATATTAAAACATTAATTATTGCCAACCTGAATCGTAACGAAAGGAATGGTAACGCAAAGATTTGTCTCCTACCGCGATTTTCATGCCTAGTCATGTTATTATCAAAAGTGGGAAAAAATAATTCTTTAAAACTTGAAGCCCACTTTTTCAGAAAACACTTCAAAATTTAAGAAAAATGTGGATTTTTTCAGAAGTGTATCAAACATGCATTTTTATCTTTCGAGTCAAAATTCCGGCTACGTCCCTAGGGCAGGCATTTTCAAATATTTTCTTTTTTGTAAAACTAATCAAGTAAACTTCTTCGTAAAACTTAAGCAGTATACCCTGTTTGTTCTAGGAGACAACTTTTGAGCACCCACCACAGCAATCCATCTTGTTGATGGTGACCAAAAATTTTTCACTTGCATTCATGGCTGGTTTGTAATGGAATGCCGCCTTCTGCAGTCAAGTACAATTCGAAGTGAAGGCTAAATACCGTCGCAGTAAAAATGCACAAATATAACTACCTTGCATTTCATTTACAACTTTTCGATCGAGAGTTCGCAGCTGTTTGTTTGTGTTTTGGAGGCAAAATACTATTTGCCAATCATTTACATCGCGCTTTACGATTGGACTAATGTGAAATAGAAAACAACGATGTAAATCAATTCCACAAAATCAAACTAATTGGCAATTTCTTTTGTTTCTAACAATATTATTTAGCTTACAAGTGTGTCGCAAAAATTTAGTAGCTTACGACTACTTCGTTTCAGCCATGAGTTTAATCTTTTCACTAGACTTATAGTTCTATTTAAGTTAGGCAATTTATTGCTAGACTCGTAGCTCTAATCATGCTGTTGTGTTTCAATATCGCTACTGTCCCTCTCTCTCCGATCGAAGCATGAGGTGCAAACACAATCTATATTTTGCAAAAAAACTAAACGTTCAGGTATAAAACTCAGCTTAGTAGTCCACTTAGCACCTATATAGTGATGACTATTTTCCAATCGGGAACCAGGCTAGGTAAATCAGTTTAAGTTCTTTTCCCAATATACGAAAACACAGAAAGTTCACTGTCATACGTTTTCTTTCTCGCTTTTTTTGCCAGCTCAAAAAGCTGATTTAATGCGTGTCTATCACTACACAGCATACATTCGCCTTCGAACTAAGCCAGCAACAACAGGCTACACAACTGCAATCCGATTCTTTTTCGCTCTGAGTCACGTTGCCAAACCAAAAAAATAAAAAGATTGAAAGTGTTCTCTATTTTGTTTCTGTCATTAAATAACCGTCTGGTAACATTTTCAATAAGTTTTTGCATGCATGTGTTTGCTTATTCTTTTTGCTTAATATAAATTGCTTTAACCCTATTTGGCCCAAGAGATTCGCGTCGTGCTAAGTCCAACGTGGGTAGTTTTTGCCCCAAAACTTAAAAGCATTATATCTTTTGAACTACACCTTGTAGAAAAGCGATTGAACCTGCAAACGGAAGAAGATTTTATGTTATTTTGTATTTGAGTTTAACATGTTTCTGAAATTATTGCTTGTAGAAGAGAAAACAATTAATCTGAAGGCAAGTCAAATTTTGATAGTTGCCGTTGCTTCTCATTTAAAAGAAGCAAAATATTTTTTATTCACTTCTCTACTCTTGACAAAAAGACAAATTGACAACTTAGCCCAGTTGCGCTTGGCTGAGTCATCGTCACCTTTTCAAAATTCTCTTCTTTTAGCTCTTTTGTCATACAGTGTTTTATTCTTCTTCCGACTCTTTACCAACTCCTCCTGAGCAATCTTCATGGTGTTGTCCAAGCGTTCTCGCAATTCGAAAACATACTGATAGCTTGTCTTGACTTCTGTCCCATCTGTCTCTCCTGTCCACAGCTTTTTTAGAATTTGAACTGGTCCGCGTACTGCCCTCCCATACAACAACTCGAACGATGAAATTCCGGTGGCCTCTTGAGGAGCTTCTCTGTATACAAATAGTAAGGGATTAACAAAACGATGCCACTGGAGGGGCTGCTCATTACACAAACGTCTCAGCATTTTCTTGAGTGTACCATTAGAACGTTTGACCAACCCATTGCAGATAGGATGATACGGCGTAGTTGTTAATCGCTTTATAGACAGCAATCTTGATACTTTCTCCATGCACTTCGATACAAACTGTGTGCCAAGATCACTTAGGACTTCTTCTGGTATTTCTAGACGGCTATACATATCCAGCAATGCTTCCGCCACTGTCTCCGTTTCAATATTCTTGAGTGGAACGGCTTCAGGGTATCTAGTTGCGTAATCTACCAAGGTCAGGATACATCGATGTCCCTTCTCGCTTGGAGGTGAAACTGGCCCAACTAAATCCACGGCGACTCTCCTAAACGGCATATCAATCAAGGGCATATCTCCTAATGGCACACGGGGAACGGATCCTTTAGCAGTTGTCTTCTGACACACATCACATGATCTGCAAAAACTAGTATCACCTTGCATGCCAGGCCAGTAGAAATTTGTTTGAATGTGGTCCTTGATCTTTTTGATCCCAAGATGTCCTCCGAAAATCGAATCGTGGGCGACCTCCATAACCTTCCTCCTCAATGTTTTTGGCACCATAATCTGCTTTGAGCACTCACCTAATCCATCAACTCGGTTCCGAATCCTGTATAAGACACCTCTACGCTTTTCATATTTTATTTCGTAATCTCCCTTTCTAACAGCATCCTTCAGATCCGCATATTTTTCCAAAGTATTGTCCTCCTGTTGCAGTTTTGCCAATTCATTCTTCGTAATGGAAGTCTGAGCCGTCACTTCCTTAGTAACTAAAGGCTTGACTGTGATATCCTTCCGAGCTTAAGCCCTCGTGACCGCAGCGGCACACGTCTCCACACCGAGAACAGGATCATCCAAATTCCGTGCCCCAGGAATGTTTTCAATGACCAGGACGAATAAAGGGTCTCGCAAACATATGGCTCGGGTTACTCCCGTATAGTAAGGCGTGTCTACTTTAATCTCAGCAATAGGCGCCTCCTTCAACGTCCGGTCGATAGCCATCACACAACCCATGCTACCAGTAAAATCATCTTTCTTCACAAATTTTTTCCTGACAATAACGCCATTGCACCCTGTATCACGAAGGACCTCAACTACATTCGCACCCACTTTTCGGGTCGCAAGAGGCATACAATTCTTATTTTCAATACTCAGGCAAGCACCATTACGCACGACTTTAATTTTCTCTCCCGATTTGAGCTCCAAATATTTTTCATCTTTCGCTTTTGCATCATCCGATAATCTTCCAACTTCTGCAGTGCATCCAACTCGGTAAGGTTGTGACAGAGGTCTAGGGGTATTGCTTTCACCCCGACGAACAGCTTGAGGGGGGGTTGTTCCAACAGAACCTCTTCTCATGTCCAATTTCACCACATTGGTAGCACGTGACTGCGTGTCTAGCTGGTCGATTATACTCATTTCGTCTCCCTTCTGGTTTAGCACGACAGTCAATCGCCCGGTGACCAATGCGATTACAAAAGAAGCACTTCAGGGTACTCTCAATTGGGAATCCACTGTAGTTATCCTTCACACCGGCTCTTGCGCTATCACGTTTGATCACTTCCTTACTCGACGACTTTTGATTGCTCACTGTCAAATATTGGTCAGCCAACCACGACAATTCATCTAAAGTTTTTGGGTAGTTCTGTTTCAGCCATATCGACAGATCTTTGGAGCAGGAGCTAGTGAACTGCTCGCGTACAATCAAATCAACCACGCCCATGAAGGTTTGCTCCACTTCGGCCAACTCTATCCACTTAGTGAAATAATTTTTTAACCTAAATATAAATTGACTTGGGCTTTCGTCTCTTTCAGGTCTAGCTTCTCGAAATTTCTCGCGGTATCCACGCTCAGTAAAATCATACCTTTCCAGTAAAGCAACTTTAATATCAATTTACATAGCTACTCATTTCTTCTTTGCGACAGCGAAACCAAAGCGGGAGATGTAGCGTTTTCCATTAAGAAATCACTTTCGCTTAGTCGAAGGAACAATGTTAAAGCCGACTTTTCCCTGGTTGAAGACATGTGGATTGATATAAAAACAAATTTCGGGGCACTTGTTGACGGAGTAGTTTTTTGGACACCCAACAAATTCCACTTTCGACTGCGAAAAATTTTCTGAAAACCTTTTCATAATCTTTTACGAACTCAATTTCAAAAAATTCCCCTTTTATATTCTTGCAGATTTTAATATTGACTTAAACAAAGTTGGGAAGAGCAACTTTGTCACAAAACATGTTTATAATCAGGGATGTGGAAGCGGAAGCTGGAAGCAGAAGCGGTGGAAGCGGTCCTTTTTTTCTGTGGAAGCGGAAGAGCGAAAAATCTACCGCTTCCGCTTACTCATAGGTTGTTTGACTTGAAGAGTAACTTGGCGAAAAAGTTTTGTCCATTTTCCAATGAGGATTAAACGGTGAAGTTGCACCATAAGTCTGAATGAACGTGCGATATCAGTAGCGGGAGAGAACAAGAAAAGTATCACTAGCATCACATGTTATATTGATCATTCCACATCAGTGCTCTTCAACAAGGATTTCGCAAAATGTGCGGTTTGAATAGTTAGTGACGAAATCTTGTGATAGCAAGTTGCAGATTGTGACGTAATTCTGTTTACAACTATAGGAACGTTAAAATTTGGTAACTCCCTTTGTTATGTAATGAAGCGTCTGTAATTTCAGTTTTGCTGTTGCTGTTGTTACCCGATCCCTTCCGAGGGATGGGTTGATGGCGGAAGACCATGAGGCCCCAGAAGCCGGGTAGCTCTTCAAGGCCTGGACCAAAGGTCGTGCAGAGACGGAAAATTGCCAAAGAGCAAGTGACGCAAAAAGTCCGAAGCTGGACAGTGCAAAATGAGATGAGAGATGTCTTGGGACGGGTGTCCGCGAGCGCTGTAAGAAGAATTTTCGATTCTGCCAATTCTAGAGAGATAGGAGTTTAACAGAAGACTGTGTCCGTTCCAGCGTAGACGAGAGAGAACACAGCGAGCATGATGTAGCAGCACAAGTTCCTCGGTGGAAATCGATGGATCCTGTGCGTCGAAAAATTTAGATGAGACAGTATGCCTCCAGTCCGAGAAAAGAGAAAAATGGATACGAGAGAGAAAAGAAGAGAGACTACAAGGGATTGCTGAGGGAACAAGTAGCACTCCCCGTCTGGCCAGCTCATCAGCCGAGTTGTTGGCCGGGAGAAACGAGTGTCCAGGGACCCATCGTAGCCTGATAGAACAGGAGGAAAGAGAAAAAAATTCCTGCCAGAGATATTAAGGTAAAAGTACACAAAAAAAAAACACCAAACCAAACAGCAAATTAAGGTAAAAGGAAAGATGGAGGAGAGGACAGAGCAAGAATCAGATTGGAGAAGAAGAGAAGTGGCAGACTTGTTGGTGCTGCCGAGACCAGCAAAGAGCTTGCAGAATGGCGCAGGCTTCAGCGGAAAAACTTGAGCATGCTGGGCCTGCTGAAAAGAAAAGGGTAGCCTCAGTGCCACAGGGAGAGCAGTTGGCAAGTACGCCAGAACCGTCTTTGCCAAAAAGGAAAGGAACAAAGCCGTCTGTCCTGAGCACCAGATCTTAAGGAGGACATTCAGTGTCAGAGAAGTAAAAAGAACAGCAGCAAAGGAAAGAAAAAAAACGAGTATTCCTCTGCAGAAAAACAGTGAGAGTTGAAGTAAAAAGCAAAGTCATCCCAACGAGCGTTCTGAAAATTCAAGGAAGGGAGACGTTCGTTGGGGCGAAAGACCGGAGAAAGAGGGACGGTTAGTAGAATTGGTAGGTGGGAACCCAGGTTCTGAAGCATCTCCCAGGAGCAAGATAGGGCGAGAGAGATAAAAGCAAAGGAGATGTCAGGGGAGGAACGACTGCTAGAGGAGCGATGAAGAAGAGTAGGTGTGTTAGAGTCATTGAGAAGAGAAGGTCCGAGGAGATAACCTAATCGAATGCTTTCTTCCCACAGGGGTCGGAAGTACTTTTTGGGTCCTAGAGGGGGCAATGACAATTGAAGTCTCCCAGAAAAACGAGATTTGTGGAAGAGGGAAGAATGAAGGGAGAAAAGAAATTGGTTCTGCTATCCTTCGAGGAAGAGCAAATAGGGGGACCATAAACATTAAGAAAAGAGAGCGAGGAGGAGTCGTTTGAGAAAGATGTTGATCTCTACATAATCAGAGTAGGGGCCAAGCGAAGAAAGAGAGGAGGTAGAAAGCTCAGAGAAGGATAAGTCCTGCCTGACGAAAATGATGACGCCACCGCTAGCGTCTGTGACACAAGTAGAAAAATACCAGATTTGAAGTGGCTGCAATCAGATCGTAGAGCAGATAATCCAGGTATCCGAAAAGAGGAAAATTAATTGAGGTTAGATTCCTGGATACAAAAAAAGTCAACCGAATGAGACCAAATAAAGTGTAGCACTTCAGTGCTCCTGGCTCGGAGACCCCCAGCATTCCATTGAAAAACCCTGAGGGAGTCAGGGAGGGGAAGAAGAAGCAAGAGGTAAAGAGAAACAGCCAGGAGCATGAGGCGGTGGTGAGGGTGCCGAGGGAGAAGATACAAAGTGGGCGGAAAAAGGATAAGAGGTTTGAAGGTGAGGGTGGAGTGCAAGTGTTGCATTAGCAGAAGGGGGCTACGTGGGCCAGACTGAGTAGTGGAAGTGTACCAGCTGGAGGAGTTCGAGGAGAAAGTCACAGTTCTGGCAGGAGTGGGATCTCCAAAAAAAGCAGGGACGCAGCAGGGAGGGAAGCTCCAGGAGTGAGAGCTGCCAAAAGTTCTGAATCTAGAAAAGAAGAGTAGTGAGCACTTTAAATAAACCCAATTAGAGCATGTGCAGCATTGCACTGACCTACCCCACCATGTCTTATTTCCAGGGCACACTGAACAGGGAAAAACGAGACAAGGGTTAGGATGAACGTTACCACTCATCAGGACAAGGAAATGAATGAGAAGATGGGCAAGAGGAAGGCAGAAGACAGGCCGATTTTTAAGAGGCTGCGTGCTACACTTCTGCAATCGTTCAGGGGGCTGCACGGCGAAAAAATGGTTTGAGTGAGGAGAGTGCCCTGGGTAATTGGGACCCTCGTAAAGGCCAACAGCCATTTTGACCCAACCCAAATGGGGTTGGGGACCGCACCACCACATTGAGGAGGCTGTTGATTGGTGCAGTTCAATTTTGCTCTCTTTACATGTATATACTACATATACGACAGAAATTTCGCACTTCACTATCCAAAAAGGTCGGAGTCAATACGTGTTTTGGGGACGGAGAGAAGGTCCGTAATGATGATTAGAGTTAAAGTTAACTCAAAGTCAGAGTTGGTTGAGGATAGAGAGGGAAAATCAGCGCTATTCGGTGTAATTTGTTGTTGCTACAATCAGTTTTGATTATGTTTCAATCCCTCCTTCCTCACGAGTATTAACAATAATTTGTGACAAGATTCTTTGTGAGCATTGCCAGTCATGGTTAAGAGAATATGATGATTACGATTTCGTTTACAAGAATTGTGAAAGTGCGTAAAATTTATTAACTTTTGGCTATTGCTCACACAATAGCCCGATGAGTGAAGCCGGCGCAGCCGGTTGAACCGAAATACTGAACCCCGACATTACTAATGGAGGGCCCCTGCCGGGAGACGCCGGCAGGTGAAGCATAATTTTAGAGTTCGTGAATTACCACTGTAGGTATTCAAAAGCTACCTATTAACAGTGGCGGCTCGTGGTTGAATTTGCTGGTGGTGCTGCAAATCATTTTCCAATTTTTTTGCTCTCTTTGTAGGCAGTTTATTTGCCGTTGTTTTGCTATAAATGAGCAAATTTTCCAAAACTCTGCCCTGTATTAGTTGTGTAATTGTATTCAGTCAGGCACTGCTTTGGCTGAATTTAACAGATTGCGGTGGACTAATTTAATGTGCAGTGTAGTAATTCTGATTTGTTTAAATATTTTGAGGTCTACAAAGAATATAGAACCAATACAACGTCTTGCTCATATCACCAAGCTAAGGACTAGCCTGACGAGTGAAGCATATGAACAAGTGCAAGTCATACAAATTTATCGCATTTTAACTTATATCAGGTCAATTCGATGACTTGCAAAATTTCTTTTTGCATCCTTGGACGTCATCAATATATATATATATTTTTTTTTAAGAGTCACTATCCAAACAACGTTAGTATAGCAAAATAGGCGGAACATCTCTCAAATACGGGTAATGAAGATGCATTATCATCACTAGGGCTCTTGCAAAGTGTAAGATACTTTCTGTGGCTCCTGGCTAGCCCGATATCCAACATTGGATTGTATACGCAACAAACCCAAGCAATTCAACACAAAGCACAAGACTTTCGTACCGTTTACTTTTGAACCAGGATTCCCTTTGACGTTACTGCTAACCGTGCAAGTATGAGCTAAAATTTGTATCCATACATGATATTGATCACACAAAAGCTAATTAGGCATAGAAAAACTTTCCAATGATTATATACTAAATGTGGTTTTTTAAGGAATTCATGGCAGCAGGTGATTACATGATAGCATGTCCCGGCATGCACGGAAAAGTAGCTCGAAAGACCCGGATTCGAAGCTCACAGGAACCAGACCCGACACAACATACCTCCAGACAAAAATTAGTTTTTGCGAAGAGTCACGATCCGAACAACGTTAGTATAGCGAAATAGGCAGGACCATCGCTGGACTCAAGTTTCGAAGGACTCGTCCCACCAAACGCAGCGCCGCTGGAGGGGGCGTTGTGCGCCTAGAATTAGAGAGCAACGTTGCCCCCTGCATTGCAGGTGGACGCGAAGCGTGACCAAACAATGAATAGTTGCGGTTTCGGGGTTGAGCGATGGGGTATCGCGAACCACAACAACGCATTGACCAAAGTTAAAAGTGCGAGCCACGGCGCTGGTGGAATCAAACCATCGACGCCTCCAAACCAAGTCGTCAGAATCTACGTAGCCCGGGACTGTCATAAAGCGGGCAGTCGGGCGTGTGGGGTTTAAATGAAATTTTTGTAAAATACGCGAAATAAATTTTGGCGGCTGGACGAAACCAATGCTTTTGCTCCACTCGAAAACGAGGGTCGGATGCCTCGCCCCCCTATCCCTCGTTTTTACCGGTTATGCGGGTTCAATCTAGGGGGTGCCGTAAGAGTTCAACCACTCTTGGTTAGTCGCGTGCAGCAGCAATATTCCCCCACGCAGTTGCGGTAGTCTGATATTTAAACGACAAATCGAAAATTTTACGACTTTTTTGACCGGTAGAAGAGAAAAAATAAGTTAAACAACTTTCTCGCTTTTAGACAAGTTTTCTTGCTTCCAATTTATTTACCTAATTCATTAAATGATACAACTGAATAGCAACATTTGAATTTGCATACCTACAAACAATCTAACCAATTACGGCAACTAGCCGTGTTGTAGAGCCACAGCATCAGCAAGCTCAGCGGGAATTGTTACGTGGCAAGAAAAGTGACAAGAATCAAGCGACCGTGAAAGCAAAGCATATATTGTACGTCATGCGTCTGGGCGCTACTGATTTTGCCCTTCCTGCTGCTATCTTTTGTAGCTTAACGAGCGGTGTTCAAAAGTTAGAGATATTCAGTTATAGTGTACAAAAAGATTTGGTTTAGTTATGTTGACAATACTTGCAGGGGCAAAAAATTTTGCTATGTCACACCGAAACTAAAACTTTAACACGTTAACCGCCACATGTACCACCGGTGGTACATTTCACAGTTTTCACTACTTTTTTAACTTTACGAATTACACAATGGAACATTTACATACAAATCTAAAACACACATGAATTTTGTTTATCTCAACATATTGCATCATGCATTAGTAAAATAATTTGTCTACTCTAGGCATGTGAAGTTTATTGTGTTCCATGATATTGCTTATACACTAACTATTTTGCTATATCACGCTACACTGTACAACAGGTTATGTCACAATTCACAAAATGTTAGATATTTTTCAGACTACGGTTTGTCTCAAGGTTCAACAAGAATTTTGTTTCCAATAAACAAAGATAAATACAAAAAAATGCATGCACCACCGGTGGTCAAATGGCGTTGTAGTAGGAAAAGGCTGTTTGTACAGCCACATGTACCACCGGTGACCAAACAGAGTCTGTACCACGGGTGGTACATGTGGCGCTCCCTCATATCTTATGTTTTCAGAACGCCATTTATTCACCGGTGACCAAAAATTTTTGTTCACTCACAGTGTAGTCCAGAAGGATCAAAACACACACCAACCTCCTCCCATCGCTGCTGTCACTGAACTGACTGCTGCACCACAACAAAGTTGTGGCGGTAGGGGCAAACTTCTTATATCTGGCGTGGCGGTAAACGTGTTAAACCATTTATAAAGCAACTAAATCGCTTTACAAAATTACGGTCTCTGGCGCTGCAGCTGCAGCCCGTCCTAGGCACAATTATGATGTTGTCACATAGAATCCTTATGTTGCTCACTCACTTAGTATAGTGCTAGCAATAAAGGAAAATTCGTCTTTTCAGCGACAAAAACTGGTGCATTGGTAAATAAGGTGCAGGGAGTCCTCGGGTTACGACGGTCTCGACTTACGCTGTTTCGAGGTTACGAACGCGCCCCATAAAAATGTAAAAAATGATGTGGAATAGAGCTGCTGGAATCTCATGGAGAGGAGTTATCTGCTGGGGACTTGATACAGCTGGAGAAGCAGATTATAGTGGAGGAAGAAGAAACCCCCCACCCCAGAGCCTAAGGCTTTCACAAGGCAGGGCTTGACAAAAGGTTTTTTCTGAAATACAGCAAGCGTTGGCAACTTTTGAGGCTCAGGATCTTAACATGGAAAGGTTCACTAAGGTTTCCAGAGGCATCATAGATTTACTGCAGTGTTAAAAAGAGATCTTGGATGGGAAGAGGATGCTGTCTGTCCAGTCTAAGCTAGTGCAGTATTTTAAGAAAGTGGAGAGACCTGCACCCTTTACATCAGCTGCTTCTACTACTACAGAGCCTCTACCGTCTACCTCAGCTGCCTCTACTACTCCAGCTTCTTTACCATCTTATTAATATTTTATTTAATTCATGTGGTATGCAATTGTTTTCTCTTTTTCAAATAAAATAGTTTTTTACATTAATTGTTACATTTTATTATAGTACAATACTTAACAGTACAGTACGTATAGAGTAATTTATTTATGATGTTCCGACTTACATTGAAATTCGGGTTACACCGCGCCTGAAGAACGGATCAACGTCGTAAGTCGAGGACTTCCTGTATAAACTATGAGATTATAAAAAATATTAACATTATAAAAAATTAAAAAAACAGATCATAAAATCGAGTATTTTAAGCTTTCAGTTAGTAAAAACATTGGTAGAGAGACTATATCATACAGGGGAGGGAGTCTATGCGAAGAAATAGATAAGAATATCCAAAACGCTAATTGGGCATCCTTCAAAATGCCATACAAAAACAACTTTAATTGAAGCTTTCTGGTCATAAATCTATGATTCGTTTAAAGATTCTCTATCTGGCATTTTATTTCAACAACAACTTTGGATGTTGTTCTCATCCTCACATATATCTACGGGTACTAGACAACAAGGACATTATTCGGATCTCGCTTTTTTCTATAGACCCTATGTGTTGTATTTCGTGTTAACTCTTGCCCTTTGTAGGCTAGTTTTTCCTCAAATTCACTAATTACTTTAGAATACTATTTTGTTGTTTGCTGTCGTCTTCGCTGCCCTCTTAGACTTATTTTCAATTTTGTTAATTCTGCACCTTTTTATTAAACATTATTTGCTCGACAGGAAGCACCAGGACTAGATAACATTTGGGTTCTTCGGTGCTTCCTGGTCTGAACAAACCGTTTCCATTTGCTGTGACGGGTTTTTCTTTTTTTTGTTTTACAGATTTAGAGCTGAATTTATCGTTTGTTCAGACGAAAATAAACCTGATTGATAGATTGAGGAGCCACTCCACTATGCCCAAAACTCTAGTCTTTCAATCTATAAACTTACCTTCAGTTGAAAGTTAATGTTATATCTAAGATAGGGTTGCCATACGTCAGAATTTTTCCGGATGGGTCCGGGATTTTAGTGTTATAATCTACGTCAGGGAGACATGCTAAAAGTGCTTAAATGTCAAAAATTTTGTGAATGATGCATTTTATGAAATCTAATCAGCAATTAGAACTAACAAATAGCTAAGTATTTTGATAAGAGATAGACCCTTTCACGATCATAATTATTAGCAGATTAGTAACTTGGTCAATCGTGAGCATTAGAAAATCTGTCTGGTGCTGCATAACAGTCGCACGCAATGACTTTTTCTTTCAATCAAGAAACGCTGGCAGGTTCTTGGATCTCTCGTCTATTTGCGACTCGCCTCGCCAGTCGCACGTAGCAAATCGCCTACCAGTTAGTTCAGTTTGTGGTGGCTTGAAAGTGCTACAAGTTTATAGTGACACATTATTAATTAAAATGTTTAGTTGTGTGCACGAAAATGTTTGGTACTAAAGATTAAACTTTTTGGTTGTTTTACGTTAAAAATGGCTCAGCGAAAATGTAAATTTACTGGTGATATGCAAGCAAAACATCCATGCTTCAAAAAAGGTTGAAATGAATGGGAAGCAGAATGTTTAGTTTGCAAACCAGGAACATTTATCTCAGTTTTACATTAAGATAAAGCGGATTTAAAATCACATCTCTGTTTTGATAAGCATTGCAAAGCAGTAAGAGGAGGTTCTTCATCAACTAAAGTGATAAACTATTTCGTCACCACGATGCAAAACAGAAAATGAAGTCAGTGCTGCAGGAGACACGTATGATTTTCACACAGTTAAGCATCACAATAGCTTTTTATCAATGGGTTGTACATCCTCTCTGCTGAAAAAAACATTCCCTGATTCTGATTTGACAAAGAAGTTTTCTTGTTCCCAAACAAATACGGAAGCTGTTATTACATCTGTAATTGCACTGTACATTATTTGATCGATACTACCTTGAAAAGTTTCGAAGAAAATGATATTGCATATTGTGCAATTTCGACTGACGGTAGCTATTATCATGGATTAAAATTGTTTCCAGTAGGATACATGTGCAATATTTTGACAGGAAGAATGGACTGTATACCTATACAGTCCAAACTGATAGAATTTAAAAGCAAGGCTAATGAGATAACTGATACAATTGCAGGATACGTACGAGATACCTTAGAAAAAAGTGGGCCCTCTAAAAATGTGTGGCATTGACAAAGGGAAATTGCAATACAATGTTTGGAGAATTGAGGGGTAGTGAACATGGTTTTTGTCAATAAAATCCTTTTTTGTCACAAGAGCACCCGCCTACAATCATCAAACAGTTTTTTGAGAATGAAATGAGTACAATATACCTCTGGCACATGCATTCACTAATGTCTGTCTTTTACACACATATTCAGATGGTAGAAAAAACAAGCAATTCTGTTGTAGAAGTGCTGACATGTTTGGAGTCGATTTACAAAATACTTAAAGCAAGGAATCTAAATAATACTAAAAGACACGAAGAATCAAAACTTTGTGTCTTTTGAAGTGAGAGGGCTTATTGCTCAAAAACGCGGCGAGTGATACGAAGATGAAAGTGAAAAATTCCTAACTGATGTTGCAAATCTAAATGAAAGATGCTTGGAGTGATTGAATAAGTGGAAGAAACCATTAGAAGAGTTTTTCTGTTTCAAGAGGATGTTCTTGCGTGAGATGCCGAGTTGGAATTCCGTTGCACCTTGTGTAGAATATCTGATAGGTAAAGGAATACATGTTGACGATGCAAAATGTTTTGACCAAGTTTGCAACTTGAAGACATTTGTGGAATGTCGCTTAAATGGTGAACAATTTACTGCACTACCAACTCATGAAAAATGATGCAAATATTTAATATTAACAATATTAATGTTAATTTACAATATTAAATTACAATTAAATTATTATATTAAATTACAAATATTAACAATCAAAAACGTTGTATGCCACCCAGAATTGCTAAAAATTGCACAGTTTTTTTGCTGTAGTATCTCACAATGCAAATATTGAATGGATATTTTTACTTATGTCGAGTCAGTGGGCAAAAGAAAGAAATAAGATCATCGTTAAAACAATGAAAGGAGTTTTACCGCTTCAATACAACTTCAAAGATATGTCTTGTGGTGAATTCTTTGAGTTTTTGAAGTCCAACAAGAGATTGCGGAAGAAAATCAGATCTTAAGAAAAGTATGGATAGTCAGAGAAAAGATTTTTTATAAAGTGTTTTGGTGCTTTTTTCTGTATTTTCCTTTTGTCCTATTGTGTAATTATTCTGTGCTATTTTTCATGTTCTAATGATGTTGTTTAGCAGAAAAAAACTGGAGCTTGTTTTTGTAAAATGCATCAATTTAGATGTCTAACCTACCTTTTGTTCCATATCCTACTGACATAAGTCTGTCGAGAATTGTACCTCACCAGATATGGTAACACTAATCTAGAATAACATGATTACTTCTGTAGAAAAATAAATTACTCCTTTAGAAAATACTTGTAACAATTCTTAAAACCTACGTTTGTAGTGCATTTGCATTGGGGATAATTTAATTGCCTTTCAAAAAGATAATTATATTCATACAAATGAATGTTAATTTTCAATCATTTAGTTAAAAAAAGTAAATATGATAGAATAATGAGAAATTAGCTGAACGTAATTTTAATTAGGCCTGATTGGTCTTACAACCTAAATAACTTTTAGTAGGCGGTCAAAACTGTATCAGATTCTTTCTCCTTCTCGTAATATGCTTGCTAGCAAAGCCGTATCAAGCCAAGCTTTTCTCGCGTGCTCTTTTATTGAAAGGAGTTCTTTTCAATGCTAGAGATTTTCTCCAAAAAATAAAACGAAATTTAATTTTTCTATTGTAACGCATTCATTTTTTTAACGAAAGTTTCCATTTTTTCTCAATTTGTGAGTTTTATCTTTACAAAAGATTTTGATTTGATAATATCACGGATCCTTTTTTAGATCTTGAGTCCAAGTCTCTTCCTTTTCCCAATTTGGCTAGTTCTTCAGATGTTTTACAAAAAGAATAAGATATTTTTTTCAAGAGTTTTATTTTAACATTGTACCAGTATCGTTTTTTCCTATTTATTTTATTCACGAAAAGTTATTATGACGAAAAGTAAAGCGGTTGTGCTGACGGCTTGGTTAGTTGACGTGACAAGATATCGATTCAGTGTAGTCTTACAATTGTTTGCACTTTAATTTTTGTTTATCTGGCACCAGCTCTGCCCCGTCCATTGGAGATTAATATCAGGTTACACTTTTTGATAAGCGTGCTTGGTGGAGCTTTTCAGTTTGTTGGATTATTACGTTGCAGCTCAGCTGACGTTACGTAACTACAAAACCGCTTCTCTTGTTCAGTCTTTGAAAGTGTGAACCGGTCTAGAGCTGTGCTGTGACCAACCAGTGAATCGCTTGCTTTCCTGGAGAAACAAATTGTAAAAATTATGGAAGAACATCAAACCAATATATTTCTTTACCACAAAATTTAAATACTTTATATATTGTCATAATTATTTGTGTTAATAGTTGTTTCTATATATTAGTATAACAGTAAAACAATATTGAATTGAGACCATACACCTAATTTCTTGATTAGTTTACCTTCGACGTAAACTAATCAACAAATACGAAGTAGTTCAACTTTTCTCACAGTTGTAGGAAAGTGCAACATTATATTTTTTTGTTTATCTTCAAATTAAAGCGTTCTTAAGGAATACATTTTGTGATTTATGCATTTCAAATTTATGTTTTGGAACAACTTAAATATAATTTGTCTTCTAAATTTTACGACTCAATGCCCTTTTGGAAGTTTGACTAGATGGCTAGGAGGTTTCTCCTCAGTCCTCCTTCTTATTGCACAGTGATCAAGAAATAATTTATGTTTTTTTATTTGCTTATTTTTGTTTGTGTTTTTAACTAAAAATGAAAAACCTTTTTGTCGTTTTTGGATGAATAAATACAATTGTTGAAAAACATAGATGAAATTTTTCCATGATTGGTTGCATTTGAAAGCGCATATCAAATATTTAGTGCTTGACGCTTGTAGAATGTTTACTTCTGAAATGTTGATCTGTACATATGGCATTTTGTTGCATTGATTTAGCTTGACCTGAATTTCTGTGACCTGGTTGTTGTCAAACATACGGTTGTAAAATGAAAACATAATGTCAAAAATATTTAAGCTTTTTGGTGTTTCACTTTCGACATTAATATATATGATACATGACAGTTTTATAAAAATTACTGCACGATTATTACATTTTTGTAGTTTCGGTTTTAATTTTCTCACAAAGCAAAACTTGTCGAAGTGACCGGGTATTACTTTTTTTCCAGGCTTTTAAACATATTCAATCAGACCAGAGATGTGCAAACTGCAACCCATGAGTTAAAATTGTACGACTAGCTAAAGGATGATGTGTCTTTTAGTCCGAGTGCACTGATTGATCACCCAAAACATAAAAGGTCTTCAGGTTGTAAAACTTCGCCCTTTTGTAGTTAATCTCAGAAAAAAGTTTTGAAAAAAGACAACGGTATCATCCCATCAAATGAAATTTTCTTGCTTTCAGGAAACTTTACGCACCTTCGTCTCAGATAGTATAAGGCTTGAGTTTTTTAGAAATTTGTCTGCTACTGGCTGCAGATTTTGACGCAATAACTTTTCATATTTGATAAGTAGAAAATATCTACTCCTGCTCCATTCGTCCTTTCAATAAGTATTCCAGTCATCTTTTATTTTTGTACATAGTTGAACATCAAATATTTTCTAAAAATGGGACTGATTCCAATACCTTTTTTGCGTTGCTAACAACACAGTTTGGATAGAATCATATCTAGAAAAAAAAATTTATTGCACTGGTGGGCATGACGACCAATCTGCATACGTTCGTTTTGTGGAACGCTATGATCCGAGAACAAACAGCTGGTCAAGATTAAACACCGAATTAGAGCCAAGAATTTTCTTTGGAGCATGCGTTCTAAAAAATATAATATATATCGCTGGAGGAAAGTAAGAATTACAACCACTCTTCTTTGAAGTATTGAATATTCAAAATCGATAAGTATGAGTTAAAGCCCTGGGTTCATACCCCAGGGTAAAGAGTAAACATTGTGGGGTTATATCCCACTAGAAGTCAGCTTTTGCTGGCCTCATGATAATGACATATTACCTGGTAATGATTCAGGGTAACATCGTAATTGAGGATCACATCTCGCTTCTCGATGGATTGCTTGCCCATCACTCTATCTATTTATTGATGATGCGCAATAACAATTTTATCGCCGACGACTCTCCTTCTGCACATCATATACTTAAAAAAGAAAAAAAGCGAATTTATAAGTTCCCCAATTGGAAACCAAAGTCTTTACCTAATGACAAAGCAGGCGAATAACCAGGTATTTTGTTGGGAAGACGGAGACAGCCTAAAAATTTTTCGTACGTTTAAAGAATAAGGTCTTTACAGGAATTTAAGGAAAACTTTTATGTATTTCTATAAATGGATCTTTACTCTATTTTATCTGGCAGAGTTGGTTAGCGTAGGCTATGCCTTGGAGCAATTTGGCAAAGTTTGTGAGAGGGAGAGATGCTATTGTCTCTTTTGTGCAATTCCCTTCCCTCCTTTAGTTCCGCCATTGTACGTATTGTTCTGTAGTATGCTGGTTTGGTAGACTTTAGCTCACATGAGCTATTTGCAACATGATTCACCAAGTATTGCTTAACAAAATCTGTTACAACAAATAGAATTATCAACTAATTTGAAATCTGCGATCAAAGTAAACAACATCCCTCCGAAAGAGTTGTTTGCTCAATGCTTAATTTAATAACTTTATATTTTTGATATCTTTTTTAATCTCAACCATTTTTGATAGCAAACATATTGTATTTGCAGTGTGACAAAAACACCGAGATTGTTGAAGTTTATGATCCAGTGAAGGACAAAGTAATTGAGAAGCGTATTGTGGAGGAATGTGCTAACGTACATTCCTTACTGGGCGTGTAAGAATCTCAACTGATCAACAGCAAAAATATGATAGAAAAAGTTGATTTCGTATTTATTTCAAATACTAGATTACTATTTCATAATCCGAGGAATAATCTTTGTAAATAATACTGTGTAGAATTTAAAGTGTTCATGTTCAATATTATTGTTTTTTTTAGTTTTTGCAGAGTCACGATCCGAACAACATTAGTATGGCAAAATAGGGCGGACCATTCCTCAAATACGGGTAGTAAAGACGCATTGTTATCACTAGGTCTCATGCCTAGTGCAAGATACTTTACGTGGTTCTTGACTAGCCCAATATCCTACATAGGACTGTATACGAAACAAACCCAAATATAGAACTTGTAAAAATCATTTTATTTTGAAGAACTTAGTGAAGAAACTATAAAATATTTTTTGCGTTTAGACCTGTAAACACAGGCTAAAAATAATGAATTATTTTTGCTTCCATATTTTCTGCTATTTTCTCGCATTGGCGCAGGTCAGCGTTTCCCAACCATTTTTAAGCTGACCACTATTTTTGCACCAAAATTAACCTCCACAGACTCGGAAAATTGCTGATATTCCTGATATGATAATATTGCTGATATTCCATTTCACATTTTCCGTGCATGAACCTGATAGCCCACAAATCAAGAGGGCGGCTCTTTTGCAAAGTGCTGCAGGAAGACCGAAAAGAAAGCGTAAACCTCCGCCTAATGCTGCGCTAGAGCTAATGGACCATAGTAAGTTTATGATTCGCTCAAAATATACCTCTTGGCATGATATGTGCTGAAAGTGGGTTGCATGTTGAGTATATTTTCTGTGAAAAGTGCTGTTTTATGTGGTTCTGTAGCTGACCCTGCTGAATCGTCTGGAATTCTAGATCTACCTCTGAATAAGGATGCTCTATTTAAGAATGCTTTTGCTATGGAACATTGGCTTAGTCTAAGCAAAGATATATATGGAAGGCGTATTTTGTCAAAACTCAGAATGGGGTCGCAAATTAGCTGTAGAAACGAATCGACATAAGAGAGTATCAAAACCCAACAGCCGACAGTTTGCATTGAATGTGACGAGGATAAGAAGGAAATGAGTACTATTTTTTGATAGACTACTCTGTTGATCAGGTTGATTGAAAGTATTATAGTCTCAACTCAGTTAGTTTTGTCATTTAAAGGGAAGTGGCGACACATCTAAATTTAGATTCTTGATGATGGGTGGTAATTATTTGAACATTTTGAGTCACATTGCACTTAATTTAAGGCGCTCATAATCCATTGCTTCTTCTGGCGACAGTCTATTATATACTTCTACCGCCTTGCCCGTTAACAGCAGGCTTAACTGGGTTGCCCAAGTACTTCTATTCCACTTTGCCACACTAGCATCCCTTTCAAATCTCAGAAGATATTCGTCCAAATTATCTTTCCCGTTCACAAAAGATGGTAGCGGTGGCGTTCTCACAACATTTTCAGCCGATCCTTGATTCACTTGCTCACCATTCTGAGATTGAGAGAGCCTCCTCGCTTCCAATTCCAACCTCAGCTTTTCAACTTCGAGCTCAGCCTTCCTTTCTTCTGCCGCTATTCTCCGCTCTTCAACTTGGGCTGCTAACCTTCGCTCTTCAACCTCAGCCTCTCTCATTCGGCGTCATTCCTCAGTTACAAGCTCGTTCCTCTGCTTCTCATCCAAACCCAGCGACTCTACTTGTCTCTTCAATTCCTCCAACTTCTCCATATTAAGTTCTTCCGCAGCCATTTTAAATTACCAACCGAAGGAATGTATAATATAATCCCGGACGAGCCCCCAGATGTCGCGTTTTGATAATGATATAGAAATTTCGGTTCTATCTCAATCTTAAATTTCTTTTAAAATTGAAGCGATGTATGATAATCGCTCGGAAAATTAGGTCTGACTGCAACTTAATAAAACTTGGAAAAGATTGGCTTCCACTAAAAAACACCTTAAGCCACGTTAAGAACAGAATAATGTGTTCACAGAAATAATACGTACTTCATGACTTCAAGCTTCTTCGCTCAACGATCTCAGAATTAGTCACTTTACTACACAGTCACAAAACCTCTAGAACTAATTTCACTAATAACTGCTAAATACTCGCCACGTCCACAGAATCACAATAAATTATCACAAAAAACAATATCCCTCCTTTACTCTGTCAATCAATCTCTCTCTCCCCACTACACACTTTTTTATTACTCTCTACCCTACTAAAAAAATCTTTTCACCTGATAAATAAATCGAAAAACAGTTCAGAAAACGTTAGAATGATATCACGTGAAAAAAGAAAAAAAAAACCAAATGGGTTATGTAATCGGTCAACGAAATTCTTCGAAGAAGCTAGAATCACTAGATCAATCTGAAATTTTATTGTCATACACGATTGTGACGTAATAAAGGCGTACTTACAGCAAATCCAATCGCGAGGAAAAAAGGTCTTTTTTTCAATCAGTAGCCGAGCGAACATTATAATAAAACACTATACGCATGTGTGAAAACAATTCTTACAAGACAAATTTCCTTATTCGTGACAGTCATGTAAGGTCAGCAAACTTTAGTAACCTATGAAACCCAACAATAGATCGCCGCTAAACAGTTTGTAAGATTATAGTAGGCATCTGTAGCATTAATTACTGGTATACCAAATACGAAATTTTATATTTCAACGTGGGCCGTATCAACTTTTAGAACAAAGTTTACCCCTTTAGTCCTCAATTAAAAAAATTCTTCAAAAGGTATTTTCAGTGCTAGATTTTGTTTGATTAGACTACCGTAATCACAAAAATACCAAAATAATTTCTTGTGCTCTTTAGGTGAGTATATTTTGTGGGGATGGGCTCCTCAGATTCCGTCAAGACCGTAGGAGATAATCTCACTGGTCAAAAAAAAAATTTGTTTTAAAATTTTTTCACGCCAATCCAATAACAATCTTTAATAAAAACAAATCGGCATTATACATTTATGCAACAATGTTACACTTCCAACAATAACTCTCACGAGTGACATTTAACAAAGCAGTTTTTTGAAGCGTTGCAACAAAGATGGACGTTGCAATTAGCACAGATGCAAGAAGGTCTAGCTTCAGCTCCTTTTTCCGAACACAGTTCACACCTGCCATTTTTTGTGTATGAATGAAGGCGGGCGAACCTCAACGTTACTCAGCCTTACTGAAGGTGAGACACTCTATGCTATTTCACACTTTTTTGGAACACCATAAAGTCGGCAGCCTCTAGCAAATGTACGAGTAAGCCGTCCCATTGCAAGGTCTTTTCGAAACTCTAGCAATAAAAGTTGTTGCTCCTTGCTTGCATTGTGAACAACATTAACAGCTGCCGTGTCAAGCGAAACCAAAAAATTGTCTATGCCACCACTTCATGCTTTTCCTGTTTATTTCATAAAGCTGGCGTTGCATGTCGTGTTTGTCCAACTCACCCATGTTCTGATTGTAGTCTTTTACTACCTGGGGGCAGGTGATAGTTACCTTTGTCCCGTCTCTCTGCTTTCTTTGCACTGTAGCAGTTTCAATGTTGTGATAATTTGATATCAGGTGCACTGGTTTGCTGTCTTTTCATTTATAGAGACTGAGTCCATCCAAAGTGCGCTTAAAGTCAAAGTCACCTTTTTCGATTGACTTTTCATTAGCTATAACCGATAAATCTTTCCGATTTGGTCGTATAGTTCCATAAGCCAAAATATTTTTCTTTTTAGTTCTTTTAACAAAGGAACTGATGAGAAGAAAATATCAAAAAATAACTTTGTGGTATTTTCCTTGCAACCAGTTGGTTAACTGATAACAACATTACCTGTCAAACCAAGATTTTGAGCACAGCTCTCTTTTGAAATATTTTACCTGTATACACTTCAAATTTGTAAATATAACCATCATTGTTTGCAAAGCACCACAGTTTGTATTCACGCCTAATTGGTTTCATAGGATTGTACTGTCTGTTTTAATGAGGTCCTTCCCTTGAAGCGAAACACCGATTCATCAACACTGACATGTTCACTTGTTGAATGTTTTCGTAAAAAAAGAAGATTTAGTCGCTGCACTAGAGAACGAAATTTTAAAATTTTGTCGCTTTGCGATGAATCAATTTTGCTGTTGTCGTTAAGGTGAAGATTGCTCAATGTGTAAAAAAACAGTCACGAGTCATCGCTTCTTAGATGAGAGAAATACCCATTTCATTAGCTGTCATCCAATACCATTTCAGCGTTGAGAGTTTATGATATGACATCAAAATATTTATCTCAAAAAATGCATAAAGTTCATCTTTTGTAATGCTTCCCGCTCTGCCTTTTTGGGTGCAATATAAGTTTGTTTGAAAATGCAAGCTTTCTATCATCTCCTCATTAAAAAAAAATTGAAATGCATGAACAGGGATTGCTGTAAAAGTTTTACTTGTGCGATGAGACGTAAAATTAAAGGGATTGGTTGTTAATGATTTCTTTCTCCAGCATCGAATTTGCGTGTTGATACTACTAGCCCTAGTAGCATCATTACCATTTTTTGCATCTGTACATAAAGTGGCTCTATTATGGTTTGTAGATGATTGACTTTCTATTTCATCATCACTTTGTGAACATGAAAATGGATCTGTTTTTTATGTGATATCCAAGTCTTTATCAAAATTTTCATCAACATCAGTATCAGAGTCATAATCACATGGTATCTCTATTACCAAAGCTAGAACATTAGATTTATTCAAACGTAGCTTTGTTTACATTTTCAAAAACTAATGAAAATCAACAACCTGGCGACATGTTAAAATAAAAGTATGTGTCATGAGCTTTTCTGCTGCTTGCAATAAAATACAGGTGTAGTTATTGAATTATCAATTCCTTATTAGCTTTGTGGTACTAATAGACAACCTATACACCAATTGCTTGCTAAGGTGCAGAATTCATAACAAACATCAAGAAAAGAGCAGATTTGACAACTGCCTACACACTATTTCACGCAAACCTCTCATCTACATCAATACAAATACATGGTAAACTATAACTAAGTGTGTAGGAACAAGGGTTTGTTAAACTAATATGCAGTGTTCCCTCTAGATTTCAGTCGGTGCATAGTCGCCGGCGCAAGTGCAAAATTGCTAGCAAATGCACAAAAATTGCCGGACAATTTGTAGACATTGCTGAACAAACTGCTACACCAATCTAAGTGCCGTATTGTAAAGTTGTAAACAAAGTCGATTTTAATAGCCTACTAAGTTCAGCGTAAACGCTAAGCTTTTTTTATTATTGACCATCTTTATCTTCCTATTGTTCACTCTCGAGAAAGCGAATTTTGGATGGGACGTCCGCAATCGTTTGGGAGTGGTCATTTCCGAGGCGTCTGAGCCACCTGTTTTCCATATAAAGGCGCTAAAAAAGATGTCGTTTTATCCCGATTGACATCTTGGCTCCTTCGTCCAAAATTTCTTCGAAGGCAGCTAAGCGTCTGACGTGACGTGACAGCAACGTAACAGCGATTTGCAAGTTTACACGTACTATTTCCATGCATTTATTGTACAATAGAAATAGTTGAAAAGCTTTATTTATGACGTCAACTTGTCTATAATAGCTTAAATTTCTCTCAGTCCCGGAAGAATTCCAAAATTTCAAATATTTTAAAGTTTGCCAATGACATTGGTTGCGTATAACCACACTCTTTGTTTTCCCTCAGATGTATTTTTTTGACTATGACATTTTTAACCTAGTTCAGTGCTTTTTAACTGTTTTTGGCATGTGGCCCATTTTCAAAACGCACAAAGGCACATGAACCGATTAAATATTTTTTCTAATTTCACCGGCGACCTCAAAAAAGTTTGAGCTAAACTTCGCAATATAAGCTTTATTAAACTAAAAATAAGGCATATGTCTGTAAAACATAAATTAACAAATTTTTAGTTAACAGGCTACTTGACAAAACATGATCTTATAGAAACTAGATAACAAATCTCTACAAATCTCAACAGCAACGCAGTTGCTGCAATTGCACGCGCAGAATGCAAAAGGTCATCGCTAAAGGCAAACTGCGCGCTTCAACGCGATAGCACTTTAAAGTTATGGTAGTAAATTTCAGGGGTGTTGTCCAAAGAAAATATATAAACAAATGGTCAAGAAGATTTTCCAATTACACGCTATTCGAAGGGTAAATAAAGTAGTGGCCCCGTGAAGACTGTGGTCCGCGTACTAAAAATATCTGATCTAGGTCATCATCATCTCTCACTAATGATCTTTATTTTTTAATTACATTAAGATAACAGCTTGTGAGTTGTAGCTTGTTTACTCTGCCACTTCTTTCGCAGCAGGAACTGGAGTTAACTGTGTGTCAAGGTCTTTAAAAATGAACTAACAACAAGTCCAAACAACAATTGTATGGGCCTAAACGCAGTTTTCAAAATTTCTGCGGGAGAAAAGAGGCAAAACTGTGACAATGCGCTTCGGCGATGTAATAATTCGCGTGATTACATCGGCCCCAAATAGGTTTGCAAACAAGTAACCTATAGGTTGCTTGTTTGTAAACCTTTCGGCCTCGACGAAATACCTGGTTATTATTTCTGTTTAATAAGTCACATTTGGTCACTCAAACTCTGCAACCTGAGCAGCAGTAATTCGCAAACATTTTAGGATGTCAAATTAAGAGTGCATTTACATAAAATTTTCCTAATTCTATGTTTTAATTAACCATTGAACGAATGTGAGAAAAGAGATCGCAAATATTTGACAGATGAAACTCTATTTTTGTGAAAAGCATTCGAAACTTGACCGCATTTCTATCTTTGTTGAAAGTATTCGATACTTGACCCGAAGTTCTGTTTTTCTTGAAAAGCATTCGAAACTTGACCGATATAAAGGAAACAGGGAAATTCATGGCCGCGAATATGCGCGAGTTTGGTAAACGCAGCTTTTAAGTCGAGCAAAAAATTGAAAAGCTTATATTTGTAGCTACGCATGAAACTACACGGTCTCATTTGTAGGCATTTTATGCAAAGCATTTGTGAAGAGGCTGCCTTTCTCGGAAAAACTTTTTGGGGTGACCCCATCTACTTTACTCGGTGCCACTGACTACAGGCAGATCTAAAAGACTGCAATAGCCGCGCGCGCATTGAAGGAAGGTTTCTTTGAGCAGTGCACAACTTTGTTTGAGTTTTGACTATTTAGTGATATTTCCTTACACTGGTAAAGGTGATTAGATGATACACTTTAATGCTGAATCATAAAACCGTTTTGGAATGGTCAATTGCAAACGATAATTTTTTACAATACGCTGTGGTTATAGGCAAATTTTACTGTACTACACATTACCTTTCAAGCAATTGACATAAATAGGCTACATTTTAATATAAAAGTTTTCAAAGAGATCGAGACTAGAATGCACATTTTTGTCTTCAAGTTTCAGAGCTTAATTCAATCATGATTGGTAAGCTATCATCGCACATAGCTGTCAGTTAAATTTCATTTAATAAACAAAATTTTGGGGTGGCATTTAAAACTAAAATTGGTTAGAAGTCGTATTCTTTTTTGCTTATAATTTTCATAACTTGCAAACGTGAGAAGTTTATTTATTTGTAATTAATAAAAACTGAATCATTCCCTCAAAAAATGGTGTTTTTCGTGCCAAACTGATACGGCTTCGCAGAGTACGAGTGATACGGCTTCGCAGAGTACTGACAGACCTTCCACCAAGTGGATCTAGTATAGATCCCGCAAGTGTGGCGGTCTAAGCTATGCTTTATTAAAGCCTCTAGCTTCTTGTCGGTCACCAACTGCACTGAAGAGACCTGATAGGTCGAAACAGTGTCACTGTCTGCAGTTTTGCTATGTGCATCGCTAGCCTCTTGCATTACTATACATGTAAGACCTTGTGACCACTAGGCTGTGACAGCACTATTGTTCTAGCAGTTGCTAGACTTAGTGCACCTGCGACAACCGCCACTCATTCACGAGTGATACGGCTTCGCAGAGTACTGACAGACCATCCACCAAGTGGATCTAGTATAGATCCCGCAAGTGTGGCGGTCTAAGCTATGCTTTATTAAAGCCTCTAGCTTCTTGTCGGTCACCAACTGCACTGAAGAGACCTGATAGGTCGAAACAGTGTCACTGTCTGCGGATTAATATCTTTTTCACACGAAGGTATTTTGTTGTCAAGAGACAAATTTAAAGCAATTTACGTAGCACATGTGTGCGACACCATAGAAGGCGCGAAAATTCATTCGCTTGTTTGAGGTCAACAACATCAAACTGCTGTGCTCAGCTATTTCAAAATTCCTCGCTCTCATTCCTTAGTGTTTATGCTCCAGCTATTCACTCTTCCCCGACGAATAGCAGAACCGATTCCTTTCTTCCCTCCATCCTTTACTCCTCCAGAAATCTCTTTATTCTGGGAAACGTCAATTGCCATCACCCCCTTTGGGACTCAAACGGTAGTTCCAAACCCCGTGGGGAGGAAGTATTCGATTGGGTCATCTCTTCTAGCCTCCTTCCTCTCAATAACCCTGACATACCTACTCTTCCTTGTCGCTTCTCTGGTAGTCGCTACTCCCCTGATATCTTCTTTGCTCATTCCTCTCTCGCTCTTTCTTGCTCTTGTGAGGTGCTTCAGGACCTGGGTTCTGATCACCTACCAGTTCTATTGACAGTCTCTCTTTCTTTGCTATTCTGCCCCAACAAACGTCACCCTTCCTTCAATTTTCAGAAAGCTCGTTGGGATGACTTTTTACTTTGACTTTCACTGTCTTTCTGCAGAGGAATACTATTCTGTTTCTCCTTCCTCTGCTGCTGCTCTCTTTACTTCTCTGACACTAAGTGCGGCCAAATTTTCCATTCTTTTCGTCCGCATCAAACGTCATCCTAAAGCCTGTGGGTCCGCTGAAGTGGAAGATGCGGTTAGTAAAAGACAGCCCTGATTTGATTGGAGCGCTCGTCTGAGTACTGGTATCTTCCTCTCAATGCCAGCTAATATGAGGCCTCTTTCATCTCAATGGATCCCTACCATGCTAATCTCCAGCCCAACCTCTCCTTATTTAACTCCCGCCTCCGTTTCATTTCCACTCCAACTTTTCTTGGGGTCACATTCGACCGCCTTTTTTTTCCTTTTCTAAACATGTATCTTCGTTGAAGGCCAAGTTTTCCCACGTCTCAAGGCCTTACGCTGTATCTCTGCTTCATCATGGGGCCCCTTTAAGGAGTCCCTTTCTCTTCTGTACAAAGCTTTTCTTCGGCCCCTTCTCACATATGCTTCACCCGGATGGTTTCCTTTTCTAAGCGTTATCAATATCACCAAATTGGAACGCCTCCACCGAGCGGCTGGTCGCGCCATCACCGACTGCCTCTCGTTCTCCCCATATCCCAGTCTCCTCTCTGAGGCTTCTCTACCTTCCATACAAGTGACCCCGACTCATTTGTTCAGTCATCTTATGAGCGGGCTCTTCGTCTCCCAATCTCCTTTCCTATTTCAGGTTTGGCCAGACTTGGAGTGAAACCAAGACTCTGCAGATCGTCCTGGAGAGCTTTTGCGTCCACTCACCCGCTCATGCTTCCTTTTACCTCTTCTAGGGAGGCTCTTATTGCTTGCTCTCCCTTTCCTCCTTGAAACCTGCTTTCCTTCACTGTGGAGTTCACTCTTTCCTCTCCATGCTCCCGCCCTGATCCCTCCTCTCCCGCCAAGGTGCGGCTCTCGCTCATCTTGACTCTCTCCCACCTTACGATCTGGTAATCTGGACAGACGGCTCTGTTCCTTTTCTTCTTGACAAAGGCGGCTCTGGCGCACCTGCCAACTGCTTTCTGGCACTGAGGCAACTGTTTCCTTTTCAGCAGGCCCAGTATGCTTAAGTTTTTCCTCTGAAGTCTGCGCCATTCTGCACGCTCTTTGCTGGTCTCGGCAGCACCAACAAGTCTGCCACTTCTCTTCTCCTTTTATCTGAATCTCGCTCTGTCCTCTTCTCCATCTTTACTTTTACCTCAATCTCTCTGGCAGATCTGGGAGAAACTGTCTTCTCTTTCCTCCTGTATTATCAGTCTACAATGGGTTCCCGGATACTCGTTTCTCTCCGAGAACGACGCGGATGATAAGCTGGCCAGACGAAGAGCGCTACTCATGCCCTCTATAATCCCTTGTAGTCTCTCTCCTCTTATCTCTCGTATCCACTCTCGTCTTTTCTCGGACTGGAGGCGTACTGTCTCATCGAAATTCTTCGACACACAGGTTCCCTCGTTTCCACCGAGGAACTTGTGCTCCCTCGTCACGCTTGCTGTATTCTCTCTCGTCTTCGAAGCAACAGACACAGCCTACTGTCAAGCTCTTATCTCTTTAGGATTGGCAGAATCGAGAATCTTTCCTGCAGCGCCTGCGGACACTCGTCCCACAACACCTCTCATCTCATTCTGCACTGTCCAGCTACGGAACTCGCTCTTTGCGGCACTCGATCTTTGGCGGCTCTCTGTCTCTATACGATTTCTGTTCCAGGCCTTGGGTAGTTGCCCGGCTTCTGGGGCTCTATGGTCTTCCGCCATGCCCCCATCCCTCGGAAGAGGTCAGGAAAAAACAACAACAAGTCGATCCATTGAACAAAAGCTGTAGGTGGTCAAACATTTTCCATCACGCAATTCTACGAATTCCATGATTTATTGTGAACCTTAAAAATTCTTTCTATTTGCATAGCGTGTTTTAATTTATTGCTTGGCTACGAGCTGTATCAATTTTCTAAAATAATGCAACTTTTTGCCATCTATAAAATAGTCAATGCCTCAACGGCGCTCTAAAGAAATTTTGCGCGAAATATGAAAATGGTATTACGATAGACAGCGATTTACTACCAAAAAAGAAAACTACTTTTAGGTTTAAAGTTATCAGAGGGAAAAGTTTAACAAATTGTTTTCTCAAGACGAGAATTGCCAGTTCATCTAACGCGGTCACTGCCACTTATTTTGCATTTACGGAGAAACACAATTGACATTTTGAAGTAAAAATTAGATATTTGATGCTTGTAGCATACGATAGAAACATTTTTCGCGAAAATCTGTCAACCACTCGCTAATAACCGAGTCACCAAAATATACTTACAGAAAATAAGCACGTAGGCGGCGGTTTCACCCGCTGAATCAAAGAGATCGTTTTATGATGGTGATGATGACTCAAATTTGTTCTGCCCTCTCTTCTTTGCGAGAAAAGATTAAAGATACAGGTCAACCAGCAAAATATTGTTTTACAAATAATCTTTGCTTTTAGTGCCATTTTAGAAATAATTTTAAAAGCCTTGTAGATAGGGTAGCAACCGTCCATTATTTTTCAATTTTGTCCTTGCCCTTGTCCTTTTTATTCTTTATTTTGAAATCAATTCTACGAATTTCAGAAATTCTTAGAGATGGAAACTTGTACGTGTGGTAAAGAGATAACGTTTTTTTAGAGATCGCACTAAAAAGCTTAGGAAATTGTCGCAGATTGAAAAGAAAACCATTAATATTTTTGGCACAAAAAGTGATGATTTTTTTGGGGAGGAGAAAACATTTATGATCCAAATTGACAAATGTGCTGGGGCATTATCAGGCATGCAAATTTAGGTGAATGCAAATCTAACTTTTTACATCAACCTCCCGACTTTGGCTTGGGGCCCCGCTCTCGGAAAGCTGGCAACCCTCTTATACTCGTATTTTACAAGCATATTTTATCAATATTGTTTGTCCTACATTTTTAGTTGAGAAAATTCGCAATCTTACTTGTAGGCTAGAATATAGAGTGTTATATACAGAGCCCATGCGCATGGAAGTATGATCACAACAAAAAAAAATGAATATTGACCAACACGAGAAAGTTTCCCGTGGTTATAGTTTTCGCTTTTCATTGCGTTGTGGCAATGTTGTTGCCAGTTAAAATTGGGGATTGGTAGGTGGGAAGGTAACAAGCGCACTTGCTATTCTTATTGGATTAAAAATATGCAATAGTGGCTGTTACGTGAACTGACAAAAAACAACATAGTAGGAAGAAAATCCTGAACTTATGAGAGAAGTAAATAGCGGCTATTTACTATTCATTTGTAACTGACATAGATTTAAACGGCCAACTGACATTCATGTTTGCATGTGGCTGAAATATTATGAGTGATTATCATGAGTCCGCAATTGTGATGAAAAAAACTTAACACGACGGAAAGGTCACGATATCATTTTTAGCTTATTTATTATGACTAAGATCGACTCGTACCTGCAAAACAAGCCGTGGATGCCGCATTCTCCTATCACTACATTCGGCTCATACTCTAATAAAAAATTATTAATGCCACTTTCTTCAATTCATAGAAACTGCCCCAAAATCATTATAAATAACGGTCGCAATAGTGCTACTTGAGTAGATGTAGAGGAAAGCACTGTTTACAAAGCAATGGCGCAGTCTACGTTAGTTTTGATAAAGCATTAAGTACGCTCATTGAATGCTGCTCTGTATGAATGAACAGATGCAGCGCTAATACTTTGAATATGAAATAATAATTGATTCTTTGCATCTGTAGCAGTAAGATAACTCAAATTTAACCTCATCATCATCAGTACCTTACTCTTTGCGCTCCCCTCTATCTATTCATAAGGCCCATGGAATGTGTATTTTATTTAGATTCTGTAGTAAATGAATGAATTTTTGCTTGTTGCTGGGCCATCAATTACCGGTAGACTGGAAGAGTGAAGTTGAAATTCATATCCGTACTTGCTCAAATAGGATAACTTCGGTTTGTCAAGGCTCTTGAAGGGATCAAGGTTTACAGTGAGAGATTAAGGGAGGCAGGGGCGACATTAAAATTTAATGTAGGAGTTTTTTAAAGCTTAACTTTCATTGCTTTACTAGTAGGCTGTTAGTAATTAATTAAATATTCAATTTTATCAGCAAATACAAATCCAAAACGCAAGAAGCCAAACATCAATCAAAAAAAAATGTTTTTGAGGGAAAGGGACCTGTGGAACATTTCCTAAGTTTGTGATTAACATCAAAACTTTTTCTGTTGATCGCGTGACAAAAGCCAGGTGTTTGTGTTCTAATCACTTTCAAAAGCAAACGAAGACTTTTTTTTCTTTTCGTGGTCTTTTATCCACTTTCATAAAGACGCCACTGGTAAAAGCATAGCATTTGAAATTGTGTGGTGTTCTCTTATTTGAAAATAAAAAAAAAAAACAATGTACAGTCTGACTCTATGGAAGTAAAAGGGGCGTCGAAAGTGTAATCGAAATATTAAGAGTGAAGTGATGGTGCTACTATAGCGTGAGGTCTACCGACATAAGTCACCTACCGAGATGCAGGGTGAGGTCTACCGCTTGATTCGCATCTACCGAGGTGCAAATCGCGTGAGGTTTGGGTTAGGGTTGGAACCACTGCCCTAACCCTAACCTTAACCCTAACCCTAACCCTAACCTTAACCCCTAACCCTAACCCTATCCTTAACCCTAACCCTAACCCTAACCCTAACCCTAACCCTAATTCTAACCCTAACCCTAACCCTAACCCTAACCCTATCCCTAACCCTAACCCTAACCCTAACCCTAACCCTAACCCTAATTCTAACCCTAACCCTAACCCTAACCCTAACCCTAACCCTAACCCTAACCCTAACCCTAAACTTAACCTTAATCGTAACCCTAACCCTGGAATGTATGTGTGGTGTTTGGAATTATTATAGCTATAGTAGTAAGTGTGCAGCTATAGTGTGGCTATAGAGAGGGGAGGGATAAATAATTCATTGGTAGACCTCACGCTATAGTAGTAACCGGAGGTAGATCTCACGCTACAGTGTGGTAGACCTCACGCTATAGTAGCACCGAAGTGATTGTTACGTTAGGTGTTTGACCCAGCTTGAAAAAGGTGTTAAGTGTGAGTTTTCAAATCAATTGATAGGTTTCTGTACCTTCTAAGCTAAAATTCAAATAAAGACTTTCACTCCACGCTAGTTGTGATTAGCGATCGACAGTAGCTGATAGAATAGTGTTTCCTAAAATAATGTTGCCAGAGCGCTTTCTACCTCCCTCCAAGAGACGCTGCTATGCTACTAAAAGCTAACAAACGCAGCAAGCAGTGCGATTTCGTTGCGAACTTGGTGACTTGGTTTTGCTCAAAGCAGCTGTGATGCTACACAAGTCATAAAATTAAAAGTGTCTGCGCGTGATATCACTCGACATTTCGACAGCTGTTTCAAAGAAAAGTAACCATAAATTTGGCGAGATAAACTCAATTAACCCCTTCCGCACGGCCGCGCCATTCAATGCGGTATACGCATGTCTTATTGATCTGATTTTCGTGCTATATTAATGGTATTAATGTTGAAATGTTTGACAGTTGTCATCGAAGGCAAGCGCTGCAGTCGTCATGACGATAACCTTATCGTCATCAGAGGCAAGCGCTGCGTTCGTCATAACGATAGGGATATCGTCGTCGTAGTGAAAGGGTTAAAAGACTTTTCAACAAATGTGTATTTACCTGCTACACTTAGAAATAAAACACATGTTATGGAGAAGAAATTCTTCGACCGTTTACGGTTAAACAACATCTTATTAATCAAAAACGCTATTTTGAAATATGAACTGTCAAGATGGAATCAACTTTGTATTAGAAATTATACAGAGTATAGACTTGGTTATTTCTAAACAACATAAATTGAAATTGTTTCAAACATTAAGTATCGTTACAAACATTAAGCAAAGCTTCAAACAGAAACTTGGCCTAAATTTCATGAGGTGTACATCACATTTTGATTATCAGAATCAAACAAACTTGAAACAATTATGTTTAAATACTAGTTATACTACATCGATACGGTCTACACAAAACAGCTCTTAAATTGTATAGACCCAATATACCCATGTTTACTGGATACTGAGATTTTCATGCCTACTCATGTTATAATCAAAACTGGGTAAAAATTGATGCTTTAAAACTTAAAACTTACTTGTTCAGAAAACACTTCTAAATTTAAGAAAAATTGTGAATTTTTACAAGTGAAGCTAACATGCATTTTTATCAAATTCAAGTCAAAATTCCGGGTAAGTTCCTAGGGCAGATTTTCTACATTATTTATATTTTCAAATATTTTTTCTATTTCATACAAATAATGAACAGGTCATCTAAACGACTTTAACAGTTCACCCAGCTTGTTATAAGAGACAACTTTCTGGCGCCCAACACACCAGTCCACCTTGCCGGTGATGGGCCAACCAATCTTTTACTAGCATTCATGGCTGGTTTGTAATGGAATCCCGCTTTTACCCTAGCCAGATCTTGATCAGTTTTGTGGTGTTTAATTACCATGTTTGCAAAGAAAAAAACAGACAAACATAGCAATAGCAACAGCTGCACCAATATTGTTTATTTATAACGCTGGTTCACAATTGTGAGGCTGTGTGTTCACTGCCCACGCAGTCTGGGATTTGTGGTGTCTTTGACGGTGTGCTAGATTAGAGGGGAGTAGAGAGAAATCCGCAATAAAGTACAGCTCGAAGTGGAGGTTAAATACCGTTGCAGTAAAAACGGACAAATATAATTCTATTGTGCTTCGTTTACAATTGATCGATTAAGAGTTTGCAGCAGTTCGTTTGTGTCGTGGAAGCAAAATACTGTTTGTCAATCATTTGCATTGCGCTTTAGCATAAAAAGTAATGTGAAATATGAACGACAATGTAAATCTATTTCTCAAAATTTAATTAATTGTTAATTCCTTTGTCTTTTTACGCTGTTGTTTGATTTACAATGGTATCTAGAAAATTTGGTACCTTATGACTACTTCCTTTCAGTCATAAGTTCAGTCTTTTTGCTAGATTTGTAGTCACAGTCACACTCTAGTAAAGTTAGGTAATTTATTGCTAGACTCGTAGCTCTAATCATGCTGTTGTGTTTCAATATCGCTACTGTCCCTCTCTCTCCGATCGAAGCATCAGGTGCAAACACAGTCTTTTAGAAATTCAAATTTCGGCCCCATTCAAACCATTTTTTAATTTCTACTTATTTTCTCTGCTTTTGTGTATTGAGCGTCGAACCTGCGTGTTTAGTTTTGCAGTTATGCGTTAAAGTAGTGTTGTGTAATTTTGTTGCGCACTTGCTATGCACGCCTTTTTCGCCCTGCACTTTGACTGTGATTCGGACAAAGACGTTTTTCTTTGTCACTTTGATTCTGGATGTAAAAATAAAACTTTATAATTGTGCCACTTTGTTTTTGGTACTCGATGAAGTTTTAGATGGACATATTTGCGAAACATTTCGAAATTAAAAACTTATTTGGAAATCTAATTCTTCCGTTCTTATTCAATCGACCAAATTGAAAACGGGTTCAACTTCTTGATTATTTTCATTCAGGAAAAGGAAACAGCAGACCGCTTGTAATTTAAAATTTTACACAGTCTGTATTTCGGAGAAAAATTGAACGTTCAGTTAATATTCTGCATAGTAGTCCACTTACTACCTATATAGTGAGGACCATTTGTCCATTCAGGAACCTAGCCAGGTAAATTGCTTTAAGTTTTTTTCCCAAATATACGAAGACACAGAACCCTTACTGATGATGATGAAATTTGATTTTACATTTTCTTTCCCACTATTTTTCAAGTTTAGTAAAGCTTATTCAATTTATGTCTACCACTACCCAGTACACACACTCGCTTCGAATCACACTTTTGAAATACTAACAACGGTGAAATGCATGCCGGCTGTTGTTTGTTCTTAACCACGGTGCCAAACCAAAAATACCAACAATCGCAAAGTGTTCCTTTAATCTGTTTTTTTCCTTGAAATACTCTGTTATCTATTTCAATAAGTTTTTGGATGCATTTGCTTGCTTATTTTCTTTGCTTGATATAAATTGTATTAGGTTTTGGAATTTTGCCTTTCAATCTTGACTAAAATCATATTTATGATAGAACTGAGATATTCAACATTACAGCGAAACAAAAACCTTGCTTTCCTAGGAACTTTCTGAACTAAATCAGATATGAAGATTCATCCTAAATACTCTGCACTGTTATAAGCATGTGATGATTCAAACTACAGATCAAGTTGTCACTATCACTCGGTTTTGAACGCATTGCGACGACAACAACAACAACAACAACAATTTATTTACATGGACATTGGGCAAGATTCACACGTATGCACAAATAAACGACATGAAAAAATGAAATGCATATCACAAAGGAAGCGTGAAAGGCCATATGCCAGTAGGCCTACATACAAATGGGCAGGTCGCCGAGTGTGCGCCCTCTCTTTTGTGGCAATAATGTGTTAAAACAAACAAGATTATCGTCAAATGAGATTATATGAGCACAAAGTGAAGCCAGTAACGAGCACAAATATAAGCACATGCTAATGTATAATCCTAAGTACATCCATACCTATTTACACATACGCGCATATATACACACACACACTCATAAACATACATATGCATACATACATGCGTGGCCGTACTCACATATATATACACTGTTGGTCTGGGATAGGTCAAATATTCATTGTTGGTCCAACATACTAATTATCCTCTACTTAATAGATGCTTTTTTCAGTAACTTACTAAAACATGCAATTTCACTGGCCATTTTTTAAATATCGCTCGGGACGCTATTCCAAATTTTGACCTTGAGAATTGTAATAGATTGGTTAGTTGTAGCACATAGGTCGGCAACCTGCGGCTCCGGAGCTGCATGCGGCTTTTTGATCCTTCTGTTGCGGTTCTTTGTGGCTATTTGAAAATGAAGGGAAATTTACCTTTATAATTACCTTATAAATATAGGGTTAATTAAGCTATTAATCAGCATCAAAACCAAAATGACGTAACACATGGCAAACAGAAGTACATAGACCTTATAAGCAACATGATCAGCAGCCTCAAAGATCTTGGCTGCAACATGAGCATCAAAGTCCATTATCTGCATAGCTATTTGGATCACATTTTGAAAAATCTTGGGGATCTAAGTGAGAAGCAGGGTGAAAGGTTTCACCAGGGAAAAAGAGTAATGCAGGAGAGGTGCCAAGGAAGATGGGATGTTACGATGCAGGCTAATTATTGTTGGAGTTTGCAAACACTCTGTCCTGATTATAAGCACTCAAGAAAGTTCTACAAAAAAAACGCTTTTAGGTGTTATGCATTAATGTTACCTGAAGAAAATATTGAATTTTGTGCTGTTTATTGCTATTATTGGATCACTTTATTGCTGAAAATAGCACTAACACCCTTACAATTAGCTTCTACGCGTTTTGTATACTTTTTGGCAATATTCAAAGCTTCTTTCTTTTTTATGACCCATACGCAACAGATAAAAATCAGGACTGTAGGGGCAGACCATGTCTCAAAAACTAGAACTGATGCGAAAAAACTAATGTTATTTTCAAAATCAGCGCCCCAAATATATCCTAAAACAGTTCCATTTTCTGAGGCACCAAATTGTGTGTTGACCAGTGTAATCAGTAAGTTTTGCTATATAAAAGGCTTGTCTGATATAGTACACTAATAACTTAACAATGGGAAAAGACTTGAATCTGTGGTAATAGGGTCAGTTTCTTACAAAAAAAGTTTTACATTTTTTTAAAAGCTTCTTCCAAATATGCCAAGAATAGAGATATGGGTTAATTATGCTATTAATCGGCATCAAGACCAAAACAATGCCAGTCAGAGCAAGCTGTATTGATTTTGTGCTGCAATCACGTTTGCCCTTTGACTGATATAGATTTTTAAAGTAAATAGAAAAAGCTATAACACAAATCGGAATCCAGCACAAACAATCGGTAATAACAACAAAAAGTAGCCGACGATATATTTTCTTATTTTCAATTAATTTTTGTTCATTAACAGAAAGGCCATTTTGTTCAACACTTTTTTCATTTCTTGCTAGTTGTTTGGAAATAACAATGCAAGCAATAGAGATAAAAGTAAACGCTAAAAAGTTATAAAACAATATACACAAAGTATAATACTGATGTGAAAAAGAGGTGGTAATAAAAGTGCGAAGGGTGCATGAATTATCGTAAGAATAGTAACCAAGGTAGTTAAAGTCATTATTTTTCAATATTCCTAAGTGGTTTAAAAAAGTTTGTAGTAGATCTGAAGAGTTGAAGTCGACCAATTTTCTAAAAACAGGTATTACATGGCCAAGAGTATTTTTATTAGCTCCCCTGAAAATGTGCTCAAACAACTTTAACACTCTATGAAATATGATGTGAGGCTTACTTTTATTTGAAAGTTGAATGCCATCAATGAAAAAAAAGCCTATAAGATCTACACTGAGAGCTGGTAGTAATGCAATTATTAGCCAAACAATCCACATAACAACAATAATAGTTTTCAACACTTTCAATCGAATTGTCTTGAAAGGATAAACAATTCCTACACAGCGATAAAAACATATCAAAACAAGAACTGTGACCGAGATCTCGCTTGACAAAACACTGATAACTCCAAAAAAATTGCATAGTTCTGGGATCTTATTAAATTCAGGTAATTCATCAAATTGTAAAGTTATTGGAAAGAAAGTAATATAAAATCCCATGAGCAAATCACTTATGGACAAGTTTAAAATAAGAATCCTATAAACAGTTTTTTCTTCAGCAACTGAACGTTTTCGAATTAGTGCTCTCACTTCAATAAAAATTACAGTAATGTTACCAATCAAAGAAATTATTCCTGAAATCATAAAAACACTGGAGATCTTGTTGAGAAATTTTCTTTCCTCTTTTCCTGGGGTTTGATTATTACTGCAGTTTGGAAACCTGTCCATGCTTTTGTAGCATTCATAGAACTGTTGGAGATTACTGTTGGTGGCTGATTTAGAGCAATCATAACTCTTTTCGATGCTTTGATTAATTTTACTAAAACTAACATTCCATTGTACGTATTCATCCAAAAAGGTGCGAAAATCTGCTTCAGAATTTATTTTTTTCAACGCTTCTTCCATATTTTTTAAAGTATACGTGGTAGGACTTCTGCTTTGGCGGCAAAACAAAGTATTGTTTTTTGTCGTGTTCTTGTGTTTCCGATCACAAGACAATTGAACGCACTCGCACTCACCATAGTCTTGCATTCCTGCGTCTAAAAAACGTAATATTAAATTGTGTTCTTAACGAGGTACGTACATAACATTTATGGAAAGATAATTCTTGGGGAGGGACGAGCGAATTTTAATTCATTAAACCGAGACATATAGCAGTTCTTTATCAGCTTTAATTACGGCTTTGCTATGTATTTTAAGGGTACGCCAGTGAAAATCAGTTCCAACTAGTTTGAACAGAAGAAATTAAACCATTCGGATTATGTAGCAAATTTCTATGGAACCTAGAACGTGTTTGGAAAGTGAGGCACGAGACAAAAATTTAGTCCCGTAAACTACTACAAAATCCATTTTGAGTAAAGGACTATCTATAAATAACATTTTGCCAAAATATGTGAACTCTATTTTGTTTACAGCTTAAAATATTTTGGTATCTGAGGGTTTGTCTGTTTTGAAACAGCTGTATTTCCTTTCGCTTCGAAACTATTTCTAGATTCTGTCTTGAGGCATGGTAGCCTATAGCTTGGGCAGTAGATAAATTTAGAATCGAACCAAACACTTTTGAACGATTGAATTACGCTTTGAAAATATATTTTTGGACAACCAAACCAAGCGGTTGCTCTACCGCTACTCTGCCGTGATATGGAATAACCTAATAAACACTGAAATCATGTCACAGAGAAAATCGGCTTTTTTGCCATTTATTATTGCTCAATAAGGAAACTACTGAACTACTTATTTTCATTTTTGACCGTAGGAACAATGATTAGTTTTTGCGTTTACTAATCAGTAGCTTCACACAAACCAAGACAAATATATTGTTGTATCTCGTTTATTACCTCAACTTGATGTGCAAATATTTAAATTTAGGTTTAAACGATAGCTAACGCGAGTAATAGTCAACAAACTCAATTGCTTTGGTTGCAGAAAAGCAAAAAAATGTAGTAACCAATTTTGAGGGCCACAGCATCGATATTAGCAAAGTGATAATATCAAGTTAAGTCAATTTTTGTTTATTGGCCAATTTCTTGTTGTTTAGCTAATTTACATTTAAGCATTAGATTACGTACACTCTTTCGCTTGTTTTTTGCTTATACAGTTTTATATCTTTTTGTTGCTTTTACGTTTTGGAAAATTAAGTAAAACTAGATTTTATGCCGCGACCGAATGGATAGAGCGGTCTGCATCAAAGTAACCCACATGTTTTTGCCATCAATACAATATATTTTTGGCATAATATGTTTTGATACGAAAGAAAAGTTTTTGGCGTAACGAGAAAAGTTTTTGCTCAAACTTTGCAAAAACATGTTTTATGCACTTACTTATCGAAGTTAATGTGCACGCTAGAGATTCTTAACTTGTATTTTACGTTTCGCTTTTTTCCAAGTTAATCTATTGGATTTACTCCTAAAATACTCAAAGTAAAATCGATCTGTTTCTTCTTTGGCAAGTTTAGGGCCTTTTTGGAGATGAAAGTTTTAAAGCCAGTTTATTGCACTCTTTTTGTTTTATAGATTAAAGATTTTCTTTTGGAGATGAAGAAACTTATTACCCTAAAATATAAAAAATTTATTCAAGTTTACGAAATGCTGCTGAAGACCAAAAGTAAACAAAATTTTATGTGTGTTGTTATTGCAGTTTAATTATATCAATACGAATCACAGTAAATCTTTTATTGCTGCTAAAATGCTAACAACTTCCTCATCCGCAACAAGTAAAGCACTTTGGTTGCCAAATTTATGACTTTGTTTTTGTTGAAAACAGCAGCGAAATTAGACGTGTGATACCAAGAAATGAAGAGTGCCTGCGCTGACATCACATGGCATTTTGAAATTTGCTTTAAAGAATATCAAGCCATAAATTTTGCAATGGAAACTCAGTAAAAAACTCCTTTCAACAAAATAATATGATTTACCTGAAACACATAATGGTAACACAAATATAATGCAAAAGAAATTTTCTGCCCATTTTCTGTCAAACCACATCTTTTTAATCACAAATCACTATGTTGAAACTTTAACTGTAAAGATGGACTATATACAATTCTGATACAAAAATTCCATAGTTTGATGACTTCGAAATCTCCAAACAGCACAGTATATAATTGTTTCAGACATTAAGTATCGCTAACCTGATGTTTAAGGAAAAGAGCAGTGAAGACCTGTTTACTTTAAAATATCTATTCCTATTCAAGTGGTCATCAAAATTAGGTGAAATTAAAGTTAAAAGCCGGCGTTAGAAAAATTGTAGCTCTCTATTTTAGGAAGCACTTCCAAATTTGGTAAAAATTTGATATTTTTTACAATACTTTAATAAACATACATTTTTATCCTCCGAATCATAATTTTGTCTGCGTCCTTGGCCGGGCTTTCGACATTCTTTGTGTTTGCAAATGGGTCACTACATTACATAACATATCTGCATGTCGCCAAATGTCTTATACAGCTTGCCCAGTATGTTTAAAAGTTAACTTTTGGCCCCATCATTAATGACAATCAGCCTTGATAATGATGTAGCTACCAGTTTTTAATTTGCATTCATGACTTGTTCAAAATGGACTGCCACTTTTCCCTAACCTGATCTCAATCGGGTTTGCGGTGCGGACCAAAATTACCATTCATGTCGTCCCTCCATCCTATGGAAGAGAAGGGATGAATAAGAACAAAAGCACTAACAACAATGTTTATTCATAATGCTGGTTTGCAATCGTAAGGCTGTGAGTTATATCTCCGCGCAGTTTCTGATGAGCTGTGTTGTTTAGATAGTGCTGAATTAGGGATTTAGTGGGAAATCCAATGTCAAAAACAAATTCTGGGCTACGAGGTAAATGATTTTAGCGGCAGGAATATATTTAACATGATTGAGTAGACTTGATTTCACATTTTATTTTCAACATTACTTCTATTGCTTGGCGCCAAGCGATAATCTTTGAAGTACGAGTATAGGTAGAAAACATTCACTTCCATCAATAAAAACCTCACCAAAATATGAATCAAAACAACATACAGAAAGGGTAACGAGAGTAAAACAATCTGCGCTCTAGCATGGTTGTGGCACGAAACAAAACAACACACACTAAATCTCTCTCTTTCTTTCACACACATAGACATGCACATGCACGCCAGCGCACTCAGTCACATATGCACGCATGCATTGGTATCAACAGAAAAACTTGTTATCGCAAATGAAGCAATTGCATGCAGGCTTGTTGAAGATGTTGA